>OZ008368.1:110412132-110861423 GCA_963931995.1 Phaonia tiefii | reverse complement strand
TACATAAGTAAATGTACATTAGTCCAATTTCACCGAAGTCCTTCTTCTTGAAGTACCAATGGCAAATGGTGGTTTTAAATTGTATCAAAATTTTTTCAATTTTGTTCCCATTTGTTACTGGCAACTATGATTGTCAAGTGTGTTTTATCTTCGTGTTGCGTTCAGGTAGAACTGGGTTTTTACAACATCCTTCTTGTGTGTGTTTTTACAAGAGCACAATCATTAAATACAAATTTGTTGCTGCTCAATGAATTTATTTTCATCGAAATTAATTTTTTTCCATATCAGAATCATAACATGATTTTTTTTAATTTTTTGCTCATTTTTGTTGAAATTGTAAAATTTCAATATTCTTGACGAAATGGGATACCTTTACCTAATTGTGAATAAAATCAAAATTTATCAATCGATTTTCTTATGAAGTGTCTCATTTTATTCATAGTAGGTCAGGCGTTCCTATCAAAGTGCTAAACCGAGCACTTTTTGCCGCTTAGGATTTTTCTAATTTAAAAGAAAAAATTTGTATACATTTTGCCTGAAAAATATTATTTTTCACCACAACTTTTTAGATAACTCCGCAACTCTTGTGCAGGCTAAACAATAATGTTTACAAAACTTGTAGGTATTTTAGTAGAAAATTATTTGGTATATTCACTAGTAAAGTGTCTTGAGTAATGTTAAAATCCGTGGAACAAGCTTTTAAAAATGAACAATTTTACTTAAAAAATTATTTTAAAAAAACTTGTCCACAGAATATAAAATTTTGTCCACTTTTGTAACATGAATCTCGCAATACATCAGAAAAAAATAGTGGTTTTAAATGGTATTTTTTCCTGTTGACCTGTGTTATTAAACTCTACGCAGCCCATATATTCCACCCGTTGTTTCAACATTTGTTAACACTCCAATGTTTTTTTCTTGTACAGAATGTGTGACTATTCCTGCGAATAGAATTGGTATGTAGTCCAATATTTTAATTTGTGTACTTATACAGTCCACGTACTGGAAAATAATTTTTTTTGACGCTATTATATAACGACTATGTTGAATACGTTGCAGGTAAATTATAATCTGCTTTAAATTTTATTTTGCAATACATACTTGTAAGGTTTTCAAACCACCATTTCTTTTGTAACCATGCGCTAGATCAATATAAGTCAGATGACTTTGTATGAGACAGTTGAATATAATATATTTATTATATTCATTTAACTGATTTTTGAGCTTGTATAATATTTAAGCGCAGGTGCTATTTTTGTTCTCAGATTATGCATATGCCCTTTCCAAGACTGGTTGCTCTGCCACTGAATCCCCAAGTACATGGCAACTGAAACTTTAATAATATCTTTAACAGTTATGTTAACCGAAGTGTTTTCGTACCATTTTTGCTATGGTCGAAATTTTACAAATATAGTTTTGTTTCCATTCAATAAAAGTTTTTTTATTCGCGAATATTCAGTAATCAGCGTAAACCCGATGTTGCTTGTATGGATAGAAAATATAAATTATCGGCATACGCAAATAGTTTCTCATCAAGCTCTAATTTGGAACATCATGTAAAACCGATTTAGTTGAACTTTTGGCATTCTTTATTTGAACATACTGCCCACGTTTATATAAGAACTTCGAAAATAACTCCCGTTCTCTACCTCTTATGCCATAAAACGACAACTTTTGGCATAATCGTATATAGTTAACAACATTCAAAAGGGCTTCCTCTGTCCCACAACGATTTTTAAAATTATACTGATTTCGAATAAAAGATTACCGTTAGAAAGACGAGATGTTAACTGGGAGTAAAACAACTTTTCGGAGATTTTGTCAGCAGTGCTATGGGACACAAACCAAACATGATTATTGTGAATGGTTACGCGAATTTAATTTTGGAGCCTTATTAGAATAAATTCATTTTCCTGGGAACTACTGAATCTATTTTTACAAAACTTACACAGAACATCAAGAATAACTTAACCTACGCGTGTATTATACATGTTTTTGAATAAATTATCCCTTGGCTCTACTACAAGGGTGAGAATCCAACAGTATACGAAATGTCAAATCTTAAAAAATCCTGAGGTGTCGTCAATGTTGGGGATACCATAAGTAGTGCTAAACACTGGGTATCCAACCATGACCCCACTTTTAAGAGATTCGGTTTTGGGCTGGGCGTATACGTCATCTGAAAACTCATTTGGGAAAATGTGAAGAAGGCATGTGTGGGCATATCTTAAAAAGGAACATGGTGCCGTTGATAGCAGTACTATCAGAAGTAGACCTAGATACAAGGTATCTCACTATATCCCCACGTTTTTAAGATTCGGTTTAGGACTGGGCGTATGCGTCATTATATATATATGGGTATATATCAAAAACAGCAAAGTGGCGTCAATAGCCGGGATACCAAGAATGGTTGTAGCCAACCCTATACACTTTTTAAAGATTCGGTTTTAGACTGGGCACTTTCACTTTCTAAAAATTCACCCTACACTTTCTAAAAATTCACCCTTCATATAAGAATCAGAAGAAAATGTATGAGTGAGTATAAATGAAAATCAGAAAGGGTGGCGACGATGGTAAAAATACCATAATTAGTCCTAGGCACAAGGTATCCAACGCTGTCCCCACTCTTTCTAGATTCGGTTTTACACTGGGCGTATACGTTATCTGAAAATGCTCATTACACATACGAAGCTGGGACAATTTGATGAGTGCAAATATATCAAAAATTTAAAAGGAGGCGACGATGGGAAAAGCACCATAATTAGTCTTATGCAGTAGGTATCGAACACTGTCCCCACTTTTTTCAGATTCGGTTCTAAACTTGGCGTATACGTTGTCTAAACTTGGGGTATACGTATCGAAAAATTCTAAACTAATTACAGTTGTCTTGATATGGAACTTATATTTCCTGTTTAAGTTTTTCAAGTGCTTCTAGGGAATAATCATTAAATTATGCTTAATCGCAATTACTGAGCACCACATCAACGAAGTCGTTGTTCTCTGTGTTTGACTCAAATTTACAATGTAGTATATTATGGTTGATATAGGTGGATAGAAAAAACTATATCAAAAGAAAAAAACGCCATACTTCAGCAAAAGTTAAACCGGAAGAGAAAAGGTTTATTGACAATTCACGTAATGTAATTCAAATGCAAGTAATGACGTGTTGTAGTTTCAAAGTGACACATACAGCTAAAGTTGTAGCTCTCATATATGTTGGGCAGTATTCACTGGATATATATATTTAACTACAACACCCTCACTAGCTCTGCAACTTTATAACAACAAAAAATAACATCATTATATATTTGCATATCAAAAATCATCAATGTACTAATATGTGTGTGTACTTATATGAAAATCAAAAAGGTTATTTTAAGAGATAATTAGTTTAAACCATAATGCGGTATAAAATGGATAGCTTGGATTGGTTTACGGGTTTTGTCATGATGTCAGCAACCATTTCATCTGTACTTCAGTAGCTTAATTTGACGGCGCCTTCAGCGAGCTTAACCCGTATAAAACAATTCTTCACATCTATGTGTTTGGTTCGTGCCTCATAGTTACTGTGCATAGCCAACTGAATCGCTCCTTGGTTGTCACAATCAAGTTACATCGATATTGGGGCCCATGGGAAAATTTCGTATACAAATCGCTTGAGCCATAGTGCCTCTTGTATGGCCGCCATCATAGACATGAATTCTGCCACTGTCGATGAAAGTGCAGTTGTCGGTTTTCTTGGGTAGACTATGGAATTGCTGCACCCTGCAATTGAAATACGTACTCAGTTGTTGAACGTCGCTCGTCTTGGTCGCCTGCCCAATCTGCATCACAATAGCCAACAAGTTGCCCTTTGATGTCCTTTCGATACGTAAGTTTAATCGCCAACAAGTTGCCCTTTGATGTCCTTTCGATACGTAGTTTTAAATCAATGGTGCACTTCAGGTAGCGAATAACCCTTTTAACTGCACCGCATATGCAATATCTGGTCGGCTAATTTGTGCAGCATACATAATGCAGCCAATCGCTTCCTGATATGGAACTTACCCCCTTTCCTGTCGCTCCGCGTCATTTTTGGACACATGTCCTTTGACAACCTTTGATTCGAAACGAGTGGAGTGTTCACTGGATTACTGTCGCTCATGTTGAATCGTTCCAGGATTGACATCAAGTACTGATTTTGATCTATGGAAATAGACTTATCATTATTTCTTACAATGTGCATGCCACCACGGAGGTTGCAACGCCCATGTCTTTCGTATTGAATTTTCTAGATAAGTCTTTCTTTAGTTTGGTAATCATGGTACTGTAGCTTCCAAATATTATACTATCAGCTACGTACACTGTCAAAATAAGTACATTCCGCGCCGAATGCTTGTACGAGTACTAGTAGATGCATTGATCAATCTTTTAAAACCAAGCTGTTGAGTTAGTACAGAATTCAGCCTTAGATTCCATACTCTGCTCTACTGTTTCAATCCGTATAATGACTTACGGATATGACATACTCTGCCAGTTTTGTCATCGAAACATTGCGGTTGGCTAATGTAAATTTCTTCTTGCATCTCACCTTGCAACGCTGTAACAGTGTCCATTTGGTGCACAACCAGATCAAGTTTCTCCGCCTTTGCGACTAGAAAACAGACAGAGGAATATCGTACAACGCGAGAGTCACTTGTGAATAACCATTCACAATAAGTCGAGCCTTAAAACGATCAGTATCGGCCTCTGCATTCCGCTTCACCTTGAACACCCATTTGCTGGCAATCGCTTTTCTTCCCGGAGGTAAATCGGTCAGTACCCACGCACCATTCTCCATCAAGGCATTATGTTCGTCTAGCATGGCGTGGGTCCAGTCACTACTGTTACCGCCACTCAATGCTACCCGAACAGAGTTTGGTTCACTCACGTCCGATATTGCTGCCAGTAAGCCAAGGGGTGTCACATCTGATTCAAGTCTTGGATTTTCTTCGTCGTCAGATATACATACCGTTGAAATTTCACTAATTTTGATTTCCAAATCCTCGTGGTTGCAGGAATCGTTTGGAGAATTTGCCTCGAGAACGCTGTCATTACCCTCACTAAATTCTACACTCGATTCGTTATTCACATAATATTGTTGTTAGTGGGTGTGATGTTGTTTTCGCACTGCGGTTTCTCCAATTCTGTTGTATACCCCTGACCTTTGAAGTGATTGCAAACCTCACTGTGTGCAGACATTTGATCATCGATGTCGAAATCATCGTCGTCACTGCAATCTTCACTGCTGGAGTCATCACTACTGCAAATCAACTTCTCATCTTGCCTGTTTGGTTTTTGTGGCATTTGCGACATCACGGGTTTCACTTGAATTTTTGTTGATATTTTTGAAGAAAGTCACTCACGACTCACGATAATTTGTCTAGTTATGGGGTTGTACAATTTATACGCCTTCGATTATTCGCTGTAACCTAGAAAAATGCATTCGACTGATTTGGAGTCAAGCTTCCTGCGATTTTCCTTTGGAACATGTACCATTGCATGTAGACACGTAGTGCGGACAAATCAGGTTTCACCTTAGACCAGATTTCTTCTGGAGTAGTATCGGCTATATTTGTGCACGGAGTCCGGTTAATCAAAAACGCTGCTGTTGATGCTGCTTCTGCCCAGCATTGCTTACCAAGGTTCGCATCACATAACGTGCACCGTACCTTTTCTATGATAGTCCGGTTCATTCTTTCAGCAACGCCGTTCTGTTATATGGGGCAGTTAATTGATGCAAAATACCATATCTTGCAGTAACCGTTTTGAAGTTTATGTTGCAAAATTCGTTGCCGTTGTCAGATCTCAGTATCTTTATAGTTTGGTTTTGCTGATTTTCAACTAAATTTTTAAAATGCAAAAAATTTTCCTATGCCTCAATTTTACGTTTAAGTGTATACGAAAACTTTACGACTGAAATCGTCTATAACGGTTAGTAAGTACCTGGCTCCACGGAGAGATTTTGTTGATATTGGACCACAAGCATCCGTCTGCACTAGTTCAAGAATTTCCGTAGCTCGCTCTCCGTTTACTTTAAATGAAGCTCGTGCTTGTTTTCCTTGCAGGCAGACAGTGCATTTCCACTTGGTAAATTAAACCCGACAACAGAGGATTTAATACGTTTCATATTATTGTCACACGGGGGTCCGATACGTCGATGCAATAAATAATGATCAGCAGCTGACGTCGATAGTGCAGTTGCCGACAGTGCCAATTTGGCAGCATTTCTAATTTGATCAGTTTCGAAGCTTAGTCGATACAAATCGTCTATTAGTAGTGCAATTGGAAGCAGGTTGAAATTTTCATCAAATATACGGCAATTTAGGTTGTTGAACACAACAATTTTTCCATGCTTGTCCATTTGACTTACCGACAATAAATTTGCACCGATGTTTGGTATACAAGCAACATCCTTTATGGTCAGGTCATACTGTGTGTTTGTATTTGCTTGTAATTTTACACGAATACCACGCACTTTCCACATTCAACCGAGCGTTATTTCCGACAATGTGCGAAGTTCTCTTCCAAAAGTTAGAAATGCTGCGGTGTATTTAGTACTTTGTCATATAGTCGGATTCATAGAGAATCTTATGGTTGATAATGTCCTCTCCCACGAGTGATGATCATTGCCAACGTATATCGCTTATTGAGCTTTTAGCTCTCTGTTTTTGCGCTCTACAGGATTCGCTTCCGGATGATATACTGGCGTTAAAAAGTGTTCCATATCCAAGCAAAAATTACTCTCTGCATTACTGCAGAAATAAACTGCACACCATTATCGCTTGTAATTTTCCTTGGAAATCCATATCGAACAAATATTTCATTGATTAATGTTTTTGCACAAGTTTCTGCCGTAGCTACCTCTAAAGCAAACACCTCCACCCAACGACTTGCAATATCTTCGACAATAAATATCCATTGAAATCCATTTGAAGTTTTTGGGAGGGGTCCAAACAGATCAATTGCAATTATTTCATAACGTTGATTACTAGCTACATTCTGATATAATCCTACGGGCCTTAAATTAGTTGACTTGTATCTTTGACATTCCATACAATTATTTATATAATTTGCAATATCTTTTCGCATGCCTTTCCAGTAATATCTAGCTGCAATTTTGTTAATGGTTTTCTCCACACCATAATGACCCGCCATTTCATTATTATGGTAATAGTTAAGAATATTTTGGTTTTCACTGTTTGGCACCACCAATTGGGCATCTTCTGTCTCGTCGTTGTTGTAAAAATAGAGAATTCCTTCATTCATTACGTATCCTTTTTTCGTCCAATGTATCAAATCGTCCTTTCCGTAAGAATAGGCCTGCAGGAACGATAACATTTCTTTCACGTTCTTGGGATCATTGCGTTTACCCAATGTTATTACATTCTCTGGGTCCGTCTTAATACCGCTTGATGGAAGAACATGTTCCATGTTGCTTTTAGTCCAAATTCTCGACGGTTTTGAAAAATTACCTCAAGATCTCTTAAATGTTGTTCGAACGTAGGAGAACTCGAAATGAAGTCATCTGAGTAGGCAAATACGACTGTGTCGCTTAACGACCTCTTGAACTGATCCATTAGCCATTGAAAAGTTGCCGGAGCGTTTCGCAAACCAAATGGCATTCATAGAAACTTGTACATGCCAAATGGTGTTACAAATGCTGTTTTATCCTGGTCATCAGGTTGAACTCCTATCGGCCAATATCCACTTTGCTGATCAATTGTTGACATGTAGTTTCCTGAAGAATGTCTTCAATTCTGGGCATCGAATAGTGGCCTGGTTTGGTGATTTTATTAAGTTCTCGGTAATCAATACATTCCCGAATACCTCCCGTTTTCTTTGGTACAATTACGACTGGTGCTGCCACGGTGATTGACACTCTTGAATTATTCCTAATTCCAAAATATTGGCAATTTCCGATTTCAGTTCATTGTTTCTAGTAGCAGATAATCGATAAGGTGGTACAGCAATTAGGTATTTATCTTCTGTTTGGATATAGTGCACTGCCAAGGGTGTTGCTCCCGAAGTCTGCCCAAATATATCTTCGTTAGCGTTTAGTAGTGCATTAAGCTTATTCTTCTCGCTTTTAGTAAGATTAAACCATCAGACTCCTTTAGCATATGCATATCCACTGAATATATCGGAATGAAAATTCGGTCTAAATATAAATCCTCAGTCTTCTTAACCTTAAGAGGTGGGCCAAACAATCTGCTTTGTTTTTCAGGCGTTCTTTCTCCTGGAGGTAAATCATCTTGGAAAATTGCTAGAATTGAGTGGGGAGAAAAATCGTTATTATTTTTGAGCTTTCGATTCAAAATTTAACCATTCGGTGGTTTTGGTGTGTTGTGTCGAGCTTGATCATTGTCTTTAACTGTCGCTACTCTTGTGTGACATGGCGTCGCTGATGACGGTGACATAAGTTTCTTCTCTTCAAGGAGTTTGACGAAACTGGATATGTTCCTTGTTATTTCTACCACCTCTTGATCTTCAGTTTTTCCCTTTTCTATAGGAAAAGGTGATACTCCCTATAAGTTTAGGGACGGAAACTTTTCTTTTGGGTTGTCATCAAAATACCAAAATCCTTTTGCCACGTCTAAAACAATTCCAGCATCGTCCAAAAAATCCATCCCCAACAAAGTTCTGTTTTCTTTTAAATTTGGAAGGTAAATAAATTGAATCTTCCTTGTTCGGTTTCCCATTTTAATGTCACATTCTGCTGTCTTTACATTTTCGCTCGTGACGGATCCATCTGCTAGTGTAATTTTGGCCAGAATGTCTTGAAATTTTGCACTTCTCACTTTCAGTACTTGCAACAACTTTGCGATGGCAACACTTGTTTTTGCGCCTGTATCAAAAATACCATGTCCTGATATGCCAAAAATTTCTATGCTTGCAGTTGGTAAATTGCGTTCGAAGAATCTTTTAGAAACTGTGTTAAAAGTGAGAGACTTGGGGTTGTCTTTAGATTTTTTTCCACAGGCTACGCAGTTAGCTCCATACACACCCGGTGCACCACAACCATAACAGGAAAATGTATGTGCTATTGTGGTTTTATTTACCATTGGCAATTGTTGTTGAGCAATATTTTCTGTATTAGCTTCTTGCCTCATCATTTTATAACAGCTATCCGTAGTGTGGCCTCTTACCTTACAAATAACGCATCTCCCTTGGCCAGGTTTAGATTTTGTATATGCGATTCTATCTTGCAGATTCATTGCCACTTCACGACATGTCTTTAATAACTCTCCAAATGTTTTGGAATTGTCCCCTTTGATACGATCTCTAATGTTTGGATGTATTAACCCGAATACCAACTCGAGTTGAATCTCTTCAGCTATTGGTGTCTTGAGCTGTCCAAATTGTGTCCGCTTTTGGCAGATAAAACTGTCCGTTGGTTCATGCATAAACTGATTTTTCTGAATAATATTCTTCAAAATGCGCCAGTAAGGTACAGTCGGGGAAAACGACGCTTTTAGTAGTGTTTTTGCCTCTTCGAAAGTACTTACGGTCCTTTTACTCCACTCCACCATTGAGCAGCATAATCTTGCTGTAGTATATTAAAGCTGTAATATGTAAATACTAATCAACCTGAACATACCTTTACTTATTGCAATCACTAATCTATTACAAGTGGAATTAGAGTATTTACATAAGATATAATCGTGTAAGCTGAATGCATGTACGTAGAAAATAAGAAGAAGAAAGACTAAAGTAAAACGCTCACTTTGGAATTGACAGAGGAACTATAAAGGTGCTAAATTTTATCCTCAGCAACGAAATCAGTTCGGTATATTATATTGGCAACGAGGAAGAAAGAGAAAAAAGAGCTCACAAGCGAGACTTATTAAATATTGAACTTTTAAAAAAATTAAAATGTCGCTAGAAGCACAAAACAAGGTGACAAACTGGGGAGCACAACTAAACGTTCCGTTTTTCGACCCAGAAAAATGTCTGTGGTCAGTGTTTGAAAAACAATTACACCAGTTTTTCATTGCAAATGGCGTAACAGATAGCATTAGGAAAAAAGCCATAATGCTGACGTCATTGTCGCAAAGTGCATACACGCTTTTGGAAAATTTGTCCAGTCCAGTGCAGATTGATGCAACGGGAACTACGTTGGAAGCGTGCATAGGAGGTTTGAAAACACATTTCAAGCCACCAGTGTCAC
The DNA here is from genome assembly GCA_963931995.1 of Phaonia tiefii. Classification (NCBI taxonomy): domain Eukaryota; kingdom Metazoa; phylum Arthropoda; class Insecta; order Diptera; family Muscidae; genus Phaonia; species Phaonia tiefii. Next base: position 110,851,234 of record OZ008368.1, on the reverse strand, counting down.
TTTTTGCAGAGCGGCATAAGTTCGATACTGCAGCAAAGTCACCTACAGAATCCATAAACGATTGGGCAGTGCGAGTGAGGTCGCTGGCCATGCCCATGAGGGACAAGTCTGTGATGGGGCTGGAAAAAGGCCCAAGCCTTTTTGTGGTTATACAAATCACAAAGCGGATAACTGTAAGTTCAAGAATTATAAATGTAATAAGTGTAAGCAGCGAGGGCACCTTAAAAAAATATGTAAAGTGCAACAAATAAACTATTGTGACAACAGTGAGGTTAGTTTGTTTGCAATTAATAGTATAAAAGATGAGCCAATTACAGTTAAAGGTTTTATAAATGAAAAGCCATTTAACATTGAATTAGATACAGGATCGAAAAAAAAAGTGTGCTTTGAAAACACTTATAAAAGCTTTTTCGGTAATTACAAGTTTCGTGAAGAGACAACGTTGTTAAAGGCTTATAATGGTGCTATAATCCATCACATTGGTGTATGTGATGTAGATGCCAGTTTTAAAGATAAAAAGAAGTTAATTCCTTTTTTGGTTATTGAGGCGGGTGGTCCACCGTTGCTGGGCAGAAACTTTTTAAGGTCTTTTGAGATACAACACTTAAATTTAAACTATATGGCACAGAACTCGACTTGCAGTAAATTGGATACGATTTTAGAAAACTATAAAGGTCTTTTCGATGGTTCACTCGGTTTATTTAAAAACTACAAAGCTACGCTGCGGTTAAAAGAGGATCTATGTCCCAGTTTTTTCGGCCAGGGCCACTTCCGTTTTCAATGAAAGATACAGTGGAAAAAGAAATTGACAAGTTAGTTGCGTTTAATGTTTTGGAACCGGTAGACCACAGTGATTGGGGTACTCCCATTGTGCCGCTTATGAAAAAAAATGGTAGCGTACGCGTTTTCGGCGATTTCAAGGTAAGCTTGAATCCACAACTGCTTGTTGAAAAGTATCCTTTACCCGAATAGAGGAAATGTTCTCAAAACTTCAAGGGGGTCAAGAATTTACAAAGTTAGATTTAAGCACAGCTTACCAACAGATTGGTTTAGACGAAGCTTCGCGTAAATTCACGACAATTTCAGCGTCAAAAGGTTTATTCCAGTATACTCGTTTGATTTATGGTTAGGCTTCGGCGCCAGCAATTTTTCAAAAAATTATGGATTCATTATTAATGAAACTGAAGGGCGTTGTAGTGTTCCTTGACGATATTTTGATCACAGCGCCTGATAGGAAATCACATTTGGAAACTGTTGAAAAGGTTTTTTCCGTGTTGAACAATGGTTTCAAATTAGCAAAAATGAAATGCGAATTTTTGTGTAAAAAAATAAAGAATTTGGGGCATGTGATAGATAAAAATGGGTTACATATGGACCCTGAAAAGGTTAAAGACATAATTGATTTAAAGCAACCAACTAATATTAAGGAATTGCAATCACTGTTGGGAATGGTAAATTTTTATAGACGATTTTTACCGGAAACGTCCACCGTACTTGGTCCTTTATATAAGTTGTTAAATGTAGATGGACCGTTTGTCTGGTCTGAAGATTGTTCCAAAGCGTGGAACCAAATGAAGCAACTATTAGCAGACAACATTTGTTTAATACATTTTAACCCAAATTTTAAAACAAAATTAACGGTAGATGGCAGGCCCATAGGAGCAGTTTCATCCCAAATAGATTAAAAAGGAATAGAAAAGCCCATTGAGCTTGCGTCAAGATCCCTAAGTGAGACTGAGCGTAAATATGCTCAAATTGTTCGGGAAGCAGTGGCTATTCTGTCACCAATACCTGTTTGGCCGCAAATTTATTTTAGTGACAGATATTAAACCACTAAAGTATATTTGTGGTCCTAAGAAGGGCATTCCGGCAATGACATCAAACCGAGTTCAACGCATTGCTTTAATGTTGACTGGCTATCAGTTTGATGTTGAAAGCATTAGTTCAAAGAATAATGTAGCAGATTATCTTTCACGACATCCAAACAATTCCAAAATGCAAGGTACGGAAGCAGAAGAGGTTTCACATGTTCACTTAAACTATGTTGAGAAATGCATGGAAAAGAATAAAATTTTAAACTTTGAGGCCATTAAGGCTGAGACAGAAAAAAATTAATTATTGCAAAAAGTAAAAAAATTTGTACTTGAGGGTTGGCCAAAAGCATGTGAGGATGCAGAGCTTATGCCTTGTTTCCGAAGAAAGTTAAAACTGTACGAGATAGCGGTCGTTTATTTTGGGGATACAGAATAATTATTCCTAAAAGTTTGCAGGCAGCAACAGTTAATTTTTTGCATGTCTCGCATTTAGGCATAGTAAAAATGAAATCCATGAGCAGAGAATGTTGTTGGTGGCCAAATCAAAGCAAGGATTTGGAAGATGTGGTAAAAAGTTGTGATTCGTGTTTACATATTCGGCAAAAACCCACCAAAGCAAGAGCTCATTATGTGGAAAAGATCCGATGACGTTTGGTCACGAATTAATATAGATTTCTTTGGTCCTTTTTTGAAAAGATGGTATCTGATAATTGTGGATAGCATAAGTAAATGGGCAGAGTGTATAGACTTGGGCACTGATACGACAAGTCGAGCTGTAGTGTCCATTTTGCAAGAAATGTTTGCCCGTTATGTCATACCAAAAATAATTGTGTCTGATAAAGGTACTGCGTTTGTTTTAAAAGAGTTTAAATTGTTTCCCGAGTTGAATTGCATTAAACATTTAACGTCAGTGGTGGGACACCCCGTCACAAACGGACAAGCGGAAAACTCCGTAAAAACCCTTAAAATAGCATTAAAGAAAAATTTATATAAAGCACCATTATCAGCATTTAACAACGTTTTAAACAGATTTTTACTTGATTATCGTAATACGATTCATGCTACTACAAACGTGTCACCTGCTTACTTAATGTTTAATAAACGTAAACTAAGATGTAGGCTCGATTTACTAAATGATAAACGAAAGATAAAATGTCAAAATAATACAGAAATTGAAAGTCATGTAAAAAAGAAACAGTCAGAGCAAAAAAAGTATTTTAAAGGTTCAAACAAAAGTACATTTATTATAAATGATAATGTTTAAGTGAAAGATTATTCTAAGCCAGGAAAAGTTTCATGGATTTACGCAAAAATACTAAAACAGATTGGTAAACAATTATATATTGTGAAAAGCGTTAATGGCTGTCTTTGGAAAAGACACGCAAACCAAATAATATTAACTACTAAGAGAAAAAATAATGTTGTAACTTCGAGTGTCTTAGCTGATCCTTTGCAAAAATTAGAAATTACTGAGAATATTGAAAAGAATAAAGACAAAATAATTGTAACAGCATTAATGAACAACAAAATGTAACTATATCCAAGGAAGCAGTAGCACACTCTGTGAGATATAATCTAAGACCTAGAAATAAGAACTAGAATGGCGAATGCATTAAGTAGGGGGTATTGTAGCATATTAAAACTGTAATATGTAAATACTAATCAACCTGAACATACCCTTACTTATCGCAATCACTAATCTATTACAAGTGGAATTAGAGTATTTACATATAAGCTAATCATGTAAGCTGAATGCATGTAGGTAGAAAATAAGAAGAAGAAAGAATAAAGTAAAACTCTCACGTTGGAATTGACAGAGGACCTAAAAAGGTGTTTAACTTTATCCTCAGCAACGAAATCAGTTCGGTATATTATACTTCCAATAATACTGGGAGCGCATATAGGGCCTCTTCATCAGAAACATTCTCCACATCCTTGTAAATGCCGATGGCAGTTAGAAGTCCATTTACTAAGGCAGAATCTAGTTGCGGAAGGGAATGTTCCGGTGCCGTATGGCATCATGTTGCTGAGTAAATTCCCTAGCTGATGACAGTGTACCGCGTTAGCATTTAAGTTTGTTTATGTTATTAAACTTAACGGTTTTTGTATGTAAAGTTGTTTTCGAATATTTCATGGCCAGTGATTTGTTTATTATTGTGTTTGTAGTTATTGTTTTTGTATTATAATTTAAGCGGTCATTTCCGCCTTGGTTCGTCGAACCAATGTGTATTCAAGTTGCATTTTTGCTGCGCTGACTGTTTTGCAGCGCTAGCATATTATGCCAGTGGTTGGGAATAGCGACTAAGCATAATGCAAAAGAATCACTTTTGGTTTTCGCGTAGAAAACGAGAACTAGGTCATGGTTAACGTTTTCTGTGTGGAATGGTGGAATGGAAATAGACCATGTCGATTAAGTATGTTACGATTAAGATCGTATAAATAAAGTGGTACACTGTGAAAGTGTGTCAGAAGTCAGAAGTTGTGTAATCTGAAGAGAAGAGACTTTTTATTTGCAATAGGTAAGTTGCCCATGCTTTCGTCCCAACAGGAAATAAGTGCCGTTTGGGCGCTGTGAGTAAAAAGTGCATGCCTGCACTAGAAACTAGGTAACCGCCTGCTACGTGGGGACACCAGCCTCCGTACACTAACCCACAGACACCTGTTTAGGGAAACCCTGTTGTTTCAAAAAGAGACACACAACATTTGGCGCAGCCGGTCTTCGGACCATACATGCTTTATCCTAGTACGGATATAGCCAGCTCAGTTGGGTAAAGGTTATATGGAATTAGAGAATTTCATATTTATGACAAATTTCGCATACGGTTTTCATGTCAATTTCTTGTGCCTGAATTTGGACGCAAGTCAGATGAAAATGAATGAATATTTGTTGAATATAAACATATTTTAACTTTCTTAAGTACCGGTAAAATCAATTTTAAAATGAGTTTTGTAGCTAGATGAGAAACCAGGTTTTCTTCGTGTGCTGATATAGTCACCACAGGGCTACCTCATTTTGCACTTAATCCACTTCCTTGGTTTTCAGAGCAGCAATTTATGTTTCTCCCTTTTTGAAGTATCTATTTAGACCCTTTCTTTTCTGTGGATGGACGCGACAGGTGCTGAATTGGATAAGGCTCAGCAAGTGATAGGCCAGTTTAGGTCAGCAGTGGAAATTTCTGTTGAAAAACTTCCGATACAGGTTTGTCGGGCAAGAGTCGTTCAACCTTACAAAATCTAAATTTGAGGGATCCTGGGGGTTGACTAAGTTGGACGAGGCATCAGCTGTAGTCGAGGAACTTTGCGACTTGCTGAAAACTCAGGAGAGGAGAGGAGAGGATAAGGGAGCTCACTTCGGAAATATGGGCGTTGAAAGTACAGAACACGAAGTTAAAAGAGGAGATTCAAGAAAATCTAAAGGAAGGGGAAGAGCTTGACAAGGAGAACGAAGCACTTCGGCAAATAATCACTGAAAAAGGACCAGTTAGTATATCAGGAAGATTGGAATACGAGGATCTCCAAGAGGCCAATAAACGTATTAAAATCCCGCAGTCACAACTTCGTTTGACCAGGCAGGAAAGTTAGGCGTCAAGGAAGATCGTGCTGTTCCACAGGGAACCTCATAACCCAGGGTTAGTACCAACAGTTCGAAGAATGGCGTCTACTGAGTTGGTAAAATCAGTCCAGGCACTGGTGCCTTCGTTTAGAGGAGAACAGTCTCTAACACTTCAGACGGAGGTATATAAATTCGTGGACGCATGCAGGTTGGTTGGGAAGAATAAGCCTCACGATAAGGTAATGAATTTCCTTCAGGTGTTGAAACAGAGATTATACGGCGATGCCTATCAGTTATACAGGCTTCGTTCGTTTTCGTTGGTGGAGGAATTCCTCGGTCTGATAAAATCAATATACCTTAGAACAAGGTTATTAAATTCCGTAATGCCAGAGCTTTACGAAGCCTGCCAACGTAGTGAGGAAGATGCCCGAAAATTTCTCCGGCGCCTGCAGACGATGGCGTCAACAGCAGAGACGATTCTTAAGGAAACATATGAAGGAGGAGCAGACAGCGTAATGATGTCGGAGATAAATAATAAACTGAAAGCCGCATTTACTTCGGGTCTGAGAGATCCGATGCTTAGGGGTAGAATGTTAGCAAGCACGGCCTCGAGCTTAGACGGACTTCTCGAAGAAGCGCTTGTAGCGGAAACCACATTGTGGAGGGGGGAAGAACCTCCAGTGGAGAGAATTCGTTTCCATGCGACGAGTAGGGGGCCATATACGGAATGGGGTGCGGATCAGGCAGGAAATAACCAAATGGCGGGTCTTGTAGCCGCGGTAAAGCAGTTATTAAGAACGTCGGACGAGAAACAGTCCACACCGATGCTTTCTGCCCACCCTGTCGTAACACGGGATCTGCAGGGGGAACGTTCATTAAATCGACCGCCCTGCTCATTCTGCGAAAAGGAAGGCCACACAAGTGATGTGTGCTGGACAAGAAAGAATACGCCTTATTGTACAGAATGCCGATAGTATGGCCACGAGCACGACCAGGGATGTACACCCAGAACGGGCAGATCACCAACGGGGAACGCTAGCCGGGGATACAGTTTTTTCAGGTACTACAATTTCGGTGATCCGGACACCGTAAAGCAAATTGTTCTCGGAAACCAAGCATGTCGGGAAACGGGCAGCACCCCGGCGCGACCAGAAGCGAAATTAGGTGAGCCAGATATTGTCGAGGGTGAAGGGAGTTCGGTCAGGGGAACATTGAATATTGGGGATATTTATACCAAAACGAACTCCACCGTCTCCGTTTTCGTCAGGATACCATGTTCGTCAGGATACCATGTTCAAAGGATTCGGGGGCTGATACGAGTCTATTGAAGTATGGTAGCCTGGCAGAAGGAGTTGAGATCGACAAAATGGTGGTGAAGAACCTTCGTGGGGTGTTTGGGGGAATCTCCAAAACTACTAGATGTGTAGAATTGGATCATAATGAATACACGGATTTGACATTTAATATGAATTGCATAGACGAGGGTGGGAACAACTTGCCAGGTGACGGGATATTAGGGCGCGATGATTTATGGAGTCGTTCAGTTATGGACACAGTAGCGCGGTTTCTTAAGATATGCTCGAGCGGTGGGGAATGGAGTCTCCCACTGATGCATTTGTAGGAGCTCGATGGATCGTATACAGTGAACACCATGGGCAAGGTTAGAGTGGAAACTGCCAGGTCGGTGACTATCGTACCGATGAGTTTGACTACCAAATATGCAACGGTGGTGATAGACAAGGAGGAAATATCGCCCGGTGTGTATTTGGTGGCTGCAGTAAAGGAGGTAAAGAACGGAAGAGGGTAGGCGCCTATTCTAAATGCAACCGAGACAGATTTCAGATTGCCTCGGAGCCTAAATTCTGTTCGTTTAGTAAGTTCGAAGGACCAGGGCAGGATCTTCTGGCACAGGTGCATGAGTTTAATGCTGATGAAAAGGTGCGAACATATTGCAGACGATAAAAGTGGACTCGGGCTTGAACCCTGAGGTAAAAGGGTCCATTGAGCGGATTTGCGTGTCCTACCATGCCTTATTTTGGTTAGACATAATATTCCAGTAAGGCCGGGCTAGTTGCCGGTTAACCAGAAACAATATAGGTTACCCCAAATACATCGTGAGGAAATCAGTGGGCACGTCCGTAAGCTAGAGGAGGACGGCATTATTTGCCATAGCATGTCACCATGGAACTCCCCCTTATTGCTCGTTCCAGGGAAATCGGCGGAAAAGGGTATGAAATGTTGGAGATTGGTTATAGGTTTCCGGAATTTGAACGAAGTGTCAAGTATCAAGCAAGTATTTCCTATACCTAGGATGGATGAAATTCTAGATCACCTAGGCAACAGCAAATATTTCTCCACACTTGATCTAGCGAGCGGCTATCATCAAGTAGAAATGGACGAGCGGGATAGGGACAAGACTGCTTTCAGCACCGCGCTTGGCCATTTCGAATTCAACAGAATGCCATTCGGGCTAACGGGAGCTCCAGCTACATTTCAGCGTCTAATGAATCATGTTCTGACGGGACTTCAACGCGCCGAATGCTTTGTGTACCTAGGCGACATTGTCATCTATGGGAGAAGTCTCGAGGAGCATGACACAAGATTGAGCAAAGTTTTACAGCTTCTGAGGGATAACAATTTGAAGGTCAAAGCCGAAAAGTGTAACCTCTTAAGACGGGAGATTGTATACTTAGGTCATAAGTATTCAACAGAGGGAACACTCCCCAATCCGGAAGGGGTTGAGTGTGTAAAAAATTTTCCGGCCCCAAGAAATAGGAAAGAGGTAATTTTTGGGGTTCATAAACTATTATCGGAAATTTATTAATGGAACAGCGGAAATTGCGCTTCCCATTTACAGATTGCTAAGTTAGGACACACCATTCCACTGGATTTTGGCATACCCAGATTTTATGAAACCTTTTATACTCACCACCAATGCAAGCGGTGGCGCGCTGGGTGCGGTCGTGTCAGAGGACTACAGTGGGGGGACAGACCCATCGCGTTCGCCAGTCGAGCACTTTGTGATACCGAAACTAGGTATTCCACTATTGAGAGGAAGTTTCTGGACATTGTGTGGTCGGTCAATAGTTTCCGGCCATACCTATTGGGAAGGCACTTTAAGACCTATACGGATCATCAACCGTTGAGAGGAATATCTAATCGGAAAGACCAAACCTCGAGATTGGCGAAAGGAATGTCCAGGGACATCAAGAACTGCGATAAGTGTCAGCGTGATAAAAGCACGCGAATTACAACGATGCCCATGGTATTGACCGATACTCCTAGTAGTCCATTTGAAAAGGTGTATATGGGCATGGTGGGACCTCTCCCAGAGTCCTCTTCAGGGAACAAGTCAATTTTGACATTTCATGACGAGTTATCGAAATGCGCTGCGATGCCGAATGGTGAGGCGAGTACAGTGGCGAGGGTTTTCTTTGATGAGGTAGTGGCCAAATATGGCATACCGAGCATTCTTGTGACAGATAATGGTACGAATTTCATTTCAAATGTATTATCCGATACATGTAAATTATTGGGGATCAGAAGGTTGAAAACGACACCGTATCATTAACAGGCGAATGGTTCACTTGAGAGGAGCTCTTGGCGGAATATTTCCGCAGTTTCGTGGATGAATATGAAGTAAACAGGGATCAATGGTTATCATCGGCAATGCATGTGCACAACAACACCGTTCACGCGTCTTCAGGTCAGACTCCGTTCCGGACGCTATATGGATTTGATATAGATGTCCAATCAAATCTGAGAAGAAAATGTGTGTGTGTATAATCCGGACGACTCTAGCAAGGTTCTAAAGTTGAAGCTAAAAAAGTCACACGACCTAGTGCGCAAGAACCATTAGAAGGCAAAGCTGAAATCCAAGGAGAATTACGACAGGAACGCCAATGCAGTTAGGTTTTCGCCGGGGGATAAGGTACTCGTCCGTAATAATGCGACGAAAGATAAGTTTTCGCAGATATGGAATGGCCCGTATGAGGTAGTATCTGCAGACAGGCATATTATGACTACAGTTCGAATCAAGGGCCGGAATGGTAAACGGCATAACAACCAGTTGAAGGTATTTCACGATAAATAAAAGATTAGGACGGCCGATTTGATGTTGACTACGGTCAGAGGGTCAGAACTCGAACCGATGGAAGTTAGGTTTATTTTTTGGGTTATATGTCTTTGATTATGTTATGTCTTGGAACCACAGAGCAGTAGATAGATTTGGGCGGTGGAACTAGCTGGGAGGAGTACTCGCTAGGAACTAGATTCTGGAAATCGCACTCTACCTATAGGGTACAAGTTCAGCGAAACTTGGGATCTAAGAGATCGAGGAGGAGGATGAACTCCCTGGATATTCCGTGTATGAGCGCCCTTGTGGAGAGCATCATCATATACGGGCTATGTCCCTTGCTCGGCTCCTGTGTTTATAATGGATCTTATTTATGATTACATGGGAGAACCACGGGACAATAGTTAGGTTTGTTGGTGGATCTAGCTGGGAGGAGTACTCACCAGGAACTAGATTCAGAACACCGCAAAGTGACTATTGGGTATAAGTCTAAATTTGAACTTGGATTTAGGAGGTCGAGGGGAGGATGAACTCCTTGGATATCCTGTGTATGAACTCCCTTATGGAGAGTATCGTCATATACGGGCTGTGTCCCTTTCCCGCCTCCTGTATTGGTTATAAATGTTTTTTTGGTATTATTATGTATGTCGGTTCAAACAGTTTCCGCCAGTTGTCCCTGTGCTTCTTGGTAAGGCAAGAGGGAGGTTTAGCTCAAGCTGGAGTCTAAAAGTGACTATGATGGGAAATGTAATCTGGTTAGAATTCTAGTTTCGAGCAAAATTACTACTCCGATCTGGATGATATTTATGCTTTAAGTTGTTACGTTCGCTTCAGGTAGCTGTGTTGGTTTGTCCTGTGTCTGTGGGTTATTTGCCAGAGGAATATTAGAAGAAGGTGTTTAGTAAAAGAACTGGTTTATGTTGTTTTAATTGTATTGATTGTTTTTTTGATTGTCCGGTAAAGTCGGTAATTTTCGGACGTCCTTCAGGACTTTGAGTTGGGCCCGTGAACATCCACAGATGATGAGTCCTACAAGGTCACCGGTAATCAAGTGGCCTACCAGAACACCGGTAAGTAAGAGTCGGGGTTCGCTGGGTAATGAAGCAGCGATAATTAGACCCACTCGGGCAACAGTCTAAGGGGAAATGGGTTAATGGGAGTAGTAAGTACCATCAATGGCTACTACAAGTAAGCATTGATTGTTCTTACCCCATTCATATTTTGCTATTTCTAACGGACATTGGGATAAATATAAGGACCATCATTGGCTGCGGTGTGCAAGCATTGATTGTTCTTTCCCACGAGCGGTGAGTTTTCCCCATTTACGGAACGGGATAAATATCAAAATATATTTCGCATGGATTGGGATAAATGTAGACCCATCAATGGATGCGTTAGGCAAGCATTGATTGTTCTTTCCCACATGAAAAATGTTACCCGTCAAGTTTCTGATTCTATCGGAAGTCACGATGAATATGAGAACCATCGATGGATGCGTTGAGTAAGCATTGATTCTTCTTCCACCATGGAAGTTGTTAGACTTCTGAGTCCAACTAGACAGATGAAAAGAAATATTAAACAAGGAGGAAAAAATAATATTGAAAAAAAGAAAAGAGAAAATAAGAAAGAGAAGAAATATTAAACGAAAATGAGATGGAAAGTTTTTTTTTTAAATATTGAAAAATTGAATTTATGAAAAGAACTGGGGGAAACATTATTTAAGAAAAAGGTTCCCACAATTAGTAAAAAATTTAAAAAAAGAAATATAAAAAAGGATGAATAAAATAAAAAAATAATAAAATACCCAATGAAAAAATTAGAAGGAGGAAAAATATTTATAGAGAAAGAAGATGGGCAAGTTTTAGTTAAGAAAAGAAGAATAAAAAGGAAAAAAACGTAACAAGAGATTCCCAAAACTAGTACGTAAGAAGACAATTTGTATGTATGGTAATTCTAAGTTTGAATTGTGATATATATGAGATGTAAAAAATTGTAAAAGGATATCATGTTAAGTTGTATAGTCGAAATATTTTAAGGTACCATTGTATATAGAGTTGTTCAGAGGTATGGTTACGGGTTTGAAGGAAATCGATGCTATGTGGGGTTTGAGATCGGAGGATGTCCCCAAAACGAGGAACGAGGTATATATGTCTGGCCGAATCAAGCTTATGAATGTCTGGAAATGCCGAGCAGCTACGAGTGAGCCATTTATATCCCCGATATCAGTCAGATGCGGGTAGATATTGAAAATTAATGCAGATACGAGTAGGCCATTTAGATCCCTGTAAGTCAGATACGGGAAGTTGTTAATGTGAATCTGGTTTTGACGTTGTTCCGAGTTATGTCATGCTGCGACCTAGGTGGAGCTATTGTTGTCAATATGAACTGGCCACTGTGGAAGGTTGTCTTTATCTGTGACCAGTACCCCAGTGTCCCTGTCTGTTCCCAGAGTGAAGGGGGAGTTAAAATTATGTATCTAAGCGTAGTCATGGTCTCCTTGCATAAGTACAAAGAAGCAAGGTGTTCAGTGCCATATTTGCGCCAAGAGTCCTCACGAATGTACAGGCTAATACGAAGGTTAAGCTCAGGTCGGAAGATTTACCGAGCCGCAAGGTTCCTATGATTTGAGCCCACTCATGAGGCGTTGGCGAGGCGAGCATCAACGGGAACATGGCCCGACAGAACGTAGCGGAGTTCGTTCTTGAAAAAGAGTGGAGGAATGTTGCGGTACGGAATGTTGCGGTGCCATATAACATCATGTCGCTGAGTTAATTTCCCTAGCTGATGATTGTGTACCTTGTTAGTATTTAAGTTTGTTTAGGTTATTAAACTTAACGGTTTTTTTGTATGTAAATTTGTTTTAGAATATCGTATGACCAGTGTTTTGTTTATTATTGTGTTTGTAGTTATTGTTTTTGTATTATATGATATTTTTGTATTATATGTTAAGCCAATGGGTACTCAAGTTGCATTCTTTCTGCGGTGACTGTTTTGCAACGCTAGCATATTATGCCAGTGGTTGGAAATAGCGACTAAGCATAATGAAAAAGAATCACTTTTGGTTTTCGCGTAGAAAACGAGAACTAGGTCATGGTTAACGTTTTCTACGTGGAATGAGGGAATGGAAATAGACCATGTCGATTAAGTATGTTAACCCTGCTGTTAGATTAGAAAAAACTTACGAATCTTAGATTGAGGGACCATTTGGTCCATACTGCAATTTTCATCCAAAATAATAATTTTATCTTATTCTTTGTAACTATTTTGGTTCAAAAATTTCTAAAGCAAGTATTTGACATATCAAAAACATCCGCTAACATATCAAAAACATCTTCTAAATATTTGACATGAATTTACATTCGCTTGGTAATGAAAAAATTTACGAATCTTAGGTTGAGGGACCATTTGGTCCATACTGGAATTTTCATCCAAAATAATAATTTTATCTTATCCTTTGTAACTATTTTGGTTCAATAATTTCTAAAGCAAGTATTTGACATATCAAAAACATCTTCTAAATATTTGACATGAATTTACATTCGCTTGGTAATGAAAAAATGTACTATTGACCAAATGGTCCTCTAACCTAAGATTCGTCATTTTGTATTTTTCTCAGTCCTGAATAAAGTTAGAAAATTTAATTTTCGCACATAACATTGTTTTATTAAAAGACGCCATTAGCAGAAAAATTTAGTCAGTATATATCACCGTTCCAAAGTTACAAGGGAAAACAGAAAAAATTTGGACCAAATGGTCCTAATCTAACAGCAGGGTTAAGAATGTAGGTAATTAGATCGTATAAATAAAGTGGCACACTGTGAAAGTGTCAGAAGTCTGAAGTTGTGTAATCGGAAGAGAGGGACTTTTTGTTCGCAATAGGTAAGTTTCCCATGCTTTCGTCCCACCAGGAAATAAGTGCCGTTTGGGCGCTGTGAGTTAAAAGTGCATGCCTGCACTAGAAACTAGGTAACCGCCTGCTACGTAGGGACACCAGCGCCCGTACACTAACACACACAGACACCTGTTTAGGGAAACCGTGTTGCTTCAAAAAGAGACACACAGCAATCTCGCTGTCCATGAAAGCGTGCTGTACAGGACGAAAAGAAACCTTTTTTCTGACTGTCGCCAGTAGCTCTTGTAATTTTTTTTTTTTTTTTTATTTTATCAAACCAACACTCAGGGGATGCCCCCTATAAATGCAGTGCATTGTGTTGGCGAAGGAAAATTGAGGTAGTAGAGGGGGAAAGAGGGAGTAGTGTCTGTTGATATTTGCCTTGAATGTTTGTATGTCACAATTGGTGGGAAATACACTAGCCGGAAGTTTATTCCACATACGGACTGTACGGCTGAAGAACGAAGTTTCTCTATAGTGTGTAGTGCCACTCGATAAAAAACGGATGAGAGTTCCTGGAAAGCCGCGTACTTCGGCTAAATATCCTCACGTCCGGCATAAGTTGACGGATGTCCGAGGAACACATACCGTGGAAATATCGATAGAACAGTGACACGCAACCCACACGCAGCCTAGACACTTGAATGCATCTTTCGACATTTCAAATACATGTTTTGCCCAACGGACATCATATTGTATTTTCATGCCCAGAACATCAAGAGCGTCTGATTCATCAATATCCACACCGTCCATAGACAATGACGACACACCTGGGTCAACAATACGTTTATGCGACAACAAACAACACTGGGTCTTACTCGCATTAAAATCTACTCTATTCCTTCGACCCCATTCAACAATGGACACCAGATCGCGGTCGAGTGTTTCATTCATTGTCCGGCGTTTGACTTCAATCTCTTGAAGACTTGGCCTACGATCGAATGAATAAGAATGGCAGAGATTACTGTCATCGGCAAAAGAGTAGATTGGATTCACAGTCTGACCCAGGAGATCGTCAATGAAAATAAGAAAACGAGAAGGAGAAAGAACAGAGCCCTGTGTTACTGACAAGTTTGCCATACTATAGTCTTCTTCCTCTCCAGAGATATATTCCTAGGTATCCGCTTCTCCAGTTAAATTTTCTGCTGTATTTGCACTTCCTTCAGGTTCTATTGGGTTGGGCGCCAGTGAAACATCTTGATGTCTCAGGTTGCACCGTCTCATCCCAGATTTAAACAAACTAACTCTTGAAAGTCTATTTTAAGTATTTTATTGAAGGCACTGCCGCCTATAGCTACAAGCGCTTACTTATATAGCTCGAAGTTCAATGTCCCTCATACAGCAAGGGTTCTCCTTTTGTACACAGATTATGGAACAAACAATCAAGTACCATTAATGTTGAACAAGTAAATAAATATCAACATGTGGTTAAAAACATGTTGTTTATGTTTCATAAATATACAGGTGTTTTCCAAATGTTTTGTAATTTATGCAATAGAAATAATATTTAATAGTACAAATGTGTTTACAAATATAGCAATTTCCACTGATAATCTCTTTCAAAGTAATGATATGTTGCAAGTGTCAAAGTGACACATTAAGCTTAAGGTTTGGCTCTCATATATGTTGTACAGTATTCACTGGATATATATATTTAACTACAACAATGGTCAGTCAATTTACATTGCACGGAAACAATTTGTGTCACGAGATGGTGGCAATTATTGTAATCGTACTTCTGAAGAAGTTTTAACAACTCCTGAAATTCAGTATTTTGTAACGCGTTAATGTTTGAATCCCAGACAAGTATACATGGCATATCTTCAGATATTTGTAAAATACTCTCCAAGTATTCAGAGAAAAATTTTACTGTATATTTTTCGGGTCAGTAAAACGGTTGCATTTTGTAATAGAGGCTTCGAATATTATTTCACATATTTAAATCAAAAGATAATATAATATTGAGAATATATATAATAATATTATAATATTTTTATATCTGATTTATAACATTAAAGAAAGATATTTTTATTTATAAATCTGTTCGTTAGGAGGAGTTCATCTACTTCAACAGCATTTATGAGTAATTTGGGAATTGGTAATTCGCTCCTGTTTACATAAACTCCTCCAAAAAATGCATATACTCGACTATATCCGACAGTTTGCAGAGTTTTTGCTCCAAAAGTTGGTAAGGACCACAGACTTTATAGACTAATTTTCCTCCAGCTGACACTTTGAAGACTTCATTTATTTCTATAGACATTTTGTTGGTTTGAGCACTATTCCTGTGATAATTGTCGTCATCAATTTCATATGATTTAATTTCCAAACCAACAACCTTCAGTATGGAAACTACTCCTTCCGCTGTACTTGACTAAACGCCCGGAGCCCGCCCTTTCCAGTTACCTAAGTTCAGTCATAAATGTTTCCTGACTTCACCGAGCCGGTCAAATTCCTTGCCACCTTTTGCTTCCCTGTGAATTCTGCTTCATCGATTTTGCCCAACCTCTATGGAATTCTGGCTAGAGCGGTAATTCCAGCCCTGTACTTGTCCGTCCGATTTTATACTTTTTAGAATCATTTTCGGTTCCACGAGAGTAGACGATGGAGATGAGCGATATTTTAGGAGCGGTGATTTAATAACCGTGATTGAAAAATCACTGGTAACTGCAGTGGCCGAATGTGTCAAGCAGCCGTTTCTTTCAATGTCGTTCTTTCATTGCTGTCGTTCTTTCAGCATTGTCGTTTTTTATTCCTGCAGTTCTTTCGCTGTTGTCGTTCCTTTAGTGTTGTCGTTCTTTAATTGATGTCGTTCAAGACGCATTTGAAAGGTGAAAGCACCTTAACAATAAATGCAACAAGCTAAACAAAAATGAAATTAAACAAAAATGCAAACGAATTAAAAAAATTAAATCATCAACAATCAACATTTTAAATACATTTTGGTTGCTGTTCTATCTATGTAGATGTCTGTTTTACTTTCACTGTTTAGCGTCGTGGGGTCATGACAGATAGAACAAATTATATGATATTTATATCAAGCTCTCACATTGAGTTGAATGATACCGAATGGTGATATTTGACCAACTCGCATGAATGACAAAAAAAACCAAAATGACGTATTTTTAAACACAAATCATATATTTATGGCCAATAGTGTACCTTTTACCGTAATGTTATATCCCTCGTTTATCAGTGTTGGTGGTACGTTATTTAGTATCAACATTCCGTCTGATATTACTACCAAGTCTAGTACGTGACCTGCTGACTCAGTTGGACACGACGCAGAGTTATTGTTCAGCAGCTGTATTAGGCAAGGGTCCTTAGTTCTTTTACAAATCCTGCCATTTCCAGTTTCCATGCATGAATTACTGCTGAATTAAAAATGTGTTCTTGACTTAAATTATCCAGAATTGTTGGATTTATTATATTCTTCGTAGCCAAAATAACAGAGAGAGCGAGATTATCTAGGTAGGCTATTGTTTCCATGTTCCTTACTGTCATGGCCTCGAGCAGAATAAGTTTGTGTTTGCCAATGTCGTTCGAGATACTCTGTCTTTCTTGTAGTGCATTAATCCTGGTACTTAACTCGTTTATTCTCTCTTGAAACATTGAATTTATAGTTATCTGTCGATTGTTATTTTCTGTGAGGGAGTCTTGTTTACTTATAATCAGTTCGATGTCCTGATGATCTGGTGTGCCAGCTATGAATTTCAGTGCGGATCCCAACAGATAAATTGATCTAGTCTTTCTTCGTCCTGTTTTCAAGGTGTCCAAGATGCGGTCAATTTCCATTGCTTGTTGTCTAATTATTTGTATTTCCCTTTGGTCCGTTAGGTCGTTTATGAACCTATAATTTTCGTCCACAATGTCCTGGTACTCCGTCAAGTTTGTCTCATGAACAACATACTTGTCGTCGTCGTATATCGCTGACTTTTCATTCGTTATGGCAATAAAATATGAATCCGTATAGTCAATTATCTTTGCAGTCGTGGTCAAAAAGGTGAACATGAGGGGCACTCTAAAGAAGAGAAAAAAATAAAGTTATCGAAGGTTTTTCATGTGGATTCTTCTCCCGTTTATCACGACAGTGCTTCCCAAATCGCGTTCTATAGTTCCTTCAACAAAAACCTTATCGAATTTGTTACCAAGGCGTTTATTTCTTCTTACAAAAACGATTTCACCCGGTTGATATATTCTTGTCATTAAACCTTTATTAGAAGCCATTAGATTTCTCTCCTGTGTGTTTTTATTCTTGTCCCGATGTTTGTGAGAACGTTCCTGTCCAGGTCATTTATAATTTTAATGGGTTTCTACCCGTTGTGGAATGAACAAAGTTATTATATTTGTGTGTCAACAGTAATATCAAATCAACGGTGTCATCAATTTCCTGTTGTGCCTTGACACAACGCGCAATTTCCAGTCAGGTCGAGTGAAATCGTTCCACTTGGCCATTACTTTCGCTATGCAGGGGCGGTACAAAGAATTGTTCAATTCCGAAGTGATCTCTCAGGAATGCTCCGAGTGCGTTAGAGCACAACGACCTCTCATTGACTGATACAATTAACCGCACTTTCCTTAATCTAGCCAAAGCCTGGAATAGCCCATTCTTGACGTCTAAAGTGGATCTAGAAGGAATCGGAATTATGGATGCAAATTTTGAAAATTTTTCGATGCTTGTGAGAAAGAAATGCTTATTTGTAATCAGTATATCCACGTGGAGAATTTCTCCCGGGTATTGCGGAAGAGGAGTTGCGCCAATCTCGGGCGCTGGGGAATTCCTCTGATATTTATTTTCTTTACATATTTTGCAATTTGCTGTAACAGTTTTTAATCTCTTTTTAATACCTGGGAAGTAATAATCTTCCATGATTTGGGTAATGTTTTCCCGAAGTGAGCGATGTGCTCTATTATGTTCTGTAGTAACGATATCAAGCTGATCATCGTCCCTAACAATATCAATGACCATTTTTTCCGTGTGGAGAAATTTTGTAAAAGGGAATTGAGATACGAAAGCATCTTGTATCTCCGCTAACGTAGGGAGGTCGCAGTGGACAGCGTTTGTCCCTGTAGTATCTACTACATCTGCTAGAAGTTGAGAAAGACTTTTGAAAATTATTTTCCTGTTCTTTGATGGAGCCCCTCTGATATGATCAACAGATTTTTAAATTGATTGACCAGATATTTTGTGTTGATAATGACATTTGTAAGTGATATTTCACTACGAACGGTTTCCTCTTCGGTGTCCGTTGTATTATTAAGGAATTGCCTTGAAAGGGCGTCGGCCACCACGTTCTGTTTACAGGGTTTGTAAAAAAATTTCGGAGAAAATTCTTCAATCAGTGCTCGCCATCTCTTCATTTTGTTGTTCGGATTTTTATCCCACATTGCGAAAATGAAAGGCTGATGGTGGGTGTAGATGTGAACACCAGTAACGCCATATAAAAAATGTCGCAGCTTTTTCAGAGAACAAACGATAGCTAGAAGCTCTCGTTCATTGGTTGCGTAATGGAACTCCTAAAGCCATAGAGGATGCATCGGTTGTCAATTCGAATGTTTTATTATAATCTGGGTATATAAGTAAGATATCTTCTGAGGCTAATATTTTTTTCAATTTATCAAAAGCAAATAGCCCTTCGTCGTCGAGATCTATTTTTACTTTCTTCGATATTTTTGCAGAAGCATGGCCGTTCTCGCCACCTAAATACTTAGATATAGGTCTAGCGATCTTCGCGTAGTCTTTAATGAAGCGTCTGTAATATCCAGCTAATCCTAAAAAGGATCTTACAGCTTTTAAGGTTTTGGGAGTCTGAAAATTTAAAATATCTCTAACTTTATCCGGATGAGTCGTAATCCCATTTGAAGTGACAGTGAATCCAAGAAAAGCAAGCCTGGTTTTGAAAAATTTTGACTTTTCTGGTGAAACTCTCATTCCTGCGGCTTCAAGTTCTTTGAGAATGATATCTACATGCTCTAGATGGCTGTTCTCATCTGAAGAATAGATGACTATATCATCCATATAAACTTGACAGGTTTTTCCAATGTGACTACGCAAAATGTCGTCTATTGCCCTTTGAAAAATGCTCGGAGCATTTTTGAGGCCAAAGGGGAGTCGACAAAATTCATATTTGCCATTGTTCACACTAAAGGCTGTTTTACATCTGTCGGACTCTGCCATCTTAATTTGATGGAAACCAGACTTTAAGTCGAGTGTGGAAAATAATTTGGACTTCCACAAATTGGATAAAATCACTTCTATATCCGGCATAGGATGTTTGTACAGTATGGTATTCTCATTCAATTTCCTAAAATCGATAACAAGTCGATGATTAGGTTTACCATACTCGTCCGAACCTTTTTTTCCAACAACGTGTATTGGTGAACTATACGCGGAGGAAGACTTTTGAATTATACCATCTCTAAGTAATGACTCCATTTCGGAGTTGACAAATTCAGCTACTGAGGCCGGGTACGGGTATGACCTCGAATATATTGGTTCCTCTGATTTTGTAAAAAGTTTGGCCTCTACATTAGTGTTATACGTCAACGCTCTATCAGGGTCAGCGAAGGCATTTACGTTAATGGTTATCATATGTTCGAATTCACTTCTGACTTGTTCCGTAACTGTCTGTAAATCTAATGCTAATAAATATATATCCTGTCGGTGCTGTTCTCCGAAGATTTTCCTTCCTTTCTTATATTTGATACTGTCATTTTTTGTATCAATAATAGCCTCGATTTCCTTTAATAATTCGTAACCTAAAATTCCGTCGAAAGTTGACAAGGCAGGTAGTAAGTAAAGACCTATTTCTTCGTCTTCGTATCCGTTTTCGCCATTGTCGCATGTCTCAGGCATGAAATTAATTCGTTGAGACTTTTGCATGGGCAGAACTCTACTCGATCCGGTATCTTGGTATGGTTTATTGGATTATCGTTCACTGGTTGTCGTTGAGACTGTGTGGTAGCGGCTGTTTGCCGTCTAAACATGGTTGAGCCCGGGTCAATATCCATTGGTGATGGCATGTTATTGGCATTTTTTTTCCGGCCAATTTCTAAAAGATGGGTGCAGCGCAGCGGGCGCGTTTGGAGGGCACGTTTGGTTTTAACTGTGTTTCCTGCTGCGTATGTGGAAGCAAACCCATGACGTCTATGATTCGTCTCAGGTTCTTGCGCCGTTGCCAATGCTGTTGGCAAATCGCTTGGTTTTGCCGAGAATAAAATATCGGAAATGTTAAGACGGAGAGCCGAACTGAATACGCGCAACGCGTTCTCCCTATCTCTCTCGTTTAGGATCGCAATAACTTTCTCTTTTCCAGTGTATGTCATTTTAACCTTATTGATAGTCAGTGTAAGGTGTTCATCCACCATATCATAAAATTGTGTTATCGACCTTTGGCCCTGTTGCAATATGCTAAGTTCATTTTCGAGAACTTGTAGTAGTGGTTCGCGGTACCCTCTAGGTAATAGGCCATTGCAAAATGGGCGGCTTCACGCCATGCCGGGTATGCCGAGCACGTACCCTTAAATTCGGGTAAAGATTTAATTAAATCTAAAGAGTGACCTAGAACTCCCTCTGGAGGAACCGAAACAGGCTCATATTTTTCAACCGTTGGTGGTTGAAGCAGATCGAATCTACCTGTTAATTCGTCGATTTGTGCTGTTAATCTTTCTGTAAGTGCTTCTATAGAGGCACTTACTATGTCAACTATTTGCTCTCTTGAAATCATTTTATTGAAAATTTCCGCTATTTTTTAAAAATCACTTTATTTTTCACTGTCCTGAACACTTTCTTTAATTCAAGTTTAGTACTTACAGTTTTTCCATTAAGACAATTTCTTAAAAAAGTTATAAATTCTATTCTGTCGTCACTAAAGATGGTGATTTCTGTTTCTTCTGCGTTGTGTTGATTGTTGGGCTAATGGTTGTGTTGATGATCTATGTTGTCGTCACTGATGTTGGGATTTCTGTTTCTGCTATGCTGTGTTGATGGTAGTTTTGCGTTGGTTTATCGTCTTAGGCTTCCTTCTTTGCTTTATGTGGCACTTAGTACTTCTCTCTTCTTATAGTTGGACAGTTCACTTTGTTTTAACCCTGCTGTTAGATTAGAAAAAACTTACGAATCTTAGATTGAGGGACCATTTGGTCCATACTGCAATTTTCATCCAAAATAATAATTTTATCTTATTCTTTGTAACTATTTTGGTTCAAAAATTTCTAAAGCAAGTATTTGACATATCAAAAACATCCGCTAACATATCAAAAACATCTTCTAAATATTTGACATGAATTTACATTCGCTTGGTAATGAAAAAACTTACGAATCTTAGATTGAGGGACCATTTGGTCCATACTGCAATTTTCATCCAAAATAATAATTTTATCTTATCCTTTGTAACTATTTTGGTTCAATAATTTCTAAAGCAAGTATTTGACATATCAAAAACATCTTCTAAATATTTGACATGAATTTACATTCGCTTGGTAATGAAAAAATGTACTATTGACCAAATGGTCCTCTAACCTAAGATTCGTCATTTTGTATTTTTCTCAGTCCTGAATAAAGTTAGAAAATTTAATTTTCGCACATAACATTGTTTTATTAAAAGACCCCATTAGCAGAAAAATTTAGTCAGTATATATCACCGTTCCAAAGTTACAAGGGAAAACAGAAAAAATTTGGACCAAATGGTCCTAATCTAACAGCAGGGTTAAATTGATCTCTTCTTATGAAGATATTTCGATTTTTATTTAACTTTACTCTTCTTATGAAGATATTTCGATTTTGTTTTTACGTTGGGCGCCAGTTACGTTTTGTTGTATTACAGTTCACTATGTGAACATTGAAATAAGAAAACGTTGAGTAGATTAAGTATGTATCCACTATGTGGACGTTTTGGGTTCTATAATCAAACTAAACTTTATTATTTCTTATCAACTTATTTACAGTTTCGTTTATTCAAAAATGCAGACGCTACGTCAGCATTTTTGTCTGTTGTGAAACTTTTGCAGTGATTGACTTATTATGTTTCGACATAACAAAGAACTGCTAATGTTGCAGAAAGAACTGCTAATGTTGCAGAATAATTAGCCAACCACAGCTTAATAGCTTATCACTAGTGGTATTCTTTATTCTACTTAAATATTAGGGGGTTTCATGCCGTGCTGGTGGTAACTTATATGTATGAAATATACATATTTATTATTGCATATTTGATTTATAACTAGATTTGTTTGTATTGTTATTAAAATCAAATAGCAGTTATATAAGTATATTCTTATTATTCTTGACTAATTATTCAAGCTTAAGGTCACTTCCGATTTCATAAAACTTTTTGTTTTTTTTTTTTCGATATTCCGATTTCTTTGGGAATCTTCTTCAGAATAGATTTTAATATTAATTATAACAGACAAACAGCAATACAAATTAAACTGAAAATTTTTGAAAAGTAACACTATTTATACATGTTATAATACAGTAATGTTTACAGAAAGTAGAAATATTAAATCGAACAACATTTTAAAATATTTTAAGACAAATAAAATATTTTTTAACCTATTTATGTTTATACCATTCTTAGTGAAGTTATACGTATCTACTTTCTTCTTAAATTGCGAAAAGTGATAAAAACTTGGGAAAATTGGGAAAAATTACAAAATTTTAAACAAGCTACAAAATTACCTAATAATCACTAAATCCAAAAGAAATGACAAACACTCTGTTAAAAACTGTCAAATTCGCCAATATCCGATAAACCTTGCCAACCGCAGTATGACAATGATCTCCCACATTAATTCAAAATCGCCAAAGCTGTAAAGAGTAAGAAAGCTCACAAAATCGCTAACATTGCAAAATTTCAAGAAATTGCAAACTTGATAATAAACTCTAAAATTTCCTAAATTGTTGCAAATAAAACCGCGAGACCGCAAAAATTCACGGCCTTTATTTTAATTCCCCCTATTATTACCTTTTTTATTTTTATTTAATAAACATCTATAATTTGGAGCTAAGTTATCTGTGTCTACTTTAAAATTTATTCTTTTTTTATATGGAACATTACTAATCTGTAACAATACTAACATATATCTACGTTTTTTATAATTCTCTGTGTTTAAAATAGATGTATTTTCCAAATCTGGATAGTGATTGAAATCTCTACAGTGAGTTGATAACGCTGTTTTCGTTGTTGAATTATAATTCCTATACTTTTGGTTATGTCTATGTCCTGCTATTTTCGTTTTTAATTTAGTCCCTGTTGTTCCTACATACACTTTCTCACATTGTTCAATAGCATTACCACCACATGGAATTTTATATACTTATCTAATTTTTTGAATCTATCTTTAGTTTTTGTAAATAATCTTCCAACATTATTATTTATCTTATGTGCCATTTTATATTTCCTTTTGCTATATATGTTTGAGTTTTCTATCCTTTCTGAAAACCCAGGTATATAAGTTAATGATTTATAAACTTTTGGTTCTAAAATTTCATCGCCATTGAGGGATTTTCTAATATTGTATTGTCTTATTAATTTGCAAAAGAGTTTATTAAGAAAACTATTATCTGTTAATATATTTCTAATTATTTCTTAATTTTTCTTATCGAACCTATTATCACTTATTTTTAATACTCTATCTATTAGATTTTTGGCTGTGTTAATAATAATTATTTTGGGTGTTTTGAAAAATAATTTATAATTCTACCTGAGGAAGTTGGTTTTTGAGACCAATTTATTAATAATTTATTTCCCTTCCTTATCACCAATATGTCCAAATATGAAATTGAAGAATTCACTTCTTTTTCAATAGTAAATTTGATGCCTTGATCCAATGAGTTTAAAGTTTTTAACAAACTATAAATCTCATTCTCTTTCACTATACAAAATAAGTCATCAACATATTTTGTGATTATTTTAGGTTTTACTGTAGATTTTTCTAAACATGTATCTAATAATTTTTCCATTACGATATCTGCTATTATTGGAGATGCTGGAGAACCCATAGGAAGTCCTTTTAGTTGTGTATATATTTTTTCATCATATTGAAAATATATTTTATCAACAATGCAGAATTTTTGTAATTTGCATGAATAAATTTTTATTCATATTTGTTAACTCTGAAATCTTGTTCCAATTTTATTCTCTAATTGTAATGGTCAAATTAACTGGAATACTATGAACTAACGACACAACATCAAGTGATATTAATTTTTCATTATTTTCAATCGAAAGACTGTTTAATTTATCTTTAAATTATACCAAATGGCTAAGATTATATTTAGAATTTTCTGTTAATTTTTTAAGGAAATTTACAATGTATTTACATAAATTGTGTGAAGGTGAATTTATTGATGAACAAATTGGTCGTAATGGAAAATTTTCTTTATGTATTTTAGGTAAACCATTAAATCTTGTACAACCGCTACTGAAGTTTTTAGTCTAACTTTATCTACTGATGATATTATATTTAACTTAAAAAGTTCGTCAATAAAATTATTGCTAAGTTTCTGAAATCTGTTTGTGGGATCCTTATCCCATACTTGAAAAGTTGTACTATCGCTTAAAATATTTTGAATTCTAGATATGTATGTAGTCACTCTTATTAATTGCTACAGTCGTGTTTCCGTTATCTGCTTTTAAAATCATTATTTCCCTATTATGATTAAGAAACTTTAGACTATTATTCACTTTATTTATTGTAAATTTATCTCTACTATTTAATGTCATTTTGTTTATATGATTATCAATTACTGTTACAAAATTTGAACTTGCTACTTCTTGTTAATCTTTGTTCTCAATAGTTTCTATAAAATCTTCTCCCTCTGATAGAACCTTTATCATTGGAAACTCTTCTCTATTAACCTGGAATGCGTGTTTTTGTCCTAAAGACAAAATCCACTGTACATCTTCTATGATATCTATACCTGTTTTATTCACAAACCAATTTCTATTAAATTTAGTTCCTAATTCTCTCTTCTCCAATTTAACCCAATTATCAAACTTTTTTATGTATCTGTTTTTCTTTTCTTATTAATTTTTCCGCCGTTATGTCTTCATATTTTAAAAAAATTTTCAATCTTTCATTATCTAAAAACCTGCTTATATTATATATTATATAATTTAATTCATCTTGATGACTTTTTAGGAGATAATGTTTTTGCTTAATTGAGGAATTAAGAATCTTGTTGTGTAGGTTTCCAATATACTTCCCAACTTGATTATTTATTGAAGGATTTGAATAATCATCAAAAAGTTTGAAAATATTATTGGTGGAATTTCTTATAAATTGTGGTATAATTCCTTCATTTCGGCATTTGACTAGAAACATAATTGTTACCTTGCATCTTATACTTTTATTCCGTACAATATTGAATCTGTAGATTAAATTTGTATTCCCAACGTATCTCTTGAAGTCTTTATAATTCATAGTGCTCCGCTATTCTTTGAATAATTTGTTTCTAATTTTTCGACCTTTATTTTATTAATTATTCTTGACTAATTATTCAAGCTTAAGGTCACTTCCGATTTCATACAACTTTTTGTTTTTTCTCGACATTTCGATTTCCTTTGGAAATCTTCTTCAGAAAAGTTTTTAATATTAACTATAAGAGACAAACAACAATACAAATTAAAATGAAAATTTTTGACAAATTGTGAAAAGTAATACTATTTATTTATACATAATATAATACAGTAATGTTTACAGAAAGTAGAAATATTAAATTGAACAAAATTTTAAAATATTTTAAGACAAATATCATATTTTTTTAACCTATTTGTTTTTATACCATTTTTAGTGAAGTTATACGTATCTACTTTCTTATTAAATTGCGAAAACTGATAAAAACTTGCGAAAATGAGCGAAAAATTACAAAATTTTAAAAAAGCTGCAAAATTTCCTAATAATCACTAAAACCAAAAGAAATGGCAAAAACTCAGATGAAAACCGACAAATTCGTGAAAATCCGCTAAACCTTGCCAACCCCAGTATGACAACGATCTCCCAGATTAATTAAAAATCGCCAACGCTGTAAAGAGTAAGAAAGCTCACAAAATCGCTAACATTGCAAACATTGCAAAATTTCAAGATATTGCAAACTTGATAATAAACTCTAAAATTTCCTAAACTGCTAAAAATAAAACTGCGAGAAGGCAAAAATTCGCGGCCTTTGTTTTAATTCCCCCTATTATTAACTTTTTTATGTTTATTTAATAAACATCTATAATTTTGAGCAAAGTTATCTGTGTCTACTTTCAAATTTATTCTTTTTTCAAATGGAACATTATTAATCTGTAATATTTCTAACATATATCTACTTTTTTTATAATTCTCTGTGATTAAAATAGATGCATTTTCGAAATCTGGATAGTGATTGAAATCTCTACAGTGAGTTGATAACGCTGTTTTCGTTGGTATATTATAATTCCAATACTTTTGGTCATGTCTATGTCCTGCTATTCTCGTTTTTAATTTAGTCCCTATTGTCTCTACATATACTTTCTCACATTGGTCAATATCATTGCCATCTTTAGTTTTTGTAAATAGTCTTCCAACATTACTATTTATCTTATGTGCCATTTTATATTTCCTTTTGTTATATAAAGGGTCCGCCATCTAACGTTTTTTTTTTTAAACTGGTGCTTATTTCGTGAATGGTAACACTTAGCTCATGTCTGATTTGACAGATAATTAGTTTCATCCTTCCGCTGAACGAATATGGCTGTGCATACGCTTGAACAACGCTAGGAAATATTGCGACATTACTTTGAAAATCATGGTAATGTTGCAGATGCCGATTTTCCCAAAAAAAATCGTCTTTTCAGATGAAGCTCATTTTGATCTTGGCGGGTATGTAAACAAGCAAAATTGTCGCATTTGGGTTACATAAAACCCGCACGCATACATTGAAAAGCCGATGCACCCAAAACGAGTCACTGTTTGGTGCGGATTTTGGTCCAGAGGCATAATTGGGCCATTTTTCTTCGAAAATGAGCAAGGAGTGGCCGTTACAGTCAATGGCGATCGTTATCGGGCCATGCTGAATGAATTTTTGTTCACAAAAATTGAAGAGGAGGATATTGGCAACATTTGGTTTCAACAGGACGGCGCTACGTGCCACATAGCCGAAGCTACACTCGATGTTTTGCGCCCTGTTTTTGAAGATCGCATTATCAGCCGCAGAACTGATGTCGTTTGGCCACCTCGGAGCTGCGATTTGACACCGTTGGACTATTATTTGTGGGGTGCCCTCAAAGATAAGTGTTACGCCGACAAGCCAGAGACAATTGATGCTTTAAAGGACAATATTCGTGAAGCCATTGGTGAAATACAGCTGCACACAATCGATAATGTGCTTAAAAATTGGACCGACCGTGTAGTCTAATGCATGGCCAGCCGAGGCAGCCATTTGAATGAAATTATTTTCCATTATTATCCGGAAGGATTGTACTTTCAAATAAAAAAGATATTTGAGAAAATATTCAGTAGTTTTTTTTATAGCATTTTCAAAAAAACAAAGATATTTGGGGGACCCGTTATGTTTGAGTTTTCTATCCTTACTGAAAACCCAGGTACATAAGTTAATTATCTATAAACTTTTGGTTCTAAAATTTCATCCCCATTGAGGGATTTTCTAATATTGTATTGTCTTATTAATTTGCAAATGAGTTTATTAGGAAATTATTATCTATTAATATATTTCTAATTATTTCTTTATTTTTCTTATGGAATCTATTATCACTTATTTTTAATACTCTATCTATTAGATTTTTGGCTGTGTTAATAATAATTCTTTTTGGGTGTTTTGAAAAATAATTTATAATTCTACCTGAGGAAGTTGGTTTTTGATACAAATTTATTAATAATTTATTTCCTATCCTTATCACCAATGTGTCCAAATATGAAATTGAAGAATTCACTTCTTATTCAATAGTTAATTTGATGCTTTGATCAAATGAGTTTAAAGGTTTTAATAAAATGTCAATCTCATTCCCTTTCACTATACGAAATAAGTCATCAACATAGGAACAACGGGGACTAAATTAAAAACGAGAATAGCAGGACATAGACATGACCAAAAGTATAGGAAATATAACACAGTGCAACACGAAAAAAAAACCATATACGGACACCACTACGTGATAAAAGACTAAAAAAAAAGACCCGTGTCTTCCAATTTTTCCCAAAGTCATGCAATTTTTTTTTATTGGCCGCCAAAGATTTGGGGCCTCGGTATCATTTTCGGAAAAATGTGACCATTTTCTCAGGCTCATATCTTGCAAACCGTTCAGAATTTCGATTTACTCTCTTGTAGCTCTTGTCATAAAGAACAAAAATTGCGAACATATAAAACATGAAAAAACTTCACCTTCCAGATCAAAATCGCAAAAAACTTAAAAAAATTCGATTTTTTTTACCTTTTTCCCGTGTTCAGGTCCATAGGTAGCAAACCGCTCAAAATTCAAGGAAACAATCAACTACAAAAATTTACCTAAGATCTCAGTAAACAAATTTCTAGAACATATAAACTTCCTGGGAATTATTCTTAACACCGTTTTTTAATGTCATTTGTTTTTTATTTACTTCAACATTGAGATACTATGCTATCTATTACAAAAATATTAAAAAAAATTATTCGTATAATGTTTATAATGTTAATGGCCCTGGACTTGCAAATCGCGCTCTCTTAAGTTGTGGATCCAAATTGTCCGAATCTGACTCTGCTTCAGCAATTATGGTGTCCACAGGCACGTTGCTTCCAGACTGCCCTCCATCATCAGCTCTTTCTTCTTCAAATACTACATTAACATCGCACAGGGTGATCATGTGACTCCACCAACATATCTTGTAGATGTTTTTTTTCTTATTTGATGACCGCAAACGTAGCAAAATAAATCAATATTTTCACACTGCATATTGAAATTGTCAGTTGCCAATGTTGTGTGCGAATTATACTGTAGCACTTTCACTTTTTTTACTTTCACTTTCACTTTATAACTTTCACCGCTCTCGTTGACGTCGCGCTGTGTAAGGCCTCGATGTGAGCGTCGTGTCGCTTTTATATTGTGTGCTGCGTCCCTTGTTGCGTGTGCTGAGCTTACTGCATTGCCTGTGCTGCTGCTGTCGGTGCATGATCGCGTGATACCTAAGCGCTACCTAAACGGTGTTAACCCTTGGACAAAAACATGGTTCTGGCCAGGCATATTTCATTTTTGCTACCTATGGACCTGAACAGGAGAAAAAGGTAAAAAAAATTAAATTAAAAAATTTTCGGCAAATTTTTCACTTTTGCGTGCTACCTAAACAGTGTTAAGAATCATCTCGAGGAAGTTTATATGTTCTAGAAATTTGTTTGTTGAGATCTTAGGTAAATTTTTGTAGTTGATTGTTTCCTTGAATTTTGAACGGTTTGCTACCTATGGACCTGAACACGGGAAAAAAGGTAAAAAAAAATCGAATTTTTTTAAGTTTTTTGCGATTATGATCTGGAAGGTGAAGTTTTTTGATTTTATATGTTCGCAATTTTTGTTCTTTATGACAAGAGCTACAACTTTGCCTCAGAGAGTAAATCGAAATTCTGAACGGTTTGCAAGATATGAGCCTGAGAAAATGATCACATTTTTACGAAAATGATACCGAGGCCCCAAATCTTTGGCGGCCCATAAAAAAAAAGTGCATGACTTTGGGAAAAATTGGGAGACACGGGTCTTTTTTTTTTAGTCTTTTATCACGTAGTGGTGTCCGTATATGGTTATTTTGCCATGACTTAAAAAATTACACACAGTGTAATTCAACAACGAAAACAGCGTTATCAACACACTGTAGAGATTTCAATCACTATCCAGATTTCGAAAATACATCTATTTTAGAAATGTTACAGATTAATAATGTTCCATTTGAAAAAAGACTAAATTTTAAAGTAGACACAGATAACTTAGCTCAAAATTATAGATGATTATTAAATAAAAGTAAAAAGTTAATAATAGGGGGAATTAAAACAAAGGCCGCGAATTTTTGCGGTCTCGCGGTTTTATTTTTAACAATTTAGGAAATTTTAGAGTTTATTATCTAGTTTGCCATTTCTTGAAATTTTGCAATGTTTGCAATTTTAGCGATTTTTTGAGCTTTCTTACTCTTTACTGATTTGTTGATATTTAATTAATCTGGGAGATCGTTGTCATACTGGGGTTGGCAAGGTTTAGTTTTAATTTGACGGTTTTTAACAGAGTTTTTGCCACTTCCTTTGGTTTTAGTGATTATTAGGTAATTTTGTAGCTTGTTTAAAAATTTTTTTCTCAGTTTTCGCAAGTTAAGAAGAAAGTAGATAAGTATAACTTCACTAAAAATGGTATAAAAACAAATAGATTAAAAAAATATTTAATTTGTCTTAAAATATTTGAAAATTTGCTCGATTTAATATTTCTAATTTCTGTAAACATTACTGTATTATAATATGTATAAATGGTATTACTTTTCACAATTTGTCAACAATTTTAATTTTGTTCAAATTTAATTTAATAATAATTTAAAAAAACAAAAAGTTTTATGAAATCGGAAGTGACCTTAAGCTTGAATAATTAGTCAAGACTAATTAATAAAATAAAGGTCGAAAAATTAGAAACAAATTAGTATATACTTATATATATGTTTGCATTAAATTAAACAGCCGTGATCACGGTAACTATTAAAAAGAACGGTGATTTATAACTCACGTTCCCTGAGAATGCCGTTCCTCAAAAATCACTAGATCGCTCATCTCAAAAAGGCGATTTGAGCGCACCATAGTCACCAGTAGTACGGTAAAAACTTGGCCGACGTCCTGGTACTCTCTGAAGCGCCCACGTATCAGTAGGTTACCGATGATGATGATGTCGCTCTCAGATGCTTCCGCCTTGAAACAATCCCTAGGCATTGTACTCGTGACAACGCGGATTGCTGGAGTTAGTATAGAGTTAATCCCCTACTGTTTTTGTTCTTTATGACAAGAGCTACAACTTTGCCTCAGAGAGTAAATCGAAATTCTGAACGGTTTGCAAGATATGAGCCTGAGAAAATGATCACATTTTTACGAAAATGATACCGAGGCCCCAAATCTTTGGCGGCCCATAAAAAAAAAGTGCATGACTTTGGGAAAAATTGGGAGACACGGGTCTTTTTTTTTTAGTCTTTAATCACGTAGTGGTGTCCGTATATGGTTATTTTGCCATGACTTAAAAAATTACACACAGTGTAATTCAACACACTGTAGAGATTTCAATCACTATCCAGATTTCGAAAATACATCTATTTTAGAAATGTTACAGATTAATAATGTTCCATTTGAAAAAAGACTAAATTTTAAAGTAGACACAGATAACTTAGCTCAAAATTATAGATGATTATTAAATAAAAGTAAAAAGTTAATAATAGGGGGAATTAAAACAAAGGCCGCGAATTTTTGCGGTCTCGCGGTTTTATTTTTAACAATTTAGGAAATTTTAGAGTTTATTATCTAGTTTGCCATTTCTTGAAATTTTGCAATGTTTGCAATTTTAGCGATTTTTTGAGCTTTCTTACTCTTTACTGATTTGTTGATATTTAATTAATCTGGGAGATCGTTGTCATACTGGGGTTGGCAAGGTTTAGTTTTAATTTGACGGTTTTTAACAGAGTTTTTGCCACTTCCTTTGGTTTTAGTGATTATTAGGTAATTTTTTAGCTTGTTTAAAAATTTTTTTCTCAGTTTTCGCAAGTTAAGAAGAAAGTAGATAAGTATAACTTCACTAAAAATGGTATAAAAACAAATAGATTAAAAAAATATTTAATTTGTCTTAAAATATTTGAAAATTTGCTCGATTTAATATTTCTAATTTCTGTAAACATTACTGTATTATAATATGTATAAATGGTATTACTTTTCACAATTTGTCAACAATTTTAATTTTGTTCAAATTTAATTTAATAATAATTTAAAAAAACAAAAAGTTTTATGAAATCGGAAGTGACCTTAAGCTTGAATAATTAGTCAAGACTAATTAATAAAATAAAGGTCGAAAAATTAGAAACAAATTAGTATATACTTATATATATGTTTGCATTAAATTAAACAGCCGTGATCACGGTAACTATTAAAAAGAACGGTGATTTATAACTCACGTTCCCTGAGAATGCCGTTCCTCAAAAATCACTAGATCGCTCATCTCAAAAAGGCGATTTGAGCGCACCATAGTCACCAGTAGTACGGTAAAAACTTGGCCGACGTCCTGGTACTCTCTGAAGCGCCCACGTATCAGTAGGTTACCGATGATGATGATGTCGCTCTCAGATGCTTCCGCCTTGAAACAATCCCTAGGCATTGTACTCGTGACAACGCGGATTGCTGGAGTTAGTATAGAGTTAATCCCCTACTGTGGTAAACAGCCGCGCTTAACGTGGAGAACAGTCACTGGCATGCATTAACAGTATTATTTGGGTACAATTGGGGAACCTCAATTTATTACCAGAACGGTATTTTATTATTTTCTTTTCAAGGTAACGTGGCGATTCACAACGGCATCACAGTAGATTATCCAAAATGCCGGCATTTGTTAGAAACTGGGTTTCGGTTTGTTCGAAAAATCAATTTTTCAAGAAACCGGTTTCCGGTTTGTTCGAAAAATCAATATTTCAAGAACCCGGGTTTCGGTTTTTAATTTTGGCAAAAACAGGTGGAACCGGTTGTTTTTGGTTTAAGTAAAATTACACATGCATAACTTACAATACATTTGTTTAACGACTATTTCATATACTTATTCGCGTTGAAAACTCAAAATTTCAAAACTATATTTAATTAATTTCGTTTTAATTTTAAATTAAAATTATCTTCCTTATCCATAAAAAGTTGTTAGAGCTTTGAGTGACGATTTATCATACAAAAAATGGCGCTCAAACCTCTCACAACGTTTTATGAATAAGGCCATATATACTTGAAATTAAAATGTTCGAGCGTTAGGATTATTTTAAATTATATTATTCTTCAATATTTCGCTTCGTTGGGAAGCTAAACACAATTATTAATTACAAATTAAATGAGAACAAAAAATAATGAAATTAAAAATTAAAATTAAATTTTTAGTTAGTATTTGTGCTTATTTTGCTAACGATTGAAAAATAAATTACATAAGTTATAATAGGCCGAACTCTCGAACATTGTAATTTTCAATATAATACGAAAGGTCGAATAAATCATCACTTTTTAAAAAATATATATCATATTCCAATTTGGAATGCATGTTCAATATAAAATTTAAAAGTTGTAAACAAATTCGCATTAAACTAATTTTAAATCATATATAATATTCAAATTTGAAAAAAATTTCATGTATGAAAATCTTAATAAATTTAAATCATTTATTTATCCGATAATTTTAATTTTGAAATTTGATAAAAAAAATTTTTTGAAAAGATTAATTAATTTTTAATTAATTCTACTTCAAATTATAAAATTATTTTGCAACTAAAATTGCTTGGATATGTTATTCAGATCATACTTCAAAATAGAAATCATGTTTCTTAATACTAAAATTTCACTAAAATTTACTATTAATAATTTTAAGGATATTAACACAAATTAAGTAAAATCCGATTAACCGACGCCAAATAACCGGTTTCCGACTTTTTCGAAAATTAGGGTTTTTCCGAGCTGTTTCGACGGTCACAATCTTTAGTTTATTATTTAAATTAATTTTTTATAAAGTTAGCTGCATTAAAATTAAAGATAATTTTATTTGAAGCTTTAAAGTCGTATCTAACTGGTGAATAGATTTGAAGACATGTAAAGAGTATTCGTGGAATTTGAAGAATTTTTTTTCTAGTATATTTATCGTGGATCTGTGGCTGCGGTAAATTTTATAGCACTTAATTGATTCCTGGAAAAAAACGTATTGACTTAATTATATTAAATTTACATTACATTTATTCGAAAATGTTAATTTTTTTCTAATATGTCTTATGTTTTATAAATGTCGTGAAACTGTGGCTGGAGTAAATTTTTGAGCACTTAATTAATTCCTTGAAAAAATCGTATTAAATTAATTTCGTTAAATTTACATTATATATATACGAAAGTAATATGTCTTATATTTTATAAATGTCGTGAATCTGTGGACTGGGGTAAATTTTTGAGCATTTAATTAATTCCTGGAAAAATCGTATTAACTTAATTTTTTAAATTTACATTAAATTTATTCGAAAGTGTTAATTTTTTGCTTAGTTTCTCTCTAATACGCTGTTTAAAAATGCGTTTAAAATTTAATAATAGTACACACTGTGTATTATGCATTTTTACCTTGTTGTACATCTAAACCAACTTTATCTGATAGTGGGTTGGGATCTAGTAAAAATTAGATATTATTTTCTTATTTTAAGTCGGAATATAAGTTCTGAAATCAAGGTTATAAGAATGAAACATCACGTGACCTCCAACCGCAAACCATCACTTTAAATTATTTTATGTTCTTTCAGAACAGCGATTGGTGAGCCTAATATTTTTTAGATCATTTCCGACACTTTATGTTCACTTCAAGAGAGATTGCTGCCACATGTTTCCAGTCGCTGGTATGCTGAGATTTGGTCTGGCCGTGATTCGTAGCTAGGGCCGTCACTTCCCAACGCCAGGGAATTAGATAGACCGATTGCGATAGACCGCTTTCAAAACCCTTTAAAAATTAGGTTTTCGGAAATTATGAATTTCTTACACACCGACAATAAAGTGTCACATATTGAAAATACTTAATGTTAAACATTTCTTAATCGATTTTTGTTGCCAAATTACTAATAGAATTGTCTTTTTTCACATCTATGAATTGTATGCAACTGTTCTCAATGAATTTAGGTGTTGGTGGCAGTCGATGAACGATGAACATATGACCAGTATGATATTCTTATTACTATACAAAGTATAGAAAAATATGGTGATGTTGTCTTCTTCGTCCGAAAACCCTGGACAAGTCAGGATTTGCAAATTGAAGACCCCGTTTACAAGCTTCACGTATTCAAAGCCTTAGGCACAGCGAGAACGTGTATTCTTGCAAGAAACATTTGAATATAATTCATTCATTTCACTATTGGCATTGAGTCGTAACCATTACCATTCTGGAGGCTGGAAATGCCAACATTTGTTTAGCGTTAGCCAATGTGCACTTTGAAAGTACTGGACCCCACCTGTCACTTCTTCTGAGGAAGTTAATTGAGCAGGCGAAGAATGCGCTCCATACAATTTGGGGAAATACAAACATTAATGATGGAGGTGAGACACTTCTGGAATATATTTTGTCAAAGAGCAATAGAAAACAGCTTCTATGCCTCTCTTCGTGTTCTCTTAGTGACGAGTTCGTGTTGCATTGGTAATTTACTCTTCGGTTGGCATAATACGGACAAAAATAAAATGAAAATGCGTATTTTCGTTCGTTGTAAACATAATTTAGCTGTCATTAGTACCAATCAAACACTTGTAAACTTTGTTTGCTGCTGGGTATATAATCTGTAAGTCTTCTTTGGTCTCTCATGCTATATTATTTCCTTATTTCCCGATTTTGTTCACTAAACTTTATCTTCATAACAAGGTCAATGAGTCCACCGTTATTACTTTGCATCACAGGATACGTTTGAGTTGATCAAGGGATGAAAACAAACCCATTCTTCTCGCCAAACCATCTAATATCGTTGAGGTTGACGATCCTACCGATGGTGTCGCCTCAGCGCTTAACAAATCACTTAATTCCGCATTCGCCACTGGTTCCTATATAATTCCTCAGGGTTGGAGCAAGACTAGAATGTGTCCAAAATGATAGTTAATGAATATAAGATGGGGTTGAGATTGCCAAAGAGAAGGTCTTAGAGACACTTCTGCGAAGGCACTGAAACCCCGTCTGTGACTCCCAGACTATGCAAAGTCATCTGGACTAGTCTTACGTCTATTGAATATTGTTTATTATTATTATATACTTATCCGGTCTCAATCCCCGGGGGTCAGGGACCTTACAAAACGGAGAAAACATATTTCGCCAACAAGTTCGACCGTTGACAATACCAAGTGTACGCTGGGATTCGTCAACCTGATCCGTTCAGCGGAGTCTTGGTCTTCATATTTTTCGTCTTCCTTCGAGTTCGGTTTGGAAAACCCGTCCTGCTGGTTTGCCTTCATCCATTCTACTGACATGGCTTAGCCGGAGCAATCGCCTTATTTTGATTCGCTTAACTATGTCATTGTAGGGATTCATGGTTCTTGCGTCTCCGATACTCGCCGCTGTGCACTAAAAGGCCATATATTTTTTTGGGAAGGCCATATATTTTTGGGAGTATTGTGTAGATATAAAATATTTTTTTATAATACTTTTCCTCTTGATGTTATTTCTAGTATTGATTAGGTTAGACGGTAACATCTTTAGGATGAATGGTAGTTGTACTTTGATTGAGTTCTTCCCATAGTTGTTCTTGGATTTTGGTACTAGGTAACTTTCTTCGACTGGCCACTAGATTGGCTGCCATAAAATCATCCCTGGAAGCCATGTTTACTACGTCCCTGACGGTGAAAAAATGTCACTCATCACATAGGGTGATGGCAGAGTATTACGACATCAGCCTCATCTGAGTACCGGGACACAGCGAGCCGGCACACGCGTAGCGGATGCGTTAGCTAGACAAGGTACTACGCCACAGGTTCTTCCGGCAAAAGAAGGTGTTAGTATGCCAATCTCTACCTGCCGTTTGCAGATCAGGCAGTGGGCCGATAATATGTTCAAGGACAAGTGGAGACTGACTTCAACTGGCAAACAAGCCAGGGTCCTCTGGCCACAGGTGGACGGGAAGAGGACTAGACAACTACTTAACTTGCCGAGAGGCAGGTTATCCACAATGATAGGAACACTTACGGGATATTGTCTTGTAGGAAAACACGCCCTAAAATTGGGACATAGAACCTCCACTCTCTGTAGATGCTGCATGGAAGATGGCGAGAAAACGACGAAACACCTGCTCTTGGATTGCCCTGCTCTGGCAGGACTGAGAAGTAGGATATTCGTAACACATTTTGTTAGCACCGTAGCCCTACACGATATTCCTGTAGGTCTTATAGACAAATTCATTGAGAGGGCAAATTGGCTAGACGACTAGTCAATAGTTGCTATAGGGGAAACTGCAGGTATCACAATGGTCTTCTTTAGCCTAAGTGTGCTAGACAGCGTGCTGCGTTGAAGCATTTTCAACCAACCAGCCAACTTCCTTCTGCTATTATTCGTGTATTGTGTTGATAAACTATGCCGTTGAAAAAGCTGATATCGCACACTGCTTCGAAGGTGGACAAAAATCAAAATTTTCCAAATGTTTGAACTCTTGGCTCTTTTTAGTATATTTGTTAATCAAACAAACCAACTAAAATAAATAACACAAAACTGACCGATTATACTGCCTTTTGTATCCGCTAGGGGTGTTAAAGTCATTGGGTTCCTGCCAAATGTACACGAATTGAAAAACTTACATTTGGTAGGAGTACGGAAATGATTGCAGGAAGGTCATTCTAAAACCGAAATGAGTATTTTTTTTTATAATCTTTTAAATAAAAGAAATAAAAAATTAGTACGTTCACAAAATTCCTTAATTTTGTTTTAAAAAATTTAGTAAAAATTTTGTATTTTTTAATGAAAAACATAAAAATTTTCAAATTTTGGTGGAAAATAACCATTTTTTTTTAAAGCTCCCTAAAATTTTATTTTTTATATATACCAAATAAAACTATAAAAACCAAAAAAAAATGCACAAATGTGGAAAAGCACATTTTTTAAAAATTTCTAAAATGGATTTTTTCATTTTGACCTTTTTGGTGGAATGGGAAAAAAATTCCTAAAAATTGATTTTTGAAGATAATTTCGGAATATTTTTTGTTTTTGATATTTATTATTACTGTCAAAAACAACCTATTATTTTATTTTTAAATATCGTTAAAATAACTATTTAAAAGTTAGCTGTAATATTGAGTATTTTTTTTTAAACCAAAAATTCAAAAAGTTTAGACGTCCGTCAAAATTTTTTTTCAAAAGCTCCCTAAAATTTTATTGTGGAAAAAGAAATTACAAGCCGTTATCTTTACAATAAAAAAAGTGCACAAACTTGAAAAAAATCATTATTTTTAAAAGCACAAAACATCGGTTTTGTGACAAATTGTTAGCATTAGCAAAGTGTAAATGTTCCGACCTAGTAAGCTGGTGTAGTATGAATTTCTCATACATTGAACACATGTAGCATTTTTTTTTGTTTGATTCTACAAATATATGTTTCATATAATTAGTTATGATAAATCGCTAAACGCTTTAGTATGAAATTGTGTTTTTAATTGAAGTTGGTAGTCGTAATAGTAAGATTTGATTGGAAAATCACTTTCTTAATTTATTTCAAAAATTAATAATTTCTTACAAGTTACACAATCAGTACAATCTTTAATCAGTAAAAAAAAAATATCAGTCAGAAGGAGATTTGAACTTAGATCGGTTGACGATTTGTGATTTGTTATTAGCAGCACATTAATCCCCTAATTCACTGACAGGTCTGTTCAACTGCCTCACTGAGTTATGTTTTGTTTCGTAAAGTAGTTGTTTTGTCACATGGATTTAGCTACATTGGTTTAATAGGAGTAGGTGTCACTACGAGGTTTGTTTATGTTTTCAAATTCTTTTCTAATTATTCATTCGTATGCTGCATGTTATATTCATGTCCCAGCAAACCTATTTAAATATTAAATATTAACATTAATAATAATTTTTAAATATATATTTGTTTAGTACATATTATTTTATTTTTTTATTGTTGTTATCGTTATTAGTGCTACTTTTATTGTTATTACATATATATTACAATTTGTAAACAAATTACACAGCAAACAATATATTTGATGTAAAAAATTTTGTTATCATTGTAAAATGTTGTTATGGGTTAGATATGTTTACATTTGACGTCACGTTATTAGTTAAATACAAAGTAGTTGAGCGAAAGTGAATTTTTGTAATAATGTTATTAAAAAATAGCGATTTAATTGCTTGCTGGATGTCAGCAACAAAAAATAATCAAGTATCTATTTTATACTCATTTATTGAGCAGAAAGTGGGTAAATTTTCTACTGAAAAAGACAAGCTGCTGCAGAAAATACAACGTTTTCATTGTAAAATGGCTAAATAGTGTAATGAGTGCAAAAGAAATAAAATTTATTTTGAACAAAATATTCGAATTGGTTGAATGAAACATTTTTGGATTTGGGTCACGTAAGTTGACAATAACGTTTATAGCTGGGTTCATATATAAAATTCATACTAATTCAATAGCAACCTGGCACCAGTAAGGTTAATTCACAACCAAAGGAACTATCTCAAGAAGGCTCAGTCGAACCAATAAATTGTTGTGCAGAAAATACTGCCATGACATCTCCATCAACAAAAAGAACCCCAATAGCTAAACGCGGCAGGCCAATGAAAAATTTTGAGAATTCTTCAAAAAAAACCATGAATCGTAGAGCTTCCGCGTTAATTGTCAAATATTCTCTAGAGGAGCTGGAATATGCCGTTGAAAAACTAAAGCGACTTATTTTTGGACTTAGATCTCTCTGACAGAAAATATAATATTTTACGAAATACAATTAATGACTTGCTTCCAAATTGTTTTCCTTCCCTATATACATTGCGAATGTTAAAACAAAATTTAGTACCGACCATAAACGCATCCGAAACTTCTGCTGAGGTCGATGTGAAGACGATAATGTGCAAAACTGTAGAGGGAATTTTAGATCAGTGCGATCTACCGCAAGGCGTAAATACATTACAGCTCATTGGAAAGTGGGGAATGGATGGAAGTTCTGGTCATAGCCGCTTCAAACAAAAATTTTCTAATGTTGAAAACTCAGATGAATTCATGTTTGTTATTGCCTTTGTTCCAATCAAGTAAGTTTACTAAACAATATTTATTATACATATATTTAAAATATTTTCTATATATGTATTTTAAGGTTGTTAAATATGATATCGGGAGAAGTTGTTTGGTCTAATGCAACACCATCATCAACAAGATATTGCAGACCTATAAAATTTTGATGTGCGAAAGAAAATCCTCAACTCATCCATGATGAATACAAAATAGTAACTGAAAAATTTGAAAAACTCGAGTGCGCCGTTATTGAAAGAAATTCTATGGTTTTTGAAGTTTTTTTCAAAATGCATTGCACTATGAAAGATAGTGCAGTCACCAATCTACTCACAAATACAAATTCGTGCAGTAGGTGTTTCATTTGTAATGCAAAACCAACCGAAATGAATAACCTAAATATGAAATATATTCCAAATGTTGATACGTACAAATTTGGCCTTTATTC
Organism: Phaonia tiefii; assembly: GCA_963931995.1. Classification (NCBI taxonomy): domain Eukaryota; kingdom Metazoa; phylum Arthropoda; class Insecta; order Diptera; family Muscidae; genus Phaonia; species Phaonia tiefii. The sequence continues at coordinate 110,810,533 of OZ008368.1, read as the reverse complement.
CCTTCACTGTTGGATACGATTTCTAGAATGCATTTTACATATTGCATATCGGCTTCCCTTCAAAAAATGGCGCGTTGGGAAAGACAATGAAGAAGAATATCTTGACACCAAAACCAGAATTCAAAGACAGTTTAGGGCAAACATTGGGCTGTTATTAGACATGGTTAAGTCTGGTTGTGGTACTACCAACGATGGGAATACTGCTCGTCTATTATTTTGATGCGTTAACATCTATAGCGGCGTATAGGGATATAAACTAAATATAAATTATTCGCTATTTGCTATTTTTTTTTATTTACTCTTAATTTTCTAAATTTTATTAATCAATTCTCCATTTAATTGTACTTCCACATTTACTTCCTATACTATAATTATAAGATTGAAATCTTGTTGTATAGGATAAGCAAATAAATAAACAAACAAACAAAAAAAAACAAACAAACAAAATCTATAAAAGTCAAAATCTGCTAAAACCAGATTTTATGCTGCTGCTAAAACCATTCATTTGCAAGCGCATGGGCTTGCGCAGTCGACGTTATGGTGACATACTAATACGTCAGCTACTTCGTATAAAGTATGTGTGATGTTGTGTGTTTGGCTGTTTCGTTGCTGTTGATATGGCAAACATGTGGTTATGTGACACACGTATACGTCAGCTACTTCGGACAAAGTATGTGTGATGTTGTGTGTTTGGTTGTTTCGTTGTTGTTGCTATTGCCAAACAAAGCGAGTCATTTGATGTTCAGCATTGCCCGGTGTATACAAAAACAAGTAATCAAGTGTTAAGTTCGGCCGGGCCGAAGCTTATATACCCTCCGCCATGACAATTTACACTCACAATCTCCACTCTTTGCTTTCCCTTAACAGTTTTTATTTTAGGTACCCGTCCCCTACACCCACCACCCACACAAACACTCCACGACACAGCAAGTACAAATAAATCACCATAATATATATAGTAGTATTTGTTGTTGGTATTGTTGTTGGTGTTGTTGTTTTTCAATTATGTGAAAGGTAAGTCCAATAAAATGTGGGTGCGGAGCACTCTCAGAGCAAAGACAGTAATGACGTCTTATACGTATATAAAAATGAGATAGCAAGAGAGCAATGACAATTTTGTGAACTTGTGTAGCGTATGTACGAATATAACAATGTATGTATGTATATACAAATGTCTGTTGCTTTGCATTCTTTGACTTTTGTGGGAATAAAACAAAAAGTATTGAGCAAGAAAATAATGACACATGTGCTTGCACTGGGTCTTTAAATAATTTTAAGTATTAATATTATTTAACTGTAACGTCATCATATGATTGAACGCTGTATTTTATTTTCCAATGTAACATTTACGAATGTGTTCATAGAAATCGAACAGGTACCGTGTAGCAAAAAGGTGTTAACACATCGCACGTGAGTTCGAACACTCATTGGATTTTTTGCGATAGCCAATTGTCAGCAGATATAACTGGTGTGGATAGAGAACTTATTGAATACTTTGGGGTAATACTGACAGTCCTATCCTGGGGCATGGAAATTAATAAGGATACTTTTAAGGAACTCCGTAGAATAACCAGGAATAAATATTTGATCCTGTACGGATGGTACGGACGGCTGTGAAGTAATTAATTATTTTGAATTACCAATAGGTACCTTAACTATTAAGTTTCTTATTTCCCAAAACAATATTAACGATATTTTCATTACAGGTTCTTTATCTGAGGAAGCACTTGAAGCCAACCATAAAATTATACGAAACAATCGTTTGGCCCATACAAGAAAAAATTCCCGTGAAAATACCAATAAGGATTTAAGACCGGCCGCACACGGGATACGAATTTAAGTCGTACGTAAACGTACGATATTGGTCGTACGAATTGAGTGCGCGCACTGAATATGTTTTTCTGCGTTAAATGTATCTGCCTACCGGAGATAAGGCAGCAGTTTGTTCCTCTATTAGAACCTGTTGAATTTTTGTTCGTACCATTAGTTTTCGGTGCTTAGAGATATCCTTTAAAAATGGTATGAGACTCATGAGAAACTGGGCATCAGAATCATTTGCATTTCCTTGAAAGCACTTTAACTTCTCCTCTTCAATCTGCAATAGTCTCTCATCTATTTCGTCTGGCGCCTTCTGTCTTTTACTTTTTTTCTCAATGGAGATTTAAATATTTTTGTTGTTTTTGGTGTTTGATCGGCAATTTGTTCCGACGATTGAACGGGTGATGGAGATTGAGAATAGATGGAACTTTGACTTTCATTTGCATACTCATCTTCATCAGAAATCAAACATGTATCTGCCACGTTACCTTTAAGATCCCTCCGAGACATTGTATTTTGAAGAAACAGCAAATTCTTAAAAAAAGTCCATTTGGAGTCAGGTTCTGTAGGGGCAGCTTGACCAGATTTCTTGTTGTTGAGTTTTTTTAGTTCTTTTCCGAATGTGTTTCGTAGTCCTCGCCACCTTTTTTTAGCTCGTCAACCGAAAAAGAAATAAAATTTGTCATTTAATTGCAGGTACTTAGCGACTGGTTCATCTTTCAGAACACTTGGATATTCATTTAGGATTTCAGACAATACTGTCGGCGGTATTGTACATGATACATGCAAGGCTATTTGGGACAATCTGTCTGCAATTCATTTAAAGTTTCCATCAAGCGACGATATAGTCAATATAACTAATGATTTTTGGACAAAATGGAAGTTTCCTAACTGTTCTGGCAGTATTGATGGTAAACATATACGGATAAACGCGCCAGCGCACTCCGGCAGCATGTACCGTAATTACAAGTCATTTTTCTCAATTGTATTGCAAGCTGTTGTAGATGCCAACTACAGATTTATTGCTATAGACGTGGGAGCCTTTGGTAAAGAGAGTGATGGTGGAATATTTTCACATTCAAACCTTTCAAGACAACTGGAAAATGGTGCTCTCAACGCAAACCAAGAAAAATTTTTACCAGGCACTGACAAAGCTTTGCCTCATTTCATAGTTGGGGATGAACCTTACCCTTTGAAGACTTATCTCATGCGTCCATATCCTCAAAGAAATTTGGGTCCACAGGAGGAAATATTTAACAAACGCTTAACTAATGCAAGGCAAGTTGTTGAGTGTGCCTTTGGTATCCTGAGTAGCAAGTGGAGATTGTTATTAAAGGCAATTGAAGTAAATCCCGACCGTGCCGATGTCATAATAAAGTGTGTTTGTTTACTTCATAATGTAATAATTGCTGAGGAGGGTAATCATAATATGGCTACGGAAACACCGTGTCAACGAAATAATAGCAGAAACGTATTTATGACTGCAGGAGAGAAAAGAAGCTCAACAAGAGCTCACAATATAAGGGATGCACTTAAAAACTATTTCTGTCGAAATAACAATTAAATATAGTATAATCTATCTATTTGTCATAAATAAAAAAATATACTTACCACATATTTCCATGCCGTTTGATACTTAGATGATAACTTGGTTCACTTTGATCCCATAAACATTTGTGGTCGAACATCAAGTTAATAAACTTCTCGATATCCATTTTCTTCCACTTTTTTCTTTCACTTTTTATTTTTTCACTTTTTCTTTCTTTCAACTTTTCAAGGAGCACGTGCGAATACGAATAAAAATCCAAACAAGTTGGGATTGTATTCGTACATCTGAACTACATGTACGTATACGTACGACTAATTCGCATACAGTGTGCGCGCTTCTATAGTACTTCTTATGTTTGGATCGGTCGTGCGTGTTCGGACGATTCAAATTCGTACGAATACGCATCCAGTGTACGGCCGGCCTAATATCCCGGCTAATAATAATGTCAGATCCACTTATCAATTCAAAGAGGCATAACCCTTTTCCCAGTAGAAGGCAAATATTGGTGATATTTCAAAATATGTATTAAATAGTGGTTGGGATGATGAAAATGAGCAATGTCTTTCATCAGAAGAAAGTTCTTCCGAAGAGTAGTTGCAATAAATGATGATTGTGTTAACTCTTTTCATTTAAGGTACCAGAAATCAGGGTCGAAATTTGGCACAGAGTTTTCAGCATTAAAAAACATATTCTGGAAAGTTTGGTAAAAATCGGGTAATCCGGTAGGTTGTTACGTCATAAATTTTGGTAGCCATGGAAACTTTTGTATGACAGGTACCAGAATCCCTGAGCGGATTTGTTGCAAATTTGGGAGGGAGTTTTTGGGTTTTTGGGTTTTTGACGATTTAAAAATAAGGTTTAAAAAGTTTCATAGAAATTAGACTGTCTGATAGGGTGATAGGGTATGATTAATATTCCTGAACTGTTCGATAGGGTATGATTAATACACGTTTTGTATGGGCTGTACCAGAACCCGTGATCCGATTTCTTCTAAATTTGGCACATTTTTCTTGGAAGTAAACCGATTACATAGTGTAAAGTTTGGTACAATTCGCGCTGTCTGATGGGGTGTTATAGCGCGTTGAATTTTTCAGATCTATTTAAATCTTTGTATAAATAATAGATGTTCAATATATGTTTTTGATGCTCAGGATCCGTTGGTCTTTTATAAACGTTGATAAGGTCTGTATTCACTGACTCCTGTCTGTAATACGACTATTGTTCGCATTTACGATGTATAACTCATTGTAGTGTAATGTTCTATTGTTGTTTGCTGCATTACTTATGTCGTACTGCTTACTTAAGAATATGTTGACGTTGTTGTGAAGGTTCATGTTATAGTAAATATTAGGGCTTTTATGTTTGCTTTTCATTAATGTTTTAATTAATCTGTCTAAAATTTGTTGTAGCTGGTTGCAATATGAAGCATTTCCCCATGTTGTAAATCTATGTCTTAAATGGAACTCAACTAATGAGAATTAGGCTTGCCTCAGAATATGCAAAGGGTCACAGTTGCCTAGGTGGTACTGATCATATGAAGCTTTAAGTCTGTCTTCTGAAGACTTTGGATGTGTTGTTCCCATTTGAAATTATTGTCCATGTATACACCTAAATATTTATAACTGTTTACCAATTCTATGTAAGTAGAACATGAGTCATTATTTCGGGTATTGGGTATATTTGTTTTGTGTATGCGCTCTATATCATGAAACTATGTTAATAAGTTCGTAATTCCAAAATGTGGTGGTTCTATATGCATTCTTTATTTTACTTGCGTTTATAACAAGACCGTTATCATGACACCATCTTGTTACTATATTTAGTTCGTAGTGCATTAATTCGGCAGCAATACTTACATTTTCATGTGATACTATTACTGCAGTGTCATGAGCACATGCGAGTAAGTTGCTATTTTTCATCATGCTTATCATCTCATTGGCATATAAAATTTACAGAATTGGCCCCAGTTTAGATCTTTGAAGTATGCCGTTCTTCGAACTCATCTCTTCGCTTAGGTTGTTTTTTATTTTGACTTTAATAAATGAACTACATTCTAAATAATTTTCCACAATCTCCAGTAGTTTACCATGCGAAAGAGTATCAAATGCCTTGCTAAAGTGCACAAATAAAGCGAGACATTAAACATTACTACTAAGACATTGATTGATGTTGTTTGAAAAATTGCCAAGTAACTGATTAATCCTCTTCTCCTTCTGAAATCCATATTGGGTTTTATTCATTATGTTAAATTTTACCAACAAAAAAATTTTTCAATCTTCTGACTGTTACTTCTTCCAGAACTTTTTCAATAATGGGCAAACTAGATATAAGTAGACCTATAGTTGTTGTAGTAATTTTTCGCACCATTTTTATAAATTGGTCTAATCAATGACGATTTAAGCAGCTGTGGTATATCAGTCTCATTTATTGCTTTATATATAAAGATGGTGATTATGGATGTTAGGTACCTTGCATTATTCTTGATGTCCTTTGGTCTTATGGTGTCTGCTCCGGAACCTTTGTTAACGCTGATGTATGGCAGGATATTACGAATTTCTTCTTCACCCGTCTTTGTGATGAAGATTGTATTTTGAACTCGATTTGCAACGTAAGTAATTGTTTTTATGTCGCATCTGTGTAAAATTGATTTCACATTTTCATTGAAGTTTATTGCAAAGTTTTCGGCTACTGTTTTTAGATTTTCATTTTTAAAATCTCTTTCTATAACATCACCCACATTATTTGTTACCTTCCCAATAATTTCGTTTATTACTACCAAGTTTTTCTAATATTACATCGATTTTCTACGATTTTTGTGTAATTGAATTCGTTTATTGCATAAATTAATATTTTATTTTATCTCTTATTACATTTTTTGTATTCATTTTCAAAAATATTATTAGTTGTATTAATCTTCCACCTTTTATACAGTACATCTCACACATTACAATATCCTATTAATTGTTCATTTAACCACGGATAGTTTCTTCTCTGCTTATTTTTCCTGTTTTTTGTATATCGTGATTTACAGTATATTCAACTAAATTTATCAATCATCTATCTTGATGATTTTAGTTTCGTCCACTGGGTAAAAGCTGAGTCGCCCGTACAGGATTAAAATGTAAGACCGACCGCCATTAATTTCCCTCAGAACATTTTCTAAGAACGTTCGCACCCCCTATATCGACCCCCTATATCGACCTCCTAAGGGGGCTCCCATACAAAATTGACGACTTGAGGAAATTGCGACAAATTGGCCTATACAGTTCCCAGGGTGCCACTAGAGGTATAAAATGGATGACTGACCCCATTAATTATCACCGAAAATATTTTGGTGTGTTAACATCTACAGGCGAGGGGAGGGCAACCTATCAAAGTGAATACATGCAAAGAACTCACCGCGTTAGCATCACATACGTGGTTGTTGTACAACAATAGTCTCTGCCTGAAAATAAGTATGGTGGTATTGGTGTAGCGGCAGCGAACAACTAAGCAGGTCGTAGTCGCCAAAGAGTATTATTGAATAGTATAGTCTAGAATAGAAACGTTGATGCCGTTTGAAATATTATGCTTTTTGTAATATTGTAATATTCCATAAAGAGAATAAGACTCGTTTATGCTCTTTTACTCAGACTCTCTACATGAGAGCGGAAAAGAGTTATCTATACTATTCATGGTAATAATATACCATATTCATGGTAAAATTATAATGGTAGCTGCAGTACCGTCGGTGTTGCAATGGTAGTGTGCGCGACTCTTGTACATGAGATCGTGGGTTCGATCCCTGCTCAGACCACCTTACAATTTCTTTCGGCGGCGGTCACCTCGCATAGTGACGGCGACGCTATCGAGTATTTAGACATGAAAAAGCTTCTCAAACTACCGTTCGGAATCGGTGTAAAACTGTAGGTCCCAATCAGTGTGTGGAAAGCCACAGCTCAGTGATTGTGAGAAGCTCTCTCTTGTCCCTTCATGGGATGTAATGGGAAACAATTTTTTTATTTTTTTTAGATGCAGTACGACAACAAATATAACAAGCCAAACTAAACAGGCATTTTGCTTTTGCTCAGTGCCTGTATTATGTCAACTCAGGTGATTGAAAAGTAGTGACAATATACAATATTAGAAAAAGGGTCATTTACAAAAAGCGTGTGTTTTATTGGATATTTTGAAAGTGTTTAAGTATGAAAATTAAAACGTTTTTATGTGATTTTTACGGACAAAACATATCAAAAACAGCAATTGTATGCGAACAGTTGTTGTATACAAACAAAAGTAAACAAACTTTGACATAAGAGAAAATTCACTCCAGAAAAACGTTCAAATCAGCTGGCTAGTGCTTCTACCATTTGCTTGTACACAGAAAAAATAAAAATCAATTTCAATTAAAAAATTTGTTTATTTGATTAATTTTTTAATTGATTTTGGTGTAATCACGAAAATGATAATATTAATTACAGGTATTTGTAAATTTGTCAAAAAAATCTTCAATTAAAAAATTTGTAAATTTGATTAAAACAATAAAAAATGTTTGGGGACAGACACATTTTTCATTGCAAACAAAACACTCAACGCAAGTACCATATCCAATAAAATTTTCAAAAACACTTGACAATTAACCACAATTACAAAAAACGCAGTTTAAATCACGAAAGAAGACAATTTAAGTTGTTCTTTAAGTTCACAAAAGAAAATCTTTCAATCAACAATATACGAATTACAAATAACAACGGTGTTGTATATCAAAGACTAGAGCCATACGAAAAGTGACGACGACGGCTGGTGACTCAGCTGCCACACATATTGCCTCCCAACGGCGCTGTAAAATGCAACTTTCTGTAAAATACTTTATCACAACAATTTTTGTTTACAAAACTCCAACTGCAAGTTCTGTTGTAAACTCAAAAAATAAATTGTAAATATGATTAAAAATGTAATTGATTCAATTAATTTTTATTTGAATTTTTTGACAAAATTCAATTATATTTTTAATTGAAATTTGCAGGCCAATATTTTTTTCTGTGTAGCATGATACTATTCAAAACCGTTTGTCGTCGCTCTGTTTATGACAAAGCAAAAACAATTATTTCAGTGAGCTAAATATTGCTTTTTATTCAGTTGTATGATAGCATCGTCGCTCTGTCTATGACAAAACAAGACAATTATTTCAATGAGCAAAATATTGCTTTATTTATTTTAACAAATAGGGGCGTAACTTATACACGTTAACTCATACAAAATGAAAACCTGCACTATAACATGTATAATTTTAGACGTTGAGAATAATCCCGATAAAAGTGTTGCCAAGTTTGACTTTGTTGTTTGAAAACTGTAAAATGTATGTACTAATTCCATTTGGTATATTTCCACGCCATTTCGAAAATTGTGATGTAGTTACTTTTTTTTTACAAAATATTTAAAAAGTTGTATAAAATATTTTATTAATATTAATTAATGTTGTTACTGTTTGTGCAGTCAACGGTGGTGCTAAATTTGTGGAACTCATGGTTGGTGGTAACGTGTTAGAGATGGAGCGTGTCCAAGTATTATATCCAACTTTATGTATTTAGAATATTTTAAACAATTTAAGCTGGAAAGTGGCAGAAAAAGGTGTACTTCCGTAACAGGAATGCTCTTAAAATGCATTGGTAAGTAAATGTAAACAAGATGCATTGTTAAAACAAACATGAGCTGGAACTAGTTATAAAATCGGAAGAGAAAGTAGTGATTCCGTATAAATTATGCAAGACAATATAGAGTATAAATATGGATGATTTACCGACGTTAAATTTAGTCGACATGTGTAATCAATTGAGACTCGAAATCCATATCCAGCATAAAAGCTACATAAATTTAGATTCTATACTGATACCACGTTTTTACTATATACATTAAAAATTAAATACGAAGAATTTTTTAACCTTTTATTGTAACGAACATAGAATTCCACAGCGCAAGAAATTATATAAATTTAACAGTGAAGTTTAATATTTTTATCATTTTCTAATTTCGTTTGAATGTTTCTCACTCCTTGGAGCTGCATTTCGTTACCTATTAAACGCATGCAGTTTGGCACTTTTCCCATTCTCTTTTGCACACTGCACTCTGTTTAACGGCAGAAAATGAACGTCCTGGTAAAATTTGGATGCATGACATTTGAGATACTACAGGTTGACTCAGACTACTTATTGTCCTCTATAATTAGGAGCAGAAGATCTAAAACAATAAGTTGTTGTTTCGTCGTGAAAATTAATTTAGTATTGACATTATTTCTTACCTTCTTGTAAATTTTACGTTTGATTTTCTTTTTGCATTTGATTTTAATTTTTTACTGCTGGCTGAAGTCAAAAATGTTGATGATATTCTGAGAGCTTAAAAGTATATTTAAGTATATTTGAATTTAAAAGGGGGTTTCTCTAAAGACTACGAACGACGAGTAATTAATTTTGAAAAAGTATAGCAAGCGAACATGATGTAGACGAGAAGTTGCGATAAATAAAATGTAGAGTACAAAATGACAATAATCTTTAAGGCTTAACCCAGCCTTGCGAACTCCTTGCGAATTCCGTTAGCACTAACGCTCCTAAGGAGGCCTTAAATGCGTGATTACGGAGTCCCTACATGCTCCGTTTTAAGACTACAAAGATAATATGATTGAAAACTCCTAAAACAATCCCATGCGGAACTCTTTCGGACGCCGTTTATATGTACACTCCGCAAACACTCCTTTGAGGAGCGCTCCGAATTTGGATGGCTGGGGAATTACAAATGATTGTTACCGTTTTAGAATTAATGTTTGATAAAAAAAACGTTAATTTGTACCTTGAATAAGCGGGATTCAACAGCAGGAAGGCTCAATATTGAAATACAATATTTTTCAAGGAACAGTTTTTTATAATTTTATCAAATTTCTCATCCAAAAGTACATACAACAGCATATATGTATTTATCTCCCTACCTTCCACATCACAACGACCGGTTGTGTCTAGCGTTGGAATGTGCTTCAGACATCGATTATTCAGCACTTTCTAAAGTGTCCATCAGTGCAATGGATAAAGAATTCCAATATTGTAACACGATAAAATACCTCAATGAAGTGCTAGAACTTTATTGCGCTTCTGTTAAAGTTGTACTGTCACCTCTTACCACTCCGCCGCAAAAAAATGGTTTGTGGCAGCACAACGTCTGCCCGGGCTTACTATGTTATGCTGTGTGTGTAAGGCCGACGCCAGCAGCGGTTCGATCCATGCCATGTCTAGACGTAAACCCACTCATAGTAGTCATTGCGACGCAACCGTCGAGTCATACGATGCTATTGCTACCCAATGATTGGGTTGAACTGTGTTGTGATACGTGTTGTACTACCAGCAATCTATGTATGTTGATTTACTTTAGCAACATAAAAAAGGAATTCATTTCAAAAATAAAAAAAGAAACAATTAAGTAAGGAAAAGGTAATTTTTTAAGAAAATTTACTTTTTTTTATAAAAAGCTGATTATTTAGGAATAGGAATGTTTTTTAAGAAAAGATAATTTTTAAGAAAAAGTACTTTTGTTAAGTAAAAATACTTTTTTAAAGAAAATGTACATATTTTAAGAAAACAAGTGAAAAATAATTAATTGCGATAATTTAAACATCAATATTCTCCATTTTCCCTTTTTTTAATTACAATCGTGCGTACTCAAATCAAACGTTAGAATAAATAAATTCAGTGTGGGCGACAAAACGTCATCCGTACAGTCTTGGATGAGTGGTCGTATGTACCATGCAACACTCAAGTAAACCGATTCATGTTCGAACACGTCGGATTGATTTACTTGAGTCGAACATAACATTGCCGTCGAAGTCCTATGTATACCAAGTAGTAACAACATGCATGACATGACAATGTATTAGTGTCACACAAATCACAACTCAATCAATTCATCTCGCGCTAGCCTCTAGTCGCTACTATTGCACACTAGATGGTGATGAGTATATTGTATGCAGCGTATGAGTACACTAATACACTCATACATAGCTCACACCGATTTGATAACGCTTTACGATTGGTTAACGATTACATCGCACATCTTACTCTAAATTTGTGATTGTATTGTGAAAAAGATTTTTACCCCCAGCGTATAGATGTTTACACATCAAAAAACAGACCGGGTATAGCATCGCAATAGACTCTTTTTATCGATTAGATATCGGAACTTTAAATAATTAAAAGTATAGGCTAAATGTGGTATCAACAATGACCATTATCTTATAATTATACTCTCTGAAAATTAGGGAAAAACAACCGGCTCGAAAGAAAGAAGAACCGATGCTTCTCCTATTGTAATAGTATCAAAACGTGGGAAAAATTGGATATATATTGACTGCAAAGTTACTATTAACCGATTCAGTGAAATGCAATACTATCTTTTGCCTCGAACGGACGACATTTTTGCTAGTTTGTCAAACTGTAAATATTTTTGTGTCATCGATTTGTCTGGTGCTTACCAACAGTTGAATATATCGGAGACTTCGAGACAATATGAAACAATTAACACACATAAAGGGTTATTTCAGTACACAAGGCTCCCGTTCGGGGTGGCAAGCGCACCTGCGATTTTTCACTCAGTAATGAAAAATATAATGAAAAAAAACGTGATGCTACTTAGATGACATGCTCCACAAAAGAAGAGTGTAAAATTCCACTCTGAAGATTTAAAAAGGTTAAACAATTATAATATAAAAATAAATATTGAAAAATGTTAATTTTCCCAGAAGCAGATTGATTATCTAATAGTGAAAAGTAATTAGTACATTAAATGCTCCAAGTCCAAAAAATTTGGCGGAACTAGAGTCGTACTTGGGGCTGATCAATGGTTACAGTAGTTTTGTTCCAAATTTATCAGCTGAGTTGAAAGACCTATATAAATTATTACGCAAAAATTCTAAGTATATTTGGACACAACAAACTGAAGATTGCTTTCAAAAATCGAAACAATTGTTTCTAAATAATGAGTTGCTAGAATTATATGATCCAAATAAATCCATTGTTATTATGTGACGCCAGTCCCTATGGTGTAGGAGCTGGTTTGGCTCACTTAGTAAATGGGTATGAAAAATCAGTTTTATTTGCATCAAGTACCTTGTCCCCTTCAGAGCGAAATTATTCTCAGAATCACAGAGACGCCCTTGCAGTAATGTTTGCGGTAGACAAATTTCATAAATTTATATATGGCCACAAGTTCATTCTTTGTAGCACTGAAGGTAATTTTTAGTCCGATACATCGAAAATTACTGCTTCCAGGTTGCAGAGGTGGGCAGTAATGCTGTCCATTTACGATTATGATTTCAAATACAGACCGGAGAAACAAAATGCTCCGGCAGATGCTATGTCGCGCTTGCCAATGCCAAGTAAAACCCAACTGGAAACAAATTGTAATCTTTCGGATGCTACTGAGTTGCCGATCAGTATGGAAAATGTGAAAATATATACGTCAGAAAATAAAATATTGTGAAAAGTAATTAAATATACACAGGATAAATGACCAGTAAACGTTGTCCCCTTCAGAGCGAAATTATTCTCAGAATCACAGAGACGCCCTTGCAGTAATGTTTGCGGTAGACAAATTTCATAAATTTATATATGGCCACAAGTTCATTCTTTGTAGCACTGAAGGTAATTTTTAGTCCGATACATCGAAAATTACTGCTTCCAGGTTGCAGAGGTGGGCAGTAATGCTGTCCATTTACGATTATGATTTCAAATACAGACCGGAGAAACAAAATGCTCCGGCAGATGCTATGTCGCGCTTGCCAATGCCAAGTAAAACCCAACTGGAAACAAATTGTAATCTTTCGGATGCTACTGAGTTGCCGATCAGTATGGAAAATGTGAAAATATATACGTCAGAAAATAAAATATTGTGAAAAGTAATTAAATATACACAGGATAAATGACCAGTAAACGTTCCATCATCGTTAAGCCCATACTACAATATCAGGGAAAGTTTATCAACTGATAACAATTGCCTCTATTATCCAGACAGAATAGTAATACCTAGGGAAATACGTAGGGAAGTTTTGCCGATCCTACATGAAAATCATGATGGAACAGTTAGATTGAAAATGCTAGCAAGAAATTTATTATGGTGGTCATAGTGTTTTAGTTGTCAGTCAACACTAAATATACCTAAAGAGAGAATTGTAACCAGGTGGCCTTAGTGCGAAACACCATTTGAAAGAAAACACGTAGTTTTTTTTTTATTTAGAATCAAAAGCTTTTTATATTTATATAGATTTATTCAGCAAATACATAATAGTGAAAAATTTACCCAAAACAGATGCATTAAGTCTATGTAATAGCTTAATGTCTGTTTTCAAAATATTTGGATACCGACGGGAAATAGTGTCTGATAATGAGTCTTCGTTTTCATCGTTCCACGTCGAACAATTCACGAAAAAGGTGAATGTTAAGTTGACCAAATCACCAGCCTATCATCCGAAAAGTAATGGGATGGCGGAGCGCGGAGTTCAAACTATTAGACCAGTTTAAAAAAAATATATTGCGGGTATCAGCTTGAAATCTTTACCAACAAACTAAATTAAATAAACTCCTTACGTGTTATAACAATACACCTTGTACGGCAACTGGAAAAATTCCAGTTAGTATTATTTTTCCATTCAAACCAAGACCAAACATTATAAAATTCGTTAACTAAAAGTTATACTTGTGCCAACAGAAAATCAGACAATCATCATTATATCAACAAAAAAACACCAAATGTAAGAAAACCAAAAGAAACTAATATTCAGAGAGAGGAAGAAAAGGTAAAGTACCGAAATCACTTTAAAACCTATGTTAAATGGATTCCGGCAATAGTTAATAAAAAACTAAATTCTGAAACTTACTTAATAAATGTTAGAAATTCTGATATGGGACTGTCCGTGGAGGTGGAAAGTTTCTGATAGCCATTCACTTGGGAGTGGCCAGAAATGATTCATTCACTGGGCAGTCCAAGCAGCTCACTATTTCCACGCAGCATGTCCTGGGCAATGGCTTTTCGGAAACCTCCTTTAGCTAGCTAGAGTGAGGAGGCGAAACAAATGAGCAGCAAGTAGGTGACTTATGTCACTGAAGCTCATCAAACAATCGGGCATATTCTTTTGTCCTTAGAAGGCAGATGAGCCAAACATACGGGCCAACGGTGGATAGAAATAAAAGAAGAAAATCCATGTTCAACATATTGCATCCTGGTCAGCGTCAAATCCATAATGGGCGGCTGCAATCAAGTACAAAACCCGGTGGTCTTGGTTTGCCTCCCGCCACTGTTCAGAATGGCAAGGAAAGGAAGAAAAAACATAAACAACCCCCATTTGTTGACGACCCCCGCAAACGTTATAAGGACCTCGATATACGGATATGTATCCAACCGCCAGATGTCCTCCAAAGTTATAAGGCTATCATTACCGCTATCCAGGAAATGCGATGGACAGGACATGGCTGCACAAGAAAAAGAAACTGCGATATATACTACAGGTGCCATGAAAAAAACATGAATTTGGTTGCGGATTTGTAGTTGGCAAAAGACTGCGACATTTAGCCTCTAGGTTCAATCCTGTGAGTGAGCGTATAGCCACAATCCGCATAAAAGCGAAATATTTTTATAGTTCCCTAATTTGTGTACATGCCCCGACAGAAGAGAAAGATGATGATGTCAAAGACATTTTCTATGAGCTCCTAGAGGAAACGTATAACCGCTGCCCTGGCCATGACATTAAGATTGTATTAGGAGATTTTAATGTCAAAGTAGGAAGAGAGAATGTGTTTAATCCAACTATTGGCAATCAGTTTGAGACTGATTGGCTTTGCCGTGGCAAAAAACATGGTGATTAGTGGTACAAGATTCCAGCATAAAGACATCAACAAGGCTATTTGGGTATCCCCTGATCAAAGAACGAAGAACCAAATTGATCACGTGGTAATTGATGGAAGGCACTCCTCCAGTGTAATGGACGTTCGAGTGATCAGAGGTGCTAACCTCGATTCTGATCACTACCTGGTAGCAGCAAAGGTTCGCACAAGATTAAGTAGAGCGAAAATCGTACAAACCCAGACGCAGAGGAAGCTGGACATCGGAAAGCTGCAATTACCAGAGGTAGCCACAGCCTCGCAACTTTTGGCACAGAACCCACCCCCTCCCGATGACGATCCTGATACGCAGTGGAAACCCATTTCCGACTCTATAAAAACTGCCCCAACACCCGCACTTGGTTTCGAAAACCCGCTTCGCAATAAACCATTGTACGATGAAGAGTGTCGCATTGCAAATGATGAAACGAACGCTGAACGCATGGTAATGCTTCAGTCAATTGCGACACGTGCTGTAACTAAGCGGTATAGGGGAAGAAGCTCTTTAGGGTAAGAAACGGCAGTGGAGAAAGCGCAAGAGTGAGAAAATTGAGACATACAGAAGAAGAACGAACAGAAAGTCAAAAACGGAACTAATGGGCATGGTTTAGGGCCCCCTTCTGTAAAGACAATGACGGAAATCTCATCGCAGATGTGCAGAGCATGTTGGGAATATGGAGAGATCATTTCTCCGCGCTACTGGTACCTGAGATATCAAATGGCGATGGTACAATCGACCACATTATGGACGACGACGTCGATTGCCCCCTCCTAACCAAGACGAGGTCAAAACAGCTATTGCCCGGCTTAAGAACAACAAAGCCGATGGATTACGTGTGGAGCTGTTTAAGGCTGGCGGCGATGAGCTGATGAATGCATGCCCGGCGATTGGAGTCTCACTGCACTATGTCCCATATTTTAAAAAATTACATGACGCGTCAGGGGACACCCGGTTGGAACGATGATCCCTTCGCTATATATTATGTAGTAGTTAGTTCCAACACGCCTAAGGCGCTCGTTGAAAAATAATATAATTTAAATGGATATGTAAGAAAATACACTTTTTATAAAATGATCCTTTTTTTAAGAAAAATGTTTTTTTATAGGGAAATGTTTTTTTAAAAATATATTTTTAGGTCCTGTTTGTAAAAATATGTATTAATATACATAATATTATTATATTCCCGAAAAAGTAATTTTTTAAAGGGAAGTACTTCTTTTATTAAATGCTAATGTTTTCTTAAAAAAAGGTACTTTTTGTCAGAAAAAGCCATGAGTAAGAATTTTTTCTAAGAATAGGTTAATTTTTACAAAAAAAAATCAATGAGTGTTCGAACTCACGGGCGATGTGTTAACACCTTTTTGCTACACGGTACCTGTTCGATTTCTATGAACACATTAGTAAATGTTACATTGGAAAATAAAAAACTGCGTTCAATCATATGATGGCGTTACATTTAAATAATATTAATACTTAAAATTATTTAAAGACCAGTGCAAGCACATGTGTCATTATTTTCTTGCTTAATACTTTTTGTTTTATTCCCACAAAAAACAAAGAGAATACAAAGCAACAGAAACATGAACATACATACATTGTTATGTTCATACATACGCTACACAAGTTCACAAAATTTTCGTTGCTTTCTTGCTATCTCATTTTTATATACGTATAATACGCCATTCTTGTCTTTTGCTTTACCTTTGACAATAATAAAAAACCAACCCCTAAAAAACATAGATTTTGACTACAAATTCTCTATATATGATCGCGCCCCTTTGTTCAATCTCGCCCATATTTGTAGCAGATCTTAGAATATGTACACCTAACCAACATACCCAATTTTGTTCAAATACCGTTAACAGGAGCAGAAATAATGAATTTTTAATTTGTGATTTGTATGTTAGGTACCACGCCCCTTTGCCCAATCCAGCTCATATTTTGATTGGATTACGGGAAAAGGGTTAAAAATCAATCCAAAATTGTTTCGGCATACATACACACATGCATACAGACAGGTGAAGTTAATAAAAAGAATTTAAAAAGGCGTTCAATCATATGATGACGTTTTATTTAAATAACATTAATACTTAATAACACTTAAAAATATTTAAAAACAAGTGTCATTATATTCTTGCTTAATACCTTTTATTTTATACCCACAAAAAACAAAGATAATGCAGCAACAGACACATGTACACACATACTTTGTTATGTTCGTACATACGCTACACAAGTTCACAATTTTTGTTGCTCTCTTTCTATCTCACTCTTATATACGTATAACCACGTCGTTATTCTCTTTGCCCTGAGAGTGCTCCGAACCCACACAATACAACTATTCGCTGCCGCTACATCAGATTGTGTGTTTTTTCGTAGTTTGACAATCTGTGTTTCGCAGTCGGACAAATCTGTGTTCTGTATAGGAGTGGGTCACCCTTATCATTTAGGGGTATGAAAAATAGATGTTGGCCGATTCTGAGACCTACCCGATATGCACACAAAATTTCATACAAATCGGTTCAGCCGTTTCGGAGGAGTTTAACGGCAAACAATGTTTGATCGCTGTCGGACAATCTGTGTGAGCGCAGTCGGACAAATTCTGTTTGAATGAATTCACTTTGTGAATTTAGGTCGTACCCGCGCCTATAGATGTTAACACATCAAAAAGGTACTCTTTAAAGAAAAGGTAGTTTTATAAGAATTGGCAATTTGAATACTTTTGTTTTTTAGAAAAGGTACTTTTTATAAGAAATTTTTTTTTTTTTAAACAAAGGTACTTCTGTAGGATATGTTACTTTGAATTTTTTTTGAGGAAATTTACTTTGTTTAAGAAATGATACATATTTAAGACAATTTTCTTTTTTTAAACTTCTTTCACTTCGGCTTTTCTAAATTTACTTTTTATTGTGTTCAAAACTACAATATATACTAAATTAGCTGGACCCGACAAACTTCGTTTTGCCTTCAAAGTTTTTGTAATGCCAAAGAGTGAACAAGAATACAGTGGGCAAATAAACTTGTAGTTGTCTGGAATATTATGTAGAAGAATGTAAAATTACTGATTGTTAGAAGAATTTGATTAGATTTCGATCGTGTGCTGATTTGTCTAAAATGCTTCTCATTATACTATAATAGCTGTTTCCGTTGCGCTTCGCTACCGGTGAATTGTAATTTTAATGAAACACAATTTTGTTATTTTTGATGTGCTAACATCGGTACGGCCTAAATTGCGCTCACACAGTTTTGATCACACAGATTGTCCGACAGCGATCACACATTGTTTGCCGTTAAACTCCTCCGAAACGGCTGGACCGATTTGTATGAAATTTTGTGTGCATACCGAGTAGGTCTCAGAATCGGCCAACATCTATTTTTCATACCCCTAAATGACAAGGGTGACCCACCCCTATATAGAACACACATTTGTCCGACTGCGAAACGCCGAATGTCAAACTGCGAAAAAACACACACCCTGATGTAGCGGCAGCGAATAGTTCTATTGTGTGGGTGCGAAGCACTCTCAGAGCAAAGAGAATAATGACGTGGTTATGTTCAAGCTTTACTTTTCTGTGTAGAAATCGCAAGTTTCGGTAATTTTTTTGCTCGCAACCGTTTATGTAGTTCTCCCAAATAAACTCATATATCGCAAATGTGTATCATGTTGTTGCAAACGAGATTTCGTTTAAAGTAAACGAAAAACAAAATTACATTTGTCACAAGTTAAAAACCGTTTGCGATAACTGAAATTAGCCATTTTTCTAATGACTACGAAGAACGTAAATTTCTCCCTTTCTGTCGACTGTATACCAGTCCACTCGTTTGACATACACACTCACGCATACACATAAAAAGCTTTTGCCTTGTCAATATGTCTTGGATGGATAACTAACGCGTTGTAGTTTGCTGCGCTTTTATAGGCTGTTTCCACTACCGTCCAAAAATCAATGGACGCGCGTTAAAGCCCATACAAAAAGAATAGGCAGTTAGGTATGCGAAAAAGTCGCGTTCATATTGGACGCGATTTCCGATAAGTCGCGGTCACTATAAATTCGTTTATTTCCGCAATCGAAACCCACCCATAACTATTAATTGCAATACCGCAAATTGCCTATCCCTATTAGAACACACATACATACCTATTAATGGCAATACCGCGAATTGCCCATCCCTATTAAAACAGCTGTTTTTCTGCATAAACAAACAATTTGTTGTCAGTCACAGCTAAAGAAAATGGAAAAAACAGGAGGTAGGTATTTGTTAACTCTTTTAATTTTAGATTTAACTCTTTTAATTTTAACTCGTTGTTTATTTTAGATTCAAAAAAGACTGAATGGACGACACCTTTGACACTATATCTGCTGGATTTGTGGGAGGAGAGCATTGATGGGCTGAGAGGTGTTCGTAAGAACACCCACATATACAAAGAGATGGGGGAGAAGTTGGGAGTGACTGGCGCAGAAATAAAAAATAAAGTTGACAGCCTAACAAAGAGATACAGGTACGTTTTTAAATATATAGTATACACCTACATTTTATTGGGAATCAAATCGATTGTGTACACGTTTATTGCAGAAAGGAGCGAGCGCTAGTTGGGCCATCAGGTGGCGCGCCATCTACCTGGGAGCACTACGAATGGCTTAGCAAAATATTCGCGACATCCAAGGCCATCAATTATAAAAGAGTGATGGTCGAAAGCACAGGTAATCTAAACTAAAAACGGTAGCACATGTGTACAAATATCTACATATATTCAAACATCTATAATCATTTCAGATTTTACGCCACTTCACAACTCTGGAAGCATTGATGTGGAGAGCTCAGAAGACTCCCGTGGCGAGCTTCCTCATCGCAGGGAAAATGAAGGCGGGTAGACAAGCTGTCTAGACTCCTGGAAATTGAGGAGAAAAAGCTTGAAGCCTTAAATGGGATAGCTGATGAAATGGCGAAGAAGAATGAAGAAACAAAAATATTTCATCAAAAAGTTTTAGAAGCCTTCGCAAACAACAAAAATAAATATTAATCTACTCTCCAAGACGGTTAAATTAATAATGTAGATTGCATAGTAATTGTTAGTGAATTTAATGTTATGTTTTTTTGTGATAATATAATAAATTTATTTAAATTTATGTTTATTTTTTGTTTTATTTAAATAATGTATTTTTAACGGCTAACAAAGTAACTACCAAATGCAAGTCGTATAGTCTGAGCTTGCTCGTCGTGATTCCCCAGGTGTGTAGTATATGTAGGTTGCTGCCTCTCTTCAACGCGATCTGTTTACTATTTTGCATTCATGTGACTGTCATTTTCATTTAGGAAATTATGCAGGATGCAACAACATACAATTATATTGGAAGTTTTAGATATATTATTATCTAAACCTTTTCCAATATGTCGGAAGCAGGCCTTCAAATGGCCAAAGGCATTCTCCACTACTCGCCTTGCTTTCGATAAATTATAATTAAAAGCACTCTCCTCTTCCGAATGCTGAACGGAAAACGGATAAGGCTTCATTACGGTTGTGGAGAATTTAAATTCGGAATCTCCCAACACAACCACTGGTACTTTAGTGCCACATAGAGTTCTGGCATTCTCCCTGAATAGCGGCGTTTCTTCTAAGATGGACTTGAGCCTGCTCCCCGTATATATTTGAGAGTCGTGGCAACGTCATGGGCAGCCGACGTTGATATACATGAATCTGTATCTACAATTAAAAAGCTTTTAATGCTATTGGAAACGTAGTAAATAAACGATCATTTACCGATGGTCGACCACAGCAAAAAGGACTGTTGAGTTCCACTCTTTGTAGTTGTGGTAATCAACTGCTTCTTCTGCTTTAGGCTGCACTTCTATGTGGCACCCATCAGCAATAAATTTACACAAATTGTAATTCATAATTTAGCAA
The DNA here is from genome assembly GCA_963931995.1 of Phaonia tiefii. Lineage (NCBI taxonomy): Eukaryota > Metazoa > Arthropoda > Insecta > Diptera > Muscidae > Phaonia > Phaonia tiefii. The sequence continues at coordinate 110,789,369 of OZ008368.1, read as the reverse complement.
TGCATCAAAATTTGTTTTACCCATTCTGAAAATCCTTCATCCGCTTCTGAAATCCTTCAACGCACTCCTTTACCTCCTCATCTGATAGAAAGTCTGTTGGCAGATACCCAGGTGCTAGCTGGACGATGACTTCAGTGCAAAATTCATGCAGTATTTTGCACACCATCGATTTTGAAATACCAAATAGTCTTCCAACTGTTCGGTATTCCGCTGAGGAGCCAAGTGCATAAAGGGACACAGCGATCCGCTTTTTTAGAGGGAAAGCGAGCCGAAACGAGGTGTCCTTCTTGGCCAGTGCAGGCAAGTGTTGTACCAAAATTTGAAACACGCTCCTCTCTACGCGGAAACTTTCTTTGAACATCTCGTCCGAATTCTGGGGCACGTCTCTCTCCCTAAAGGCACTATAACGTTCCTATTAAATAAAAGTTAGGAAGAATAACTTCAAAACAAAATATATTTTTCCTCAATTACAAATGACCACACGCTTCGTGCATTATACAAAAAATGAGCAGCGTTGCTACTTCTGCATATTTCCATTACGCGCAATAATATTTCATCCTCATTTTCCTCTGCGGTTAGCAAAAGAATATCATTTAACTCCATGATAATCTCCAAACACAAAAATTGTAATCTTTTCGCACCGAAAAAAACAAATAAACATAAACAGATGTTTGGACGCGAACGTGGACCCAAAATATAGTGGAAACACCATTACAAAATTATCGATAAATCGTTGCCGCGGACGTGAACGCGACTGTAGTGGAAACAGCCTATTAGTTGTTATTTGAATGCAAGTCGAGACGGACGTGTTAGTGGACACTGAAAATATAGACAAAAATTCCTTTTTTTTAAAACAAACTTTTAAAACAACGCGTTGTAGTTTGCTGCGCTTTTAGTTGTTATTTGAATGCAAGTTGAGACGGACGTGTTAGTAGACACTGAAAAGATAGACAAAAATTCCTTTTTTTAAAACAAACTTTATGGGTAAAACCAAAATCATAAAAGTTGGAAATTTACACAAAAAGAGCTTATGGAAGGCATAAATAAAAATTTTAATGTATAAGTAATGTTGTACTGAATAGAGTAACCACAACTACAACTCGGTTGCTGTAGCCGAAAGAACAGTTGGTGGAACCGTTTTTCGTTTATCACAAACGTTTTTCAGCTATAAATATTCATAATTAGTCTACTGCAAACGTTTTTCAGTTCTCGCAAACGTTTTTTTAGTTCGGATCAACTACAACTCGGTTGCTGTAACCGATGTAACAGTTGGCGGAACCGTTTTTCGTTTCTCGCAAACGGTTTTTTCATCTAATGTTTTTAATAACTCGTTTGCTGCAAACATTTTTTGGTACTCCCAAACGAAATGATAATTATGGCTTAACAGAAGTTCATTTCTCTCAACTACAGTCTCCAAACGAACTTCAGTAATCTGAGATTTTGTTTGGGAGGAACGAGTTTTTTCTTTGCGTGTACGTATAATAAATGAGATAGCAAGAGAGCAACGAAAATTTTGTGAACTTGTGCAACGCATGTACGAATATAACAATGATGTATTTATACGCAAGTGTCTGGTGCTTTGCATTCTTTGATTTTTATGGGAATAAAACAACACGGAAAAGAAATCGAATTCGAACAGTAGTAAATTTGAATTCAAACAGAAGTGAGTTTTGTTTGTTTGTTTCTTTATTGTTTTTAAATTAACTTTGGTCAAATTAAAAAAAAATCAGAATACACGGTGGAAAATAGCTAAGTAAAGAAGAAAGGCGAAAAATTTTAGATTATCATGAGGAAGGGATGTCCAATCCGAAAATTTCAAGGCGATTGAAAAGACCTAGCAGAGTCATTAACAATTTTATAAAATAGGGTGGTCAATATGGAAACACAAAATGACCACGAAGGACAGCGCTGATCAGTGGCAGAGCCAAAAGCGAGATCAAACGGGTTGTAGTTAAAGAAAAGTTCAGCGATAAAGAAATTATATCTGAATTGAGCTTGGGAGCTGGGTTGCCTTGTGTTCAACAAATAATGAAACGCGAATGAAACTGTCATAAGGGAAAAAGTATGCAAAACATGGTCTCGTGCCAAGACAAGAATTAGCCGGATTAAATTTTTTTATTTTTTTATCAAACCAATACTCAGGGGATGTCCCCTATAAATGCTCTGCATTGTGTTGGCGAAGGAAAATAGAGGTAGTAGAGGGTGGAAAGAGGGAGTAGTGTCTGTTGATATTTGCCTTGAATGTTTGTATGTCACAATTGGTGGGAAATACACTAGCCGGAAGTTTATTCCACATACGGACTGTACGGCTGAAGAACGAATTTTCTCTATAGTGTGTAGTGCGGTCAACCGGCCACTCGATAAAAAACGGATGAGAGTTCCTGGAAAGGCGTGTGCTTCGGTTAAATATCCTCATGTCTGGTATAAGTTGACGGATATCCGAGGAACACATACCGTGGAAATACCGATAGAACAGCGACACGCAACGCACATTTCGATGATGCTCAAGGGAGACAATAGAATTGGATACCCTACTGTCCCCTATCAACGCCATCGCTCTCCTCTGGACACGGTTGAGAAGCTCCAAAGATGTCCTAGGAGCACCTGCCTATATATGGGAGTTATATTCCATCTTTGGCCTGATGTAGGTGGTGTAGATATTGAAAAGATGAGATGGAGTGAAGTATTTCTTGCACCGCTTTAAAAAGCCCAGACACTTGAATGCATCTTTCGACACTTCAACTACATGTTTTGCCCAATATCCACACCGTCCATAGACAATGACGACACACCTGGGTCAGCAATCCGCTTATGCGACAACAAACAATACTGGGTCTTACCCGCATTACAATCTACTCTATTCATTCGACCTCATTCAACAATGGACACCAGATCCCGACCGAGTGTTTCATTCGTCGTCCTTTCGTTTGACTTCAATCTCTTGAAGACTTGGCCTACGGTCGAATGAATAAGAATGACAGAGATTACTGTAATCGGCGAAAGAGTAGATTGGAGTCACAGTCTGACCAAGGAGATCGTTAATGAAAATTTAGAAAAAGAGAAGGAGAAAGAACAGAGCCCTGTACACCTGCAGTCAATTCATGTTCGTCTGATGAAACCCCATCTACAACAAATCGTATAGTGCGATCTCTGAGAAAAAGCAGCGAGGTTTGACAACAGTGCATCGTGCCATACTCTGTCAAAGGCCTTGGAAATATCAATAGGCACTACCTTACTCTCACCAAGCCGGTGGATGGATCGACTCCACTGTTCCGAAAGGAACGCCTTCCGGTCTCCAGTAGATCTCATTCTACGGAAGCCATACTGCCGATCGTTAAGAAGGTTATTGGACTCGAGATATTTCACTAGATGGTGGTTAACCATGCTCTCCATAACCTTCGAGAGCGCAGAACAAATTGCAATAGGGCGGTAATTTGCAGGGTCACTTGCATCACCGTTTTTTGGGATTGGCTGGCACCTATTCGAGACGAGTGCATATATGCCATCCGGGCCCGGGGATTTATTGGCGACGAGATTCGCAAGAACCTTTTTAACTCCTCGCGTTCGAAAAAATATCTTGGGCATGGAACAAGATACGTAATTGATCACGGGGAGTGGTTGATTGCTATCCGGCATTGAAGAGTCCCTTGAAAACATTTCAGCCAAGAGGTTAGCTTTATCAACCGGTTCAGTGAATGTCATGTCATGTTTAAGAAGATTTGGGACAGAGGAAGAAGTATCCTTTATTCTTCATGCAAATGACCAAAAGCTCTTACTTCCACCAGGGAAAGAAAGGACTTTAGCACGAATACGCTGTTCGTGAAGAAACTTTTCGCGTCGAAGTAATTTGGCACACTTGGATCTTGCCTGTTTGAGTAGCAGTTCAGTATTAACGTTTTTATTTATCTTTGGATCTGACAGCATTCTTGCATGTCTGGTAACACCAACTTTTTTCCGATGGTTTAACCGAAATAATTTTCGTCGGAATGAATGAATTTATACCAATCAAAATTATCTTCTTGATCATTTCAGCAGCGGCATCTATGTCATTGTCCAGAAAACAAAGCTTCCAGTTAAAATGCTGATAAAACTTGTTGAGCTCAGCCCAACGTGCCTCTTCGTAGATAAAAATTTTTCGCTTCGGGACTGTGTTTGAAGCGAGACGAAGAGCTGAATACGAAAAGGACGCTGAAATGATACAGTGATCCGAATTACTACGAGGTGAAAGCGTGTTAACTTCGTACTTTTCAGGATGCGAAGTTAAAAAGAGGTCAAGCAAATTCTGGTTGTGCCCTTGAATTGCGTTAAGTCATTATTTGCGGCGAAGAGCTCAGCGTATTGACCCTCCGTAGTTGTATGGCTCGAATGCGTTAACCAGGAGGAATTATGGAGTTTGAAGTCACCAGCAACTACGATTTCACTGTCCGGATAATTCCCAAATATCTCAGAAATAGAATCGGAATGGGTGTCAAAGCCATTAAAGGATACCTCGCTCCCGCATTAGGACTTCTATAAAGAAATCCGAAATGTAAGACATGTGATCCAAACTTGAATTTTACTCAAAGTGAGATAAATTCTGGATCTTGTGAGTCGAAATGTCGCTGACTCTGAAACACTATGCCATTTTTCACATGAACCACAAGGCCTCTGTGGGAAACAAAAAGGGATGGAGTGTGGTACCCGGGAACGTGAAAATCCTGTGGGCCAGAATCCTCACGCACCTGGGTTTCACATAGAGCAAAAACATCAGGCTGATGAATATTAATGTGGGAGTACACACCGAAAAAATTCGTTCTGAACCCACGTGTGTTACCATAATGTATAACAAACTTACACACCATTGCGACATACAAACAAACAGAACAAATTCACAGTAGTAAACAAACACAAACAGTGATACCCCCACCTTCCCACTGATATCCACACAATGCTTAGTGTTATGCCATAAGCACTGAGCAGCAACGAGAAGACGAAGAAAACACAGTCTATGCTGTACTGTAGAGGAGAGGGAGTGAAGGACAACAAATGCACCACACAGAGAGGGGCATGAAAGCCCTTCGTGTGGTTGATGTCAACAGCATTAGTTGATGTTGTTATTGGTGTTATTGTCTTTTGCACGTTTGTTGGTGTTATTTGTGATTTTTTTCTTTTTTCTATTTCGTTGTTTTCAGTTTATTATTTTCAGTTTATTTAAATATTTTGGTTTATTTATGTATTTTAATGTTTTTATTGAGTTTTGGTCGCTGCTGGGCACTAAACGTAACAGTAGACATTGAAAACACTATTGAACGCGGAGTTAAACAGAAACACATCTGTACGGGACGGCAGACAGACACAAACAAAATTCGCTGAAATATACAGATTTTTGGATGAGGAGTGATACTTTTCGATGGAAAAAATTACAATTTGGATGGACCTGATGGCGCCGACAAATATTGGCGTTCCAGAGATTTTTCCAAAATTATGATTCAGCGGCGAAATTTTGGAGGTGGCTCCCTGGGTTGGGTAGGTATGAGTTATAGAGTAACCACTCCAATATGTTTCGTTTCCAAAAAAAGGGAATATTATATTCGACTGTTGGATGTCGTCTTAGTTAATTCTGTACAAAAAATCGGTGTCCTAGAATTTATCATCCAAGAGGACAATCCAGCAGTACATAGGTGTAAGAGAACTCCGGTTTCTGGAGTCGAGAAATAATACCAAATCTCAACTGGCCTGCACTTAGTTCTGATCTTAATCCGATCGAGAACCTCTGGTCTGTTTTACCTACCGAAGTTTACCACCCAGGGTCCCAATTGAAAAATGTCAGGGATCAAGAGTAGCAATTCAAGAAAAGTGGAAGATAACTGATAACCTCTTGCCTTTATAAATATTTCGCACTACTAATTGGATTATTTTTGTTAAATCACCATGAAGAAGTCATACTCAAAATATTTCTGCTGAAAAGTATTTAGTTTTGATAGGACAAATGCAATATAAAATAAAAACTTGAAAATTCCTCTCAACATTTGAAAAAAACAAAAAATTGTGTTGCCTTTATATTTATTTCGTGGGGTGTATATGTAAGGTTTATTCACTCGAGAATATGCAAAATATATTGCCACAGACTTGAAGCGGGCAGCGGGCTTTATACATGGTCATCGCAAATGGCAACCGAATCGGAATCTGCAATCTTTTGAAATCGATGGGCATGTCTGTAGGTATCATGGGAATTAAAGAAATCAGGACATAATTTCCAGTGATTATAGTAGCCTCTATAAAATTGTTCTGCATTTTTTAAAAAAATTCATTATTGGGATAAAGATATTTAGGATGCTCTCGAAACTGATCTCAATGATATTCACATTCATTTGTACCTGTGGTCACTCTTTTAGCTTCATAGTCTGACCTTCTTAATAGCCATATTTTCATTGGTTTTCCCAGTAATTTGCATCATATTTGCATCACGTCAGTGGTATATGTACCGAACCTCACATTCCTACACTGTATCAAACAATTGTCCGTACACCAGCCAGTTGTAAACATATTTTAATGCATCTCAAAAGATATATGGTCGATTTGGTTCAAATAGTTTTTTTTTATTTTTTGCGATGCATTGAAATATGTCCTCTAAGCCAACTGTAACATACTGTGAAATTTATAGGACGATCAAACTATTATTCTGACTAAAATAACGGTTTCTCTTAAAAGAAGCGTGACACATCCCACTACCACCCTGGCAGTAATTCAAACTGTACAACGACATATATATACCAAATTGTATCTTCATTAGGGTGGGGCGATTAGTATGGAAGGAAAAAATCTTAATGGGCGCTTCGAGGTTCTAATTCTTGGGATTGTACTGAGCAAAAAAGTTCACTAGACCATACGTCTACGGTGAAAATCGAGCTTCCAGATATTTTGGCCTATAACAGCCAAACCATTGAGATTTTCGATCCAATACTAAGCCAAGACAATAGTTAAGAACTCTCTAGTACATCACAAAAGCATTGGAACGCTCCTTCAGGCAGTTTTGGCCTTGTGCAAGTGCAAATGTTTCGTGAAAATATTGATAAATTACCATTTTCAGTTGTTCATAGCGCAAAATCATAAAAATGTTCTATTTCTTATTTTTTCCCATTATTTTTGTTCAATATTTATTTTGAAAATTATGAGAAATTCATTTAAAGTACAAAGTAATTGTATTGGTAGAGACAAGGTATGAATCAAGAAGAAAGCAATTATTGTTTTAACCCTGCTGTTAGATTAGAAAAAACTTACGAATCTTAGATTGAGGGACCATTTGGTCCATACTGCAATTTTCATCCAAAATAATAATTTTATCTTATTCTTTGTAACTATTTTGGTTCAAAAATTTCTAAAGCAAGTATTTGACATATCAAAAACATCCGCTAACATATCAAAAACATCTTCTAAATATTTGACATGAATTTACATTCGCTTGGTAATGAAAAAATTTACGAATCTTAGGTTGAGGGACCATTTGGTCCATACTGGAATTTTCATCCAAAATAATAATTTTATCTTATCCTTTGTAACTATTTTGGTTCAATAATTTCTAAAGCAAGTATTTGACATATCAAAAACATCTTCTAAATATTTGACATGAATTTACATTCGCTTGGTAATGAAAAAATGTACTATTGACCAAATGGTCCTCTAACCTAAGATTCGTCATTTTGTATTTTTCTCAGTCCTGAATAAAGTTAGAAAATTTAATTTTCGCACATAACATTGTTTTATTAAAAGACCCCATTAGCAGAAAAATTTAGTCAGTATATATCACCGTTCCAAAGTTACAAGGGAAAACAGAAAAAATTTGGACCAAATGGTCCTAATCTAACAGCAGGGTTAAACGATTTCACATCAAAAATTCCAATTCAGCGTATTTTTCATTCAAAGATTGCCTTCCAAATCTTTTCGAGATTCCATACGAGGCGCTTTCTTTCGGCCTTCAGATACAGATGCCATTGTACCTTCATGGTTTTTGTTGATTGAGCGCTTAGCAACACTAACTAGTAGCTGGACATGACGCTCCGTACGTTGAATATGACAAGGTCTTAGTGGGTCTGAAAATGGTGAATCTTCATCATCTACACATTCGAGGTATTGTTGTAAATGCTGATACGGATTTTTCCTGGTAAATGGCGGTTCAAATAACAATGCTTTGTCCTCTAAATCGATCATGTGAACATAATCCGTACAATCAAAATTGATGTTTGGATTTACATATTCGCATACGTTGTCGCGAATATACAATATTTTTTTGAGTGGCAATTTACGAATTTCTTTACAATCATCGAATAACATGCTCAACAAAACACTCTCACTGTGTGCAAAATAGCAATTATTCTGTATTACGGGATTTACGATGTTACGTAAATTGTCTGGTAAATATTGCGTGCACTGGATGAATTTTCCAAGCAGAGCACTACCGTATACAGCCGAATTGTAGTATTTGACGTTGAAATACATGGGGACATACATTTTCATGATGTACCTTGCCAAAATTTGTAAATTTTGTGATGGGTTTTCTGTCGCAATATAAACACGGAGCAATCTACTAGCTTTTGTTATCAATCTCCAGGTTTTGATGTTTGCAAGATTAATTGAGCAACTACCATTTGAAACGGCTTGGGCAATTTGGTATAGATATTTAACGTCCGTGGAAAGTTGATTTTCATCATCTGTACTCATTGGAGGAATGTGCTCATGTCGAATAAGTTGAAAATTTTCGATAACCTGAAAAATATTTAGATTATTTCAATAAAAAAAATTACAAAACAATATCGTATAGAGAAAGAAGTACATAAAGTTATGATATTTACTTGTAATGTATTGCAAATGTCTGTCCTTTGAGCTAACGATCCAGTGCTTTTTGTCGGCCCAGTTGTGGCCGATTTTTCGACAGCGTTGTACAGATGTCGGAACGGCAATTCGTTGAAATGATGTAAACAGATAAACCAATGTATTGGTCTATCTAGATTAGGCCGGATCATAAAAATAATTTTTTTTGAGAATTAGGGAAAAGTGTTTTAAAATAGCACTGATTATTGCAGGGAATAGCAAAATGCATTAGAGTACCGTTATACTTTGCATTTTTTGTCTTTAAGATTTCTGTTAGAATGGTACTGATTCATAGTTATAGAAATTTATTAGCTTTTTGATTCATCTATAATTTTAACTCAAACTTCAAATTTCTATCAGAAATTAGAATGTAACGTTGATGTAAAATATACTCATCAATTATTTTTTGGCTAAAGTATTTACGCTGTATAAATAACATGTAAAAAGCCAGGACACAAGCTACTCATCAAAATTTGCTTCTCAAAGACAAACCAAAGTTGATACAGAATTTTAAATGTAGAACATTTGCTGCTGCAATGCTAGAATAAAACCGTTATTCAGTATTCCAGTCATTGGAAATACAATAGCCATAGCAACAGGCAACAGCGACGATATAGCAGTGGAAAGCAGAGAAGCAAAAGCTGATACACATTGAACGCAAGCTATCACTTAAGTTTGACCGTGATCGATAGCACTTGTTTTGTTCTTCTTTTTTTTATTACATTGATTTCGGGAGTTCTTAACAAAATTAGCCGCGTAGACGCATAAAATTGACTCAATCAATTGAAAGAAGTTATTCAAATAATTCAAAATAGAAGTCGGAGGAACAATGTTGTCAAGATCTGCGCAGCAAAATATCGTCATGCTATTTTTGGCGATCCTTGTGAATTTTCAAATTTTTATTTACCAACGTACAAGCAAGTGGGAAAGGCATATTTGACTGAAAAAATTATGAAACAGAACCTCTGCGATCTGTTTGTAAGAGGCTTGCAAGAAAACTTGTGCAAATATGGATTAATGCGACTATTCCCGCTACTACAATGAGATCAATAGGGATGCAGTTGGTGAAATATATAGGAGATGTTCAGAAGGTAATGTGATCACACTCTTCAACATGCAAGCGAGACGACATCGAAATAAATCTGAATAAATTGTTTGATATTTGCTCATGTAAGTGCCAAGAGTTTTCATCTTGCAGCTGTCCTTTAAATCGGAAGGTACCAATAATAGAGCGTGATTTTCTAACGGCTCAGCGAAAAATTCGCGGCTGGGACGAATGTCTGGTATTGATAAGAAGGAACCTCTGCGTGCAGAAAGGAGTTTGAAGTCGATCCCAGAACAAAAGAGTGAGGAAAAGTGTAAATGTGTCAGAATTTCTGAAGTCTTAAGCAGTGATTCAGAGGAAACAGACAACGGACATTGATACACATTTATCTTTTGTAGCCAGTGACGATTCGGATTATACATTTGATGAGACCTCCAAACCTTCTCGTCTCAAAAATCTTCGTTTACGAAATATTGCCATGCAGGCAGATTGTTACGGATTGTCAGATCGAGCTATTGCCGCCCTTGTTGATTTTAGTCTTGATAATATGGGACCCATTGACCGTAATAAGATTCGCAGAGAAAAGAATTTACTAAGATCAGAGTGCAAAAGCGCTACCTGTGAAAATAGTGGATTGTACTTTGACGGAAGAAAAGATCAAAGTTTAAAACTTATTGAAGATCGTCAAACTGTTGTTTCTGAAGAGCATATTTCTATAGTATCAGAAACTGGTTCAACGTATGTTGATCACGTTACGCCTTCAAGTGGATCAGCTAAGTCCATTGTAGATGCAATTCTAGACTCTGACGATTGCGGATTGGTTCGGATTCTACAAACGATAATACATGTTTAAACAATGGAGTAATACGTTGAATGGAAGTTGAACTTGGGCGTCCCCTTCATTGGTCTATTTGTCTTTTACATCTGCACGAGCTGCCTTTGCGACATCTCTTTCATTCCCTGGATGGTGCTACAACTGGGCCACATTCTTTCAAGGGCCAAATCGGAAAAAATATTTCAACGTCTTTAAAGCACCCAATTGTGAAATTTTCTGTAATCGTTTGTGAATCAATTGTTTGCGATGAGAACCTGCTAAGCAGCGATCAACTCTATTTCTTCGAAATTGTTAATGCAGTAAAGATCGGAATTGTACCTGACCATTTTGAGTCAAGATCACCGGGACGATTAAACCATGCAAGGTGGTTGACAATGGCGAACCGTGTTCTACGACTTTACATATCTACAGAGGTGCCGTCTAACGAACTGAAAGTCTGGGCTACATTTATAGTAAATTCTTATGCAGTTGTTTGGTTTGACATTAAAAAAATCAAATTGTTGGGATGCTGCATCGCACTACTACAAAATGATAGAAACATCGAGGTTCATTCCTTTACAACAAAGAGTTGTGGTTCAGAGGGTTTTGAAGCGCAACAGTTATCCTGCCCACATCGCGAGCATTATACTTGCTGAAAGACAACCGTCAAGCAACCCGTAGGCTTGCTTTTAAAAGAAGAAGATATACCGAATCGAAAATTCGTGATGCCTGATGTGGGACTTCAAGCAAAAAACTATGAAGGACTTATTGACTGGCAAACTGCACCTTGCTTGGAACCTGTTTTGACAAAGCACATTGCAACTGCGCAAATATTAGGATGGCTTGCGTCGCCCATGGATATTACTATTGATATTCTACCATATCCATGTCACAATCAATCAGTTGAGCGTTTGGTAACGGAGTCTGCAACGCGAGTGTATGGTCACGATAAACGTGATGGCTTTATACGTAATTTACAGAAACGCCGCAAATTGATGCCTCGTTTTGATACAAAGTCCGAGTACAAAAAACTTTAAGATATTTTTGATTTTGAAAACAACTTTCCTAATTAATAAAAATTCATAAACTGCAATATATGTGCACTTTTTGTTGTTGTTTTATTGTGTCACTGTCAGGATATTACATGTTACATTTGGCGCATTTTAGAATTTTTTTTAAAGATTTCAACGGAAAAAATGCAAAGTATCGCAAAGTGTTAGAGAATAACGATTTGCAGTACTTAATTCACCTTACTTTAAAGCCACTTTTTGGAAAGGGTCGGACAAAATTTCCAATTTGATGATCCGGCCTAATCTAGACAGCGTTGGATGAGACGCAATACACCCCCAGATGCGCCAGAGTTCACCACCTCATCGTCACTACAGACGACAATTAAATTTCCAAGTGAAAGATTTTTAGATTTGAAAAATGCAATCAATTCGGCTTGTTTCGCTTTGGAGGTTTCGCCTTTGCCTTCTAAATTCACATAGCCGATTAGTGGCGAATGTGGTTCACGTATTACTACTAGGTGTGGTTCTTTTCGCATTGTAGTGTGATATACTTCATTAATTTTCTCCCGAGTTAATGAACCATTTTTGCGACCATCAAACGAAAAAGCGATCAACGATTCACCATCGTGATTTGCTCGTAAAATATAGTGTCTTGATTTTTCACGCTCTCGGCTCACTTTCCTTTTATCCATAATAATGGTTTCACCTCGCTCATAATTAAACTATGTCAGCGAATAAAGCTAAAGCCAAAACAGATGCTAATCGATCGGATACCCCAAAGCGATCGTATATCATTGCAAATCGTGGTGTACTGTATCGTGGAGTATACAGTCTTCGCATGGTTTGTGTATGGATTTCCGAAACAGGAGGTTCATAGTTTTCCAATTCATGCACATCTGATGCGGTTGGTTGAAATATTGGATCAGATGATGCACCTGAATGTAAAGATGGTAACACAGTCGATATTTCTGTTTCGACTGGCAAATATTCAGGTATTGTAAGTCTGCGTTCGTTATGATGATCCAACATGAATCCATGGAGTTGGTCAGGAATTTTGCCACAATTACATCGAGCTGTTTTGGGCTGGCATTTACATTTTTAGATGTAAAATATTTTCGTTGTGCTGTCGACAAATTCTCTGAATTTATCATAATTTTTGTTTGTCTCTTACAAGCTTCACGGTAATTTTTCAATAATCTGCCCAATTTCTTAGTAATATTTTCGTTTTCAATAACCTCAATATTTAATTTGTTCCAAATTTGTATCAATTTGCCGCAAACGTGTGGGGTGAATGTGTCGTATGAGAACATTTTATTTGAGTTTTTGCAACGAGCGGCCAAGAAAAAATAATGTTTCAAAATGTCGCTTGTAGTTGGAAGCGAAATATCGTCTAATTCAGCCTCTAAACCGAATGCCAATACGTTTTGCGAAGGCATATGTTCTAGATTTAGTGATGACGCTGATGATTCCGGCTGCGTCTCCATCCCCACATTCTCTGTATTATCAGAATCCACTGGATTATCCATATTTTTTATATCTTAAATTAAAAAAATGTTTTTTTATTAATCCTATCCACAATAAATCCTAGTTTATTAATCCTATCCACAAGTTCATTCTCCTCGTTAGACATTGGGGAAGACACTTTTCTTGGTTTGTGCAATTATCAATAATAACAATAATATTTCTTAATTTAACTTACGCAAATACCAGCACGGTTCTCATGACTACTTGCTTCCTTTGTTGATTTGTTGTCTTCTGGATTGCCTTCGCTTATTTTGTTGGCTTGCCGTCTTCTGGATTGCTTTCGTTTCAATGCTTGGGACAATGGTTTGTTTGCCTCCCTTATTATTATTTTTATTCATACTGCTTCTCTTGGCTTGGTACTGTTTTCCGGCTTCCATGAGCTTTAAGCTTTCCGCATATCGCAAACAAGTCGAATTTCGTATTTTTGTGGCGAGACGGGAAGGTGTGCGAAGTTAGCCCCCCATTTTTGGAAATAAATATTTTTGAAGATTGTTCTGAATTGTTCTAGGATTGTTCTACATTGTTCCAAAACAATGATTTTCTAAAATATAATTTGTACCGGTAAATCGAAAAAAAACAATATTAAACTTTGCACCCCATTTTTGGAAAAACGAAATTTTTGCGGTTGTTCTGGGTTGTTCTAGTTGTTCTAAACATTGTTCCAAAACGATGATTTTCTAAAATATAATTTGTACCGGTAAATCGAAAAAAACCAATTTTAAAGTTGCACCCCATTTTTGAAAAAAAAATTTTTTTGCGGTTGTTCTAGTTGTTCTAGACATTGTTCCAAAACAATGATTTTCTAAAATATAATTTGTACCGGTAAATCGAAAAAAACCAATTTTAAAGTTGCACCCCACTTTTGTAAAAAAAAAATTTTTTGCAGTTGTTCTAAGTTGTTCTAGGTTGTTCTAGTTGTTCTAAACATTGTTCCAAAACAATGATTTTCTAAAATATAATTTGTACCGGTAAATCGAAAAAAACCAATTTTAAAGTTGCACCCCACTTTTGTAAAACAAAATTTTTTTGCAGTTGTTCTAGGTTGTTCTAGTTGTTCTAAACATTGTTCCAAAACAATGATTTTCTAAAATATAATTTGTACCGGTAAATCGAAAAAAAACCAATTTTAAAGTTGCACCCCACTTTTGTAAAAAAAATTTTTTTTCCAGTTTCTAGTAAAAAAAATTTTTTTTACAAAAGTGGGGTGCAACTTTAAAATTGGTTTTTTTTCGATTTACCGGTACAAATTATATTTTAGAAATTAATTGTTTTGGAACAATGTTTAGAACAACTAGAACAACCTAGAACAACTTAGAACAACTGCAAAAAAATTTTTTTTTACAAAAGTGGGGTGCAACTTTAAAATTGGTTTTTTTTCGATTTACCGGTACAAATTATATTTTAGAAAATCATTGTTTTGGAACAATGTTTAGAACAACTAGAACAACCTAGAACAACTTAGAACAACTGGAAAAATTTTTTTTCGATTTACCGGTACAAATTATATTTTAGCAAATCATTGTTTTGGAACAATGTTTAGAACAACTAGAACAACTGCAAAAAAATTTTTTTTTACAAAAGTGGGGTGCAACTTTAAAATTGGTTTTTTTTCGATTTACCGGTACAAATTATATTTTAGAAAATCATTGTTTTGGAACAATGTTTAGAACAACTAGAACAACCTAGAACAACTGCAAAAAAATTTTTTTTTACAAAAGTGGGGTGCAACTTTAAAATTGGTTTTTTTCGATTTACCGGTACAAATTATATTTTAGAAAATCATTGTTTTGGAACAATGTTTAGAACAACTAGAACAACCTAGAACAACTTAGAACAACTGCAAAAAATTTTTTTTTTACAAAAGTGGGGTGCAACTTTGAAATTGGTTTTTTTCGATTTACCTGTACAAATTATATTTTAGAAAATCATCGTTTTGGAACAATGTTTAGAACAACTAGAACAACCCAGAACAACCGCAAAAATTTCGTTTTTCCAAAAATGGGGTGCAAAGTTTAATATTGGTTTTTTTCGATTTACCGGTACAAATTATATTTTAGAAAATCATTGTTTTGGAACAATGTAGAACAATCCTAGAACAATTCAGAACAATCTTCAAAAATATTTATTTCCAAAAATGGGGGGCTAACTTCGCACACCTGAGACGGGAACTACTTAGGGTTGCTTGCATGAAAAGCTTTTGCTTGCTGTTAATGACTCTACTAACAGAATGTAAATAACGCGCGATTAGTGCTGCGCCTGAAAGTATGCATTGTAACAACGTATTTAATATAATTTTATAACTACATTTATTTATAACTTCGAAACTGTTGCTTATGCAGCGAAAGGTAGTATGAACAGATTAAAGGAATTGTAATTCTTAATTTTCTTAAATTTGTTTCAGCTTATTCTGACTAGTGGTTCTCGAGTTATAACAAACAAAAGAACCTAAAACGTGACAAATTCCCCTATACGATACTTACTAACTTCAAATTAATTATTAAATTATTATTTGAGGTACCTTGACCAAACGAATGATGCAGAAGTTCTTCTTTTTGGGGCTACTTTCACAAACAATTATCAGAATTGAGTCCCGAATCAATCACCTGAAAAATATTGTACTATCTATTATGCCGTCGAAAGTTTTCAGATTTGGGAGAATATAAAATTTTTGCTTTCCGATTCCACAACAAAAAATATCGAAAAAGGTATGATGAGAAATTATAATCTTTCGTCCGACGGAATTCGCGCAGAATGCTGACTCGTTTTTTATGGAATTTCTGTTATAAGTAGGCTGAACGTAATTCTTATCAGAACCTGTGTCTATTAAGAATTTGAGCTCGTCGCCGTTCCTCATGCAGAACAGAAATAGGGCAACGTTGAACTTAGTCTAAAAAATTAATATCTTCGGTGTACTCCTGTTCTTCATCTTTGTTGGCCTCGTTATACTTGACTTGATACATCTCGTCTTCAAGTGTCTCCGGCTCTTCTAACGGATCTGGTTCCTGGTGAACGACTGCTTCTGTATTGAATGTTCTTTGGTGTTTTTACGGTTGATGGGAATTGCTCGAAAGTTGACGTTTATAGATCGTTTGTCCTCCAGTAGATGGTTGATTTTGGCGCGGTCGATTCTAGTAGTCCACCTCTCGTATCTGCAAGGATTGGTGTACTTCCATAGGAGTGGTTGGTTTGGGTCGAAAAGGTGGTCGGTTGTCCGTAGTATTATTTCTTCCGAATGATTGTCCGTGAATTGCTTGTGGTCTAACGTGCTCCTTCGATGAATACGTTAATTCGGGGTAAAATTGTGGAGTTCGCATATATCGTGTCTGTCCGTTACTACGTTGGCCTTTGTCCTCGGGATGTTGGCTGTTCCTGCCACAGAGATTTCCCAATTTCAAGCAGGTATGGAGTGCGTGGGGTAAAATTGTGGACTAGTCACGCTGACCAGGCTTGACAAGTTGCCGTTTAGGCCACGAATAAACGTATCGAGTGCCTTTTCTCTATAAGTCTTAGTCAATATTCCCAACGATTCTTCTCCCGTTTCCAAACAGTCGATTTTGTCCAAAATCAGAGACAAATGGCGATAAATCCGTTGGAAAAATTCTGCGACAGCCAGATTACGCTGTGTCAGAATCGTCATTTGATATTCCAGCGTGGAAATATCCCTCTTATTGGAGTAATGAAGTATTAAACATTTTCGTATCGCGGACCACTCTAAGGGCGTTCGGTAAGATTCGAGAGCCGTATCGGCCTCTCCGACAATTTTGTGTCTAATTGCGTGCAAAATTGAAAAATATTTAGGTGTCCCCCTATATTGTGCGTACAGTGTGAGAATTCGCTTAACGGCTTTCCGCCAGGAGTTGAACTCCCCCGGTTTACCCGCAAATTCTCGAAGGGTCTTAACGATGTCTGGTATTTTTTCTGAATCGGAAACGTTTTGTGTGAAATCTACCCTTTCTTCAACGTTGTCGCTAGTCGACTCTGGGGTAAGGATACCCGAAACCGTCTCAGATAGGATCTTCGTCAACTCTTTAATTTGATTGTCCGTAAAAAATGTCATCTTAGGTGGATTCGTGGTAAGAGGGGTTAAACGAGAATTGAAGTTGGCTAGATCGGGTTGAACAGATACGGTTAGTTTATTAATCCTATCCACAAGTTCATTCTCCTCGTTAGACATTGGGGAAGACACTTTTCTTGGTTTCTCCAATTATCAATAATAACAATAATATTTCTTAATTTAACTTACGCAAATACCAGCACGGTTCTCATGACTACTTGCTTCCTTTGTTGGCTTGCCGTCTTCTGGATTGCCTTCGTTTCAATGCTTGGGACAATGGTTTGTTTGCCTCCCTTATTATTATTTTTATTCATACTGCTTCTCTTGGCTTGGTACTGTTTTCCGGCTTCCATGAGCTTTCTGTCGCTTGTTTAACACCGTTTCGAATCGAACCAATAGAAGCTTTCCGCATATCGCAAACGAGTCGAATTTTTGCGGCGAGACGGGAACTACTTAGGGTTGCTTAGGGTTGCTTGCATGAAAAGCAAACGAATGATGCAGAAGTTCTTCTTTTTGGGGCTACTTTCACAAACAATTATCAGAATTGAGTCCCGAATCAATCACCTGAAAAATATTGTACTGTCTATTATGCCGTCGAAAGTTTTCAGATTTGGGAGAATATAAAATTTTTGCTTTCCGATTCCACAACAAAAAATATCGAAAAAGGTATGATGAGAAATTATAATCTTTCGTCCGACGGAATTCGCGCAGAATGCTGACTCGTTTTTTATGGAATTTCTGTTATAAGTAGGTTGAACGTAATTCTTATCAGAACCTGTGACTATTAAGAATTTGAGCTCGTCGCCGTTCCTCATGCGGAACAGAAAATAGGGCAACATTGAGCTTAGTCTAAAAAATTAATATCGTCGGTGTACTCCTGTTCTTCATCTTTGTTGGCCTCGTTATACTTGACTTGGTACATCTCGTCTTCAAGTGTATCCGGCTCTTCTAACGGATCTGGTTCCTGGTGAACGACTGCTTCTGTATTGAATATTCTTTGGTGTTTTTGCGGTTGATGGGAATTGCTCGAAAGTTGACGTTTATAGATCGTTTGTCCTCCAGTAGATGGTTGATTTTGGCGCGGCCGATTCTGGTAGTCCACCTCTCGTGTCTGCAAGGATTGGTGTACTTCCATAGGAGTGGTTGGTTTGGGTGGAAGAGGTGTTCGGTTGTCCGTAGTATTATTTCTTCCGAATGATTGTCCGTGAATTGCTTGTGGTCTAACGTGCTCCTTCGATGAATACGTTAATTCGGGGTAAAATTGTGGAGTTCGCATATATCGTGTCTGTCCGTTATTACGTTGGCATTTGTCCTCGGGATGTTGGCTGTTCTTGCCACAGAGATTTCCCAATTTCAAGCAGGTATGGAGTGCTTGGGGTAAACTTGTGGGACTAGTCACGCTGACCAGGCTTGGCAAGTTGCGGTTTAGGCCACGAATAAACGTATCGAGTGCCTTTTCTCTATAAGTCTTAGTCAATATTCCCAACGATTCTTCTCCCGTTTCCAAACAGTCGATTTTGTCCAAAATCAGTGACAAATGGCGATAAATCCGTTGGAAAAATTCTGCGACAGCCAGATTACGCTGTGTCAGAATCGTCATTTGATATTCCAGCGTGGAAATATCCCTTTTATTGGAGTAATGAAGGATTAAACATTTTCGTATCGCGGACCACTCTAAGGGTGTTCGGTAAGATTCGAGAGCCGTATCGGCCTCTCCGACAATTTTGTGTCTAATTGCGTGCAAAATTGAAAAATATTTAGGTGTCCCCCTATATTGTGCGTACAGTGTGAGAATTCGCTCAACGGCTTTCCGCCAGGAGTTGAACTCCCCCGGTTTACCCGCAAATTCTCGAAGGGTCTTAACGATGTCTGGTATTTTTTCTGAATCGGAAACGTTTTGTGTGAAATCTACCCTTTCTTCAACGTTGTCGCTAGTCGACTCTGGGGTAAGGATACCCGAAACCGTCTCAGATAGGATCTTCGTCAACTCTTTAATTTGATTGTCCGTAAAAAATGTCATCTTAGGTGGATTCGTGGTAAGAGGGGTTAAACGAGAATTGAAGTTGGCTAGATCGGGTTGAACAGATACGGTTAGTTTATTAATCCTATCCACAAGTTCATTCTCCTCGTTAGACATTGGGGAAGACACTTTTCTTGGTTTCTCCAATTATCAATAATAACAATAATATTTCTTAATTTAACTTACGCAAATACCAGCACGGTTCTCATGACTACTTGCTTCCTTTGTTGGCTTGCCGTCTTCTGGATTGCCTTCGTTTCAATGCTTGGGACAATGGTTTGTTTGCCTCCCTTATTATTATTTTTATTCATACTGCTTCTCTTGGCTTGGTACTGTTTTCCGGCTTCCATGAGCTTTCTGTCGCTTGTTTAACACCGTTTCGAATCGAACCAATAGAAGCTTTCCGCATATCGCAAACGAGTCGAATTTTTGCGGCGAGACGGGAACTACTTAGGGTTGTTTGCATGAAAAGCTTTTGCTTGCTGTTAATGACTCTACTAACAGAATGTAAATAACGCGCGATTAGTGCTGCGCCTGAAAGTATGCATTGTAACAACGTATTTAATATAATTTTATAACTACATTTATTTATAACTTCGAAACTGTTGCTTATGCAGCGAAAGGTAGTATGAACAGATTAAAGGAATTGTAATTCTTAATTTTCTTAAATTTGTTTCAGCTTATTCTGACTAGTGGTTCTCGAGTTATACCAAACAAAAGAACCTAAAAGGTGACAAATTCCCCTATATGATACTTACTAACTTCAAATTAATTATTAAATTATTATTTGAGGTAACTTGACCAAACGAATGATGCAGAAGTTCTTCTGTTTGGGGCTACTTTCACAAACAATTATCAGAATTGAGTCCCGAATCAATCACCTGAAAAATATTGTACTATCTATTATGCCGTCGAAAGTTTTCAGATTTGGGAGAATATAAAATTTTTGCTTTCCGATTCCACAACAAAAAATATCGAAAAAGGTATGATGAGAAATTATAATCTTTCGTCCGACGGAATTCGCGCAGAATGCTGACTCGTTTTTTATGGAATTTCTGTTATAAGTAGGCTGAACGTAATTCTTATCAGAACCTGTGTCTATTAAGAATTTGAGCTCGTCGCCGTTCCTCATGCAGAACAGAAATAGGGCAACGTTGAACTTAGTCTAAAAAATTAATATCTTCGGTGTACTCCTGTTCTTCATCTTTGTTGGCCTCGTTATACTTGACTTGATACATCTCGTCTTCAAGTGTCTCCGGCTCTTCTAACGGATCTGGTTCCTGGTGAATGACTGCTTCTGTATTGAATGTTCTTTGGTGTTTTTACGGTTGATGGGAATTGCTCGAAAGTTGACGTTTATAGATCGTTTGTCCTCCAGTAGATGGTTGATTTTGGCGCGGTCGATTCTAGTAGTCCACCTCTCGTATCTGCAAGGATTGGTGTACTTCCATAGGAGTGGTTGGTTTGGGTCGAAAAGGTGGTCGGTTGTCCGTAGTATTATTTCTTCCGAATGATTGTCCGTGAATTGCTTGTGGTCTAACGTGCTCCTTCGATGAATACGTTAATTCGGGGTAAAATTGTGGAGTTCGCATATATCGTGTCTGTCCGTTACTACGTTGGCCTTTGTCCTCGGGATGTTGGCTGTTCCTGCCACAGAGATTTCCCAATTTCAAGCAGGTATGGAGTGCGTGGGGTAAAATTGTGGACTAGTCACGCTGACCAGGCTTGACAAGTTGCCGTTTAGGCCACGAATAAACGTATCGAGTGCCTTTTCTCTATAAGTCTTAGTCAATATTCCCAACGATTCTTCTCCCGTTTCCAAACAGTCGATTTTGTCCAAAATCAGAGACAAATGGCGATAAATCCGTTGGAAAAATTCTGCGACAGCCAGATTACGCTGTGTCAGAATCGTCATTTGATATTCCAGCGTGGAAATATCCCTCTTATTGGAGTAATGAAGTATTAAACATTTTCGTATCGCGGACCACTCTAAGGGCGTTCGGTAAGATTCGAGAGCCGTATCGGCCTCTCCGACAATTTTGTGTCTAATTGCTTGCAAAATTTAAAAATATTTAGGTGTCCCCCTATATTGTGCGTACAGTGTGAGAATTCGCTCAACGGCTTTCCGGCAGGAGTTGAACTCCCCCGGTTTACCCGCAAATTCTCGAAGGGTCTTAACGATGTCTGGTATTTTTTCTGAATCGGAAACGTTTTGTGTGAAATCTACCCTTTCTTCAACGTTGTCGCTAGTCGACTCTGGGGTAAGGATACCCGAAACCGTCTCAGATAGGATCTTCGTCAACTCTTTAATTTGATTGTCCGTAAAAAATGTCATCTTAGGTGGATTCGTGGTAAGAGGGGTTAAACGAGAATTGAAGTTGGCTAGATCGGGTTGAACAGATACGGTTAGTTTATTAATCCTATCCACAAGTTCATTCTCCTCGTTAGACATTGGGGAAGACACTTTTCTTGGTTTCTCCAATTATCAATAATAACAATAATATTTCTTAATTTAACTTACGCAAATACCAGCACGGTTCTCATGACTACTTGCTTCCTTTGTTGGCTTGCCGTCTTCTGGATTGCCTTCGTTTCAATGCTTGGGACAATGGTTTGTTTGCCTCCCTTATTATTATTTTTATTCATACTGCTTCTCTTGGCTTGGTACTGTTTTCCGGCTTCCATGAGCTTTCTGTCGCTTGTTTAACACCGTTTCGAATCGAACCAATAGAAGCTTTCCGCATATCGCAAACGAGTCGAATTTTTGCGGCGAGACGGGAACTACTTAGGGTTGCTTGCATGAAAAGCTTTTGCTTGCTGTTAATGACTCTACTAACAGAATGTAAATAACGCGCGATTAGTGCTGCGCCTGAAAGTATGCATTGTAACAACGTATTTAATATAATTTTATAACTACATTTATTTATAACTTCGAAACTGTTGCTTATGCAGCGAAAGGTAGTATGAACAGATTAAAGGAATTGTAATTCTTAATTTTCTTAAATTTGTTTCAGCTTATTCTGACTAGTGGTTCTCGAGTTATACCAAACAAAAGAACCTAAAAGGTGACAAATTCCCCTATATGATACTTACTAACTTCAAATTAATTATTAAATTATTATTTGAGGTAACTTGACCAAACGAATGATGCAGAAGTTCTTCTGTTTGGGGCTACTTTCACAAACAATTATCAGAATTGAGTCCCGAATCAATCACCTGAAAAATATTGTACTATCTATTATGCCGTCGAAAGTTTTCAGATTTGGGAGAATATAAAATTTTTGCTTTCCGATTCCACAACAAAAAATATCGAAAAAGGTATGATGAGAAATTATAATCTTTCGTCCGACGGAATTCGCGCAGAATGCTGACTCGTTTTTTATGGAATTTCTGTTATAAGTAGGCTGAACGTAATTCTTATCAGAACCTGTGTCTATTAAGAATTTGAGCTCGTCGCCGTTCCTCATGCAGAACAGAAATAAGGCAACGTTGAACTTAGTCTAAAAAATTAATATCTTCGGTGTACTCCTGTTCTTCATCTTTGTTGGCCTCGTTATACTTGACTTGATACATCTCGTCTTCAAGTGTCTCCGGCTCTTCTAACGGATCTGGTTCCTGGTGAACGACTGCTTCTGTATTGAATGTTCTTTGGTGTTTTTACGGTTGATGGGAATTGCTCGAAAGTTGACGTATATAGATCGTTTGTCCTCCAGTAGATGGTTGATTTTGGCGCGGTCGATTCTAGTAGTCCACCTCTCGTATCTGCAAGGATTGGTGTACTTCCATAGGAGTGGTTGGTTTGGGTCGAAAAGGTGGTCGGTTGTCCGTAGTATTATTTCTTCCGAATGATTGTCCGTGAATTGCTTGTGGTCTAACGTGCTCCTTCGATGAATACGTTAATTCGGGGTAAAATTGTGGAGTTCGCATATATCGTGTCTGTCCGTTACTACGTTGGCCTTTGTCCTCGGGATGTTGGCTGTTCCTGCCACAGAGATTTCCCAATTTCAAGCAGGTGTGGAGTGCTTGGGGTAAAATTGTGGACTAGTCACGCTGACCAGGCTTGACAAGTTGCCGTTTAGGCCACGAATAAACGTATCGAGTGCCTTTTCTCTATAAGTCTTAGTCAATATTCCCAACGATTCTTCTCCCGTTTCCAAACAGTCGATTTTGTCCAAAATCAGAGACAAATGGCGATAAATCCGTTGGAAAAATTCTGCGACAGCCAGATTACGCTGTGTCAGAATCGTCATTTGATATTCCAGCGTGGAAATATCCCTCTTATTGGAGTAATGAAGTATTAAACATTTTCGTATCGCGGACCACTCTAAGGGCGTTCGGTAAGATTCGAGAGCCGTATCGGCCTCTCCGACAATTTTGTGTCTAATTGCTTGCAAAATTTAAAAATATTTAGGTGTCCCCCTATATTGTGCGTACAGTGTGAGAATTCGCTCAACGGCTTTCCGGCAGGAGTTGAACTCCCCCGGTTTACCCGCAAATTCTCGAAGGGTCTTAACGATGTCTGGTATTTTTTCTGAATCGGAAACGTTTTGTGTGAAATCTACCCTTTCTTCAACGTTGTCGCTAGTCGACTCTGGGGTAAGGATACCCGAAACCGTCTCAGATAGGATCTTCGTCAACTCTTTAATTTGATTGTCCGTAAAAAATGTCATCTTAGGTGGATTCGTGGTAAGAGGGGTTAAACGAGAATTGAAGTTGGCTAGATCGGGTTGAACAGATACGGTTAGTTTATTAATCCTATCCACAAGTTCATTCTCCTCGTTAGACATTCGGGAAGACACTTTTCTTGGTTTCTCCAATTATCAATAATAACAATAATATTTCTTAATTTAACTTACGCAAATACCAGCACGGTTCTCATGACTACTTGCTTCCTTTGTTGGCTTGCCGTCTTCTGGATTGCCTTCGTTTCAATGCTTGGGACAATGGTTTGTTTGCCTCCCTTATTATTATTTTTATTCATACTGCTTCTCTTGGCTTGGTACTGTTTTCCGGCTTCCATGAGCTTTCTGTCGCTTGTTTAACACCGTTTCGAATCGAACCAATAGAAGCTTTCCGCATATCGCAAACGAGTCGAATTTTTGTGGCGAGACGGGAACTACTTAGGGTTGCTTGCATGAAAAGCTTTTGCTTGCTGTTAATGACTCTACTAACAGAATGTAAATAACGGCCGATTAGTGCTGCGCCTGAAAGTATGCATTGTAGCAACGTATTTATTATAACTTTATAACTACATTTATTTATAACTTCGAAACTGTTGCTTATGCAGCGAAAGGTTGTATGAACAGATTAAAGGAATTGTAATTCTTAATTTTCTTAAATTTGTTTCAGCTTATTCTGACTAGTGGTTCTCGAGTTATAACAAACAAAAGAACCTAAAACGTGACAAATTCCCCTATACGATACTTACTAACTTCAAATTAATTATTAAATTATTATTTGAGGTACCTTGACCAAACGAATGATGCAGAAGTTCTTCTTTTTGGGGCTACTTTCACAAACAATTATCAGAATTGAGTCCCGAATCAATCACCTGAAAAATATTGTACTGTCTATTATGCCGTCGAAAGTTTTCAGATTTGGGAGAATATAAAATTTTTGCTTTCCGATTCCACAACAAAAAATATCGAAAAAGGTATGATGAGAAATTATAATCTTTCGTCCGACGGAATTCGCGCAGAATGCTGACTCGTTTTTTATGGAATTTCTGTTATAAGTAGGTTGAACGTAATTCTTATCAGAACCTGTGACTATTAAGAATTTGAGCTCGTCGCCGTTCCTCATGCGGAACAGAAAATAGGGCAACATTGAGCTTAGTCTAAAAAATTAATATCGTCGGTGTACTCCTGTTCTTCATCTTTGTTGGCCTCGTTATACTTGACTTGGTACATCTCGTCTTCAAGTGTATCCGGCTCTTCTAACGGATCTGGTTCCTGGTGAACGACTGCTTCTGTATTGAATATTCTTTGGTGTTTTTGCGGTTGATGGGAATTGCTCGAAAGTTGACGTTTATAGATCGTTTGTCCTCCAGTAGATGGTTGATTTTGGCGCGGCCGATTCTAGTAGTCCACCTCTCGTGTCTGCAAGGATTGGTGTACTTCCATAGGAGTGGTTGGTTTGGGTGGAAGAGGTGGTCGGTTGTCCGTAGTATTATTTCTTCCGAATGATTGTCCGTGAATTGCTTGTGGTCTAACGTGCTCCTTCGATGAATACGTTAATTCGGGGTAAAATTGTGGAGTTCGCATATATCGTGTCTGTCCGTTATTACGTTGGCATTTGTCCTCGGGATGTTGGCTGTTCCTGCCACAGAGATTTCCCAATTTCAAGCAGGTATGGAGTGCTTGGGGTAAACTTGTGGGACTAGTCACGCTGACCAGGCTTGGCAAGTTGCCGTTTAGGCCACGAATAAACGTATCGAGTGCCTTTTCTCTATAAGTCTTAGTCAATATTCCCAACGATTCTTCTCCCGTTTCCAAACAGTCGATTTTGTCCAAAATCAGTGACAAATGGCGATAAATCCGTTGGAAAAATTCTGCGACAGCCAGATTATGCTGTGTCAGAATCGTCATTTGATATTCCAGCGTGGAAATATCCCTTTTATTGGAGTAATGAAGGATTAAACATTTTCGTATCGCGGACCACTCTAAGGGTGTTCGGTAAGATTCGAGAGCCGTATCGGCCTCTCCGACAATTTTGTGTCTAATTGCGTGCAAAATTGAAAAATATTTAGGTGTCCCCCTATATTGTGCGTACAGTGTGAGAATTCGCTTAACGGCTTTCCGCCAGGAGTTGAACTCCCCCGGTTTACCCGCAAATTCTCGAAGGGTCTTAACGATGTCTGGTATTTTTTCTGAATCGGAAACGTTTTGTGTGAAATCTACCCTTTCTTCAACGTTGTCGCTAGTCGACACTGGGGTAAGGATACCCGAAACCGTCTCAGATAGGATCTTCGTCAACTCTTTAATTTGATTGTCCGTAAAAAATGTCATCTTAGGTGGATTCGTGGTAAGAGGGGTTAAACGAGAATTGAAGTTGGCTAGATCGGGTTGAACAGATACGGTTAGTTTATTAATCCTATCCACAAGTTCATTCTCCTCGTTAGACATTGGGGAAGACACTTTTCTTGGTTTCTCCAATTATCAATAATAACAATAATATTTCTAAAATTAACTTACGCAAATACCAGCACGGTTCTCATGACTACTTGCTTCCTTTGTTGATTTGTTGTCTTCTGGATTGCCTTCGCTTATTTTGTTGGCTTGCCGTCTTCTGGATTGCCTTCGTTTCAATGCTTGGGACAATGGTTTGTTTGCCTCCCTTATTATTATTTTTATTCTTTCTGCTTCTCTTGGCTTGGTACCGTTTTCCGGCTTCCATGAGCTTTCTGTCGCTTGTTTAACACCGTTTCGAATCGAACCAGTAGAAGCTTTCCGCATATCGCAAACGAGTCGAATTTCGCATTTTTGCGGCGAGACGGGAATTACCTAGGGTTGCTTGCATGAATGTATTGTTACGATTAAAGTAAAAGCTTTTGCTTGCTGTTAATGACTCTACTAACAGAATGTAAATAACGGGCGATTAGTGCTGCGTCTGAAAGTATGCATTGTAGCAACGTATTTATTATAACTTTATAACTACATTTATTTATAACTTCGAAACTGTTGCTTATGCAGCGAAAGGTTGTATGAACAGATTAAAGGAATTGTAATTCTTAATTTTCTTAAATTTGTTTCAGCTTATTCTGACTAGTGGTTCTCGAGTTATAACAAACAAAAGAACCTAAAACGTGACAAATTCCCCTATACGATACTTACTAAATTCAAATTAATTATTAAATTATTATTTGAGGTAACTTGACCAAACGAATGATGCAGAAGTTCTTCTTTTTGGGGCTACTTTCACAAACAATTATCAGAATTGAGTCCCGAATCAATCACCTGAAAAATATTGTACTGTCTATTATGCCGTCGAAAGTTTTCAGATTTGGGAGAATATAAAATTTTTGCTTTCCGATTCCACAACAAAAAATATCGAAAAAGGTATGATGAGAAATTATAATCTTTCGTCCGACGGAATTCGCGCAGAATGCTGACTCGTTTTTTATGGAATTTCTGTTATAAGTAGGTTGAACGTAATTCTTATCAGAACCTGTGACTATTAAGAATTTGAGCTCGTCGCCGTTCCTCATGCGGAACAGAAAATAGGGCAACATTGAGCTTAGTCTAAAAAATTAATATCGTCGGTGTACTCCTGTTCTTCATCTTTGTTGGCCTCGTTATACTTGACTTGGTACATATCGTCTTCAAGTGTATCCGGCTCTTCTAACGGATCTGGTTCCTGGTGAACGACTGCTTCTGTATTGAATATTCTTTGGTGTTTTTGCGGTTGATGGGAATTGCTCGAAAGTTGACGTTTATAGATCGTTTGTCCTCCAGTAGATGGTTGATTTTGGCGCGGCCGATTCTGGTAGTCCACCTCTCGTGTCTGCAAGGATTGGTGTACTTCCATAGGAGTGGTTGGTTTGGGTAGAAGAGGTGGTCGGTTGTCCGTAGTATTATTTCTTCCGAATGATTGTCCGTGAATTGCTTGTGGTCTAACGTGCTCCTTCGATGAATACGTTAATTCGGGGTAAAATTGTGGAGTTCGCATATATCGTGTCTGTCCGTTATTACGTTGGCATTTGTCCTCGGGATGTTGGCTGTTCCTGCCACAGAGATTTCCCAATTTCAAGCAGGTATGGAGTGCTTGGGGTAAACTTGTGGGACTAGTCACGCTGACCCGGCTTGGCAAGTTGCGGTTTAGGCCACGAATAAACGTATCGAGTGCCTTTTCTCTATAAGTCTTAGTCAATATTCCCAACGATTCTTCTCCCGTTTCCAAACAGTCGATTTTGTCCAAAATCAGTGACAAATGGCGATAAATCCGTTGGAAAAATTCTGCGACAGCCAGATTACGCTGTGTCAGAATCGTCATTTGATATTCCAGCGTGGAAATATCCCTTTTATTGGAGTAATGAAGGATTAAACATTTTCGTATCGCGGACCACTCTAAGGGTGTTCGGTAAGATTCGAGAGCCGTATCGGCCTCTCCGACAATTTTGTGTCTAATTGCGTGCAAAATTGAAAAATATTTAGGTGTCCCCCTATATTGTGCGTACAGTGTGAGAATTCGCTCAACGGCTTTCCGCCAGGAGTTGAACTCCCCCGGTTTACCCGCAAATTCTCGAAGGGTCTTAACGATGTCTGGTATTTTTTCTGAATCGGAAACGTTTTGTGTGAAATCTACCCTTTCTTCAACGTTGTCGCTAGTCGACTCTGGGGTAAGGATACCCGAAACCGTCTCAGATAGGATCTTCGTCAACTCTTTAATTTGATTGTCCGTAAAAAATGTCATCTTAGGTGGATTCGTGGTAAGAGGGGTTAAACGAGAATTGAAGTTGGCTAGATCGGGTTGAACAGATACGGTTAGTTTATTAATCCTATCCACAAGTTCATTCTCCTCGTTAGACATTGGGGAAGACACTTTTCTTGGTTTCTCCAATTATCAATAATAACAATAATATTTCTTAATTTAACTTACGCAAATACCAGCACGGTTCTCATGACTACTTGCTTCCTTTGTTGGCTTGCCGTCTTCTGGATTGCCTTCGTTTCAATGCTTGGGACAATGGTTTGTTTGCCTCCCTTATTATTATTTTTATTCATACTGCTTCTCTTGGCTTGGTACTGTTTTCCGGCTTCCATGAGCTTTCTGTCGCTTGTTTAACACCGTTTCGAATCGAACCAATAGAAGCTTTCCGCATATCGCAAACGAGTCGAATTTTTGCGGCGAGACGGGAACTACTTAGGGTTGCTTGCATGAAAAGCTTTTGCTTGCTGTTAATGACTCTACTAACAGAATGTAAATAACGCGCGATTAGTGCTGCGCCTGAAAGTATGCATTGTAACAACGTATTTAATATAATTTTATAACTACATTTATATATAACTTCGAAACTGTTGCTTATGCAGCGAAAGGTAGTATGAACAGATTAAAGGAATTGTAATTCTTAATTTTCTTAAATTTGTTTCAGCTTATTCTGACTAGTGGTTCTCGAGTTATACCAAACAAAAGAACCTAAAAGGTGACAAATTCCCCTATATGATACTTACTAACTTCAAATTAATTATTAAATTATTATTTGAGGTAACTTGACCAAACGAATGATGCAGAAGTTCTTCTGTTTGGGGCTACTTTCACAAACAATTATCAGAATTGAGTCCCGAATCAATCACCTGAAAAATATTGTACTATCTATTATGCCGTCGAAAGTTTTCAGATTTGGGAGAATATAAAATTTTTGCTTTCCGATTCCACAACAAAAAATATCGAAAAAGGTATGATGAGAAATTATAATCTTTCGTCCGACGGAATTCGCGCAGAATGCTGACTCGTTTTTTATGGAATTTCTGTTATAAGTAGGTTGAACGTAATTCTTATCAGAACCTGTGACTATTAAGAATTTGAGCTCGTCGCCGTTCCTCATGCGGAACAGAAAAAGGGCAACATTGAGCTTAGTCTAAAAAATTAATATCGTCGGTGTACTCCTGTTCTTCATCTTTGTTGGCCTCGTTATACTTGACTTGATACATCTCGTCTTCAAGTGTCTCCGGCTCTTCTAACGGATCTGGTTCCTGGTGAACGACTGCTTCTGTATTGAATATTCTTTGGTGTTTTTACGGTTGATGGGAATTGCTCGAAAGTTGACGTTTATAGATCGTTTGTCCTCCAGTAGATGGTTGATTTTGGCGCGGTCGATTCTAGTAGTCCACCTCTCGTATCTGCAAGGATTGGTGTACTTCCATAGGAGTGGTTGGTTTGGGTCGAAGAGGTGGTCGGTTGTCCGTAGTATTATTTCTTCCGAATGATTGTCCGTGAATTGCTTGTGGTCTAACGTGCTCCTTCGATGAATACGTTAATTCGGGGTAAAATTGTGGAGTTCGCATATATCGCGTCTGTCCGTTACTACGTTGGCCTTTGTCCTCGGGATGTTGGCTGTTCCTGCCACAGAGATTTCCCAATTTCAAGCAGGTATGGAGTGCTTGGGGTAAAATTGTGGACTAGTCACGCTGACCAGGCTTGACAAGTTGCCGTTTAGGCCACGAATAAACGTATCGAGTGCCTTTTCTCTATAAGTCTTAGTCAATATTCCCAACGATTCTTCTCCCGTTTCCAAACAGTCGATTTTGTCCAAAATCAGAGACAAATGGCGATAAATCCGTTGGAAAAATTCTGCGACAGCCAGATTACGCTGTGTCAGAATCGTCATTTGATATTCCAGCGTGGAAATATCCCTCTTATTGGAGTAATGAAGTATTAAACATTTTCGTATCGCGGACCACTCTAAGGGTGTTCGGTAAGATTCGAGAGCCGTATCGGCCTCTCCGACAATTTTGTGTCTAATTGCTTGCAAAATTTAAAAATATTTAGGTGTCCCCCAATATTGTGCGTACAGTGTGAGAATTCGCTCAACGGCTTTCCGGCAGGAGTTGAACTCCCCCGGTTTACCCGCAAATTCTCTAAGGGTCTTAGCCCTGCTGTTAGATTAGAAAAAACTCATGACTACTTGCTTCCTTTGTTGATTTGTTGTCTTCTGGATTGCCTTCGCTTATTTTGTTGGCTTGCCGTCTTCTGGATTGCCTTCGTTTCAATGCTTGGGACAATGGTTTGTTTGCCTCCCTTATTATTATTTTTATTCTTTCTGCTTCTCTTGGCTTGGTACTGTTTTCCGGCTTCCATGAGCTTTCTGTCGCTTGTTTAACACCGTTTCGAATCGAACCAGTAGAAGCTTTCCGCATATCGCAAACGAGTCGAATTTCGCATTTTTGCGGCGAGACGGGAATTACCTAGGGTTGCTTGCATGAATGTATTGTTACGATTAAAGTAAAAGCTTTTGCTTGCTGTTAATGACTCTACTAACAGAATGTAAATAACGGGCGATTAGTGCTGCGTCTGAAAGTATGCATTGTAGCAACGTATTTATTATAACTTTATAACTACATTTATTTATAACTTCGAAACTGTTGCTTATGCAGCGAAAGGTTGTATGAACAGATTAAAGGAATTGTAATTCTTAATTTTCTTAAATTTGTTTCAGCTTATTCTGACTAGAGGTTCTCGAGTTATAACAAACAAAAGAACCTAAAACGTGACAAATTCCCCTATACGATACTTACTAAATTCAAATTAATTATTAAATTATTATTTGAGGTAACTTGACCAAACGAATGATGCAGAAGTTCTTCTTTTTGGGGCTACTTTCACAAACAATTATCAGAATTGAGTCCCGAATCAATCACCTGAAAAATATTGTACTGTCTATTATGCCGTCGAAAGTTTTCAGATTTGGGAGAATATAAAATTTTTGCTTTCCGATTCCACAACAAAAAATATCGAAAAAGGTATGATGAGAAATTATAATCTTTCGTCCGACGGAATTCGCGCAGAATGCTGACTCGTTTTTTATGGAATTTCTGTTATAAGTAGGTTGAACGTAATTCTTATCAGAACCTGTGACTATTAAGAATTTGAGCTCGTCGCCGTTCCTCATGCGGAACAGAAAATAGGGCAACATTGAGCTTAGTCTAAAAAATTAATATCGTCGGTGTACTCCTGTTCTTCATCTTTGTTGGCCTCGTTATACTTGACTTGGTACATATCGTCTTCAAGTGTATCCGGCTCTTCTAACGGATCTGGTTCCTGGTGAACGACTGCTTCTGTATTGAATATTCTTTGGTGTTTTTGCGGTTGATGGGAATTGCTCGAAAGTTGACGTTTATAGATCGTTTGTCCTCCAGTAGATGGTTGATTTTGGCGCGGCCGATTCTGGTAGTCCACCTCTCGTGTCTGCAAGGATTGGTGTACTTCCATAGGAGTGGTTGGTTTGGGTAGAAGAGGTGGTCGGTTGTCCGTAGTATTATTTCTTCCGAATGATTGTCCGTGAATTGCTTGTGGTCTAACGTGCTCCTTCGATGAATACGTTAATTCGGGGTAAAATTGTGGAGTTCGCATATATCGTGTCTGTCCGTTATTACGTTGGCATTTGTCCTCGGGATGTTGGCTGTTCCTGCCACAGAGATTTCCCAATTTCAAGCAGGTATGGAGTGCTTGGGGTAAACTTGTGGGACTAGTCACGCTGACCAGGCTTGGCAAGTTGCGGTTTAGGCCACGAATAAACGTATCGAGTGCCTTTTCTCTATAAGTCTTAGTCAATATTCCCAACGATTCTTCTCCCGTTTCCAAACAGTCGATTTTGTCCAAAATCAGTGACAAATGGCGATAAATCCGTTGGAAAAATTCTGCGACAGCCAGATTACGCTGTGTCAGAATCGTCATTTGATATTCCAGCGTGGAAATATCCCTTTTATTGGAGTAATGAAGGATTAAACATTTTCGTATCGCGGACCACTCTAAGGGTGTTCGGTAAGATTCGAGAGCCGTATCGGCCTCTCCGACAATTTTGTGTCTAATTGCGTGCAAAATTGAAAAATATTTAGGTGTCCCCCTATATTGTGCGTACAGTGTGAGAATTCGCTCAACGGCTTTCCGCCAGGAGTTGAACTCCCCCGGTTTACCCGCAAATTCTCGAAGGGTCTTAACGATGTCTGGTATTTTTTCTGAATCGGAAACGTTTTGTGTGAAATCTACCCTTTCTTCAACGTTGTCGCTAGTCGACTCTGGGGTAAGGATACCCGAAACCGTCTCAGATAGGATCTTCGTCAACTCTTTAATTTGATTGTCCGTAAAAAATGTCATCTTAGGTGGATTCGTGGTAAGAGGGGTTAAACGAGAATTGAAGTTGGCTAGATCGGGTTGAACAGATACGGTTAGTTTATTAATCCTATCCACAAGTTCATTCTCCTCGTTAGACATTGGGGAAGACACTTTTCTTGGTTTCTCCAATTATCAATAATAACAATAATATTTCTTAATTTAACTTACGCAAATACCAGCACGGTTCTCATGACTACTTGCTTCCTTTGTTGGCTTGCCGTCTTCTGGATTGCCTTCGTTTCAATGCTTGGGACAATGGTTTGTTTGCCTCCCTTATTATTATTTTTATTCATACTGCTTCTCTTGGCTTGGTACTGTTTTCCGGCTTCCATGAGCTTTCTGTCGCTTGTTTAACACCGTTTCGAATCGAACCAATAGAAGCTTTCCGCATATCGCAAACGAGTCGAATTTTTGCGGCGAGACGGGAACTACTTAGGGTTGCTTGCATGAAAAGCTTTTGCTTGCTGTTAATGACTCTACTAACAGAATGTAAATAACGCGCGATTAGTGCTGCGCCTGAAAGTATGCATTGTAACAACGTATTTAATATAATTTTATAACTACATTTATATATAACTTCGAAACTGTTGCTTATGCAGCGAAAGGTAGTATGAACAGATTAAAGGAATTGTAATTCTTAATTTTCTTAAATTTGTTTCAGCTTATTCTGACTAGTGGTTCTCGAGTTATACCAAACAAAAGAACCTAAAAGGTGACAAATTCCCCTATATGATACTTACTAACTTCAAATTAATTATTAAATTATTATTTGAGGTAACTTGACCAAACGAATGATGCAGAAGTTCTTCTGTTTGGGGCTACTTTCACAAACAATTATCAGAATTGAGTCCCGAATCAATCACCTGAAAAATATTGTACTATCTATTATGCCGTCGAAAGTTTTCAGATTTGGGAGAATATAAAATTTTTGCTTTCCGATTCCACAACAAAAAATATCGAAAAAGGTATGATGAGAAATTATAATCTTTCGTCCGACGGAATTCGCGCAGAATGCTGACTCGTTTTTTATGGAATTTCTGTTATAAGTAGGCTGAACGTAATTCTTATCAGAACCTGTGTCTATTAAGAATTTGAGCTCGTCGCCGTTCCTCATGCAGAACAGAAATAGGGCAACGTTGAACTTAGTCTAAAAAATTAATATCGTCGGTGTACTCCTGTTCTTCATCTTTGTTGGCCTCGTTATACTTGACTTGATACATCTCGTCTTCAAGTGTCTCCGGCTCTTCTAACGGATCTGGTTCCTGGTGAACGACTGCTTCTGTATTGAATATTCTTTGGTGTTTTTACGGTTGATGGGAATTGCTCGAAAGTTGACGTTTATAGATCGTTTGTCCTCCAGTAGATGGTTGATTTTGGCGCGGTCGATTCTAGTAGTCCACCTCTCGTATCTGCAAGGATTGGTGTACTTCCATAGGAGTGGTTGGTTTGGGTCGAAGAGGTGGTCGGTTGTCCGTAGTATTATTTCTTCCGAATGATTGTCCGTGAATTGCTTGTGGTCTAACGTGCTCCTTCGATGAATACGTTAATTCGGGGTAAAATTGTGGAGTTCGCATATATCGCGTCTGTCCGTTACTACGTTGGCCTTTGTCCTCGGGATGTTGGCTGTTCCTGCCACAGAGATTTCCCAATTTCAAGCAGGTATGGAGTGCTTGGGGTAAAATTGTGGACTAGTCACGCTGACCAGGCTTGACAAGTTGCCGTTTAGGCCACGAATAAACGTATCGAGTGCCTTTTCTCTATAAGTCTTAGTCAATATTCCCAACGATTCTTCTCCCGTTTCCAAACAGTCGATTTTGTCCAAAATCAGAGACAAATGGCGATAAATCCGTTGGAAAAATTCTGCGACAGCCAGATTACGCTGTGTCAGAATCGTCATTTGATATTCCAGCGTGGAAATATCCCTCTTATTGGAGTAATGAAGTATTAAACATTTTCGTATCGCGGACCACTCTAAGGGTGTTCGGTAAGATTCGAGAGCCGTATCGGCCTCTCCGACAATTTTGTGTCTAATTGCTTGCAAAATTTAAAAATATTTAGGTGTCCCCCAATATTGTGCGTACAGTGTGAGAATTCGCTCAACGGCTTTCCGGCAGGAGTTGAACTCCCCCGGTTTACCCGCAAATTCTCGAAGGGTCTTAACGATGTCTGGTATTTTTTCTGAATCGGAAACGTTTTGAAACTTTCTTCAACGTTGTCGCTAGTCGACTCTGGGGTAAGGATACCCGAAATCGTCTCAGATAGGATCTTCGTCAACTCTTTAATTTGGTTGTCCGTAAAAAATGTCATCTTAGGTGGATTCGTGGTAAGAGGGGTTAAACGAGAATTGAAGTTGGCTAGATCGGGTTGAACAGATACGGTTAGTTTATTAATCCTATCCACAAGTTCATTCTCCTCGTTAGACATTGGGGAAGATACTTTTCTTGGTTTCTCCAATTATCAATAATAACAATAATATTTCTAAAATTAACTTACGCAAATACCAGCACGGTTCTCATGACTACTTGCTTCCTTTGTTGATTTGTTGTCTTCTGGATTGCCTTCGCTTATTTTGTTGGCTTGCCGTCTTCTGGATTGCCTTCGTTTCAATGCTTGGGACAATGGTTTGTTTGCCTCCCTTATTATTATTTTTATTCTTTCTGCTTCTCTTGGCTTGGTACTGTTTTCCGGCTTCCATGAGCTTTCTGTCGCTTGTTTAACACCGTTTCGAGTCGAACCAGTAGAAGCTTTCCGCATATCGCAAACGAGTCGAATTTCGCATTTTTGCGGCGAGACGGGAATTACCTAGGGTTGCTTGCATGAATGTATTGTTACGATTAAAGTAAAAGCTTTTGCTTGCTGTTAATGACTCTACTAACAGAATGTAAATAACGGGCGATTAGTGCTGCGCCTGAAAGTATGCATTGTAGCAACGTATTTATTATAACTTTATAACTACATTTATTTATAACTTCGAAACTGTTGCTTATGCAGCGAAAGGTTGTATGAACAGATTAAAGGAATTGTAATTCTTAATTTTCTTAAATTTGTTTCAGCTTATTCTGACTAGTGGTTCTCGAGTTATAACAAACAAAAGAACCTAAAACGTGACAAATTCCCCTATACGATACTTACTAACTTCAAATTAATTATTAAATTATTATTTGAGGTACCTTGACCAAACGAATGATGCAGAAGTTCTTCTTTTTGGGGCTACTTTCACAAACAATTATCAGAATTGAGTCCCGAATCAATCACATGAAAAATATTGTACTGTCTATTATGCCGTCGAAAGTTTTCAGATTTGGGAGAATATAAAATTTTTGCTTTCCGATTCCACAACAAAAAATATCGAAAAAGGTATGATGAGAAATTATAATCTTTCGTCCGACGGAATTCGCGCAGAATGCTGACTCGTTTTTTATGGAATTTCTGTTATAAGTAGGTTGAACGTAATTCTTATCAGAACCTGTGACTATTAAGAATTTGAGCTCGTCGCCGTTCCTCATGCGGAACAGAAAATAGGGCAACATTGAGCTTAGTCTAAAAAATTAATATCGTCGGTGTACTCCTGTTCTTCATCTTTGTTGGCCTCGTTATACTTGACTTGGTACATCTCGTCTTCAAGTGTATCCGGCTCTTCTAACGGATCTGGTTCCTGGTGAACGACTGCTTCTGTATTGAATATTCTTTGGTGTTTTTGCGGTTGATGGGAATTGCTCGAAAGTTGACGTTTATAGATCGTTTGTCCTCCAGTAGATGGTTGATTTTGGCGCGGCCGATTCTGGTAGTCCACCTCTCGTGTCTGCAAGGATTGGTGTACTTCCATAGGAGTGGTTGGTTTGGGTGGAAGAGGTGGTCGGTTGTCCGTAGTATTATTTCTTCCGAATGATTGTCCGTGAATTGCTTGTGGTCTAACGTGCTCCTTCGATGAATACGTTAATTCGGGGTAAAATTGTGGAGTTCGCATATATCGTGTCTGTCCGTTATTACGTTGGCATTTGTCCTCGGGATGTTGGCTGTTCCTGCCACAGAGATTTCCCAATTTCAAGCAGGTATGGAGTGCTTGGGGTAAACTTGTGGGACTAGTCACGCTGACCAGGCTTGGCAAGTTGCCGTTTAGGCCACGAATAAACGTATCGAGTGCCTTTTCTCTATAAGTCTTAGTCAATATTCCCAACGATTCTTCTCCCGTTTCCAAACAGTCGATTTTATCCAAAATCAGTGACAAATGGCGATAAATCCGTTGGAAAAATTCTGCGACAGCCAGATTACGCTGTGTCAGAATCGTCATTTGATATTCCAGCGTGGAAATATCCCTTTTATTGGAGTAATGAAGGATTAAACATTTTCGTATCGCGGACCACTCTAAGGGTGTTCGGTAAGATTCGAGAGCCGTATCGGCCTCTCCGACAATTTTGTGTCTAATTGCGTGCAAAATTGAAAAATATTTAGGTGTCCCCCTATATTGTGCGTACAGTGTGAGAATTCGCTTAACCCTGCTGTTAGATTAGGACCATTTGGTCCAAATTTTTTCTGTTTTCCCTTGTAACTTTGGAACGGTGATATATACTGACTAAATTTTTCTGCTAATGGGGTCTTTTAATAAAACAATGCTATGTGCGAAAATTAAATTTTCTAACTTTATTCAGGACTGAGAAAAATACAAAATGACGAATCTTAGATTAGAGGACCATTTGGTCAATAGTACATTTTTTCATTACCAAGCGAATGTAAATTCATGTCAAATATTTAGAAGATGTTTTTGATATGTCAAATACTTGCTTTAGAAATTATTGAACCAAAATAGTTACAAAGGATAAGATAAAATTATTATTTTGGATGAAAATTCCAGTATGGACCAAATGGTCCCTCAATCTAAGATTCGTAAGTTTTTTCATTACCAAGCGAATGTAAATTCATGTCAAATATTTAGAAGATGTTTTTGATATGTTAGCGGATGTTTTTGATATGTCAAATACTTGCTTTAGAAATTTTTGAACCAAAATAGTTACAAAGAATAAGATAAAATTATTATTTTGGATGAAAATTGCAGTATGGACCAAATGGTCCCTCAATCTAAGATTCGTAAGTTTTTTCTAATCTAACAGCAGGGTTAACGGCTTTCCGCCAGGAGTTGAACTCCCCCGGTTTACCCGCAAATTCTCGAAGGGTCTTAACGATGTCTGGTATTTTTTCTGAATCGGAAACGTTTTGTGTGAAATCTACCCTTTCTTC
Source organism: Phaonia tiefii (assembly GCA_963931995.1). Classification (NCBI taxonomy): domain Eukaryota; kingdom Metazoa; phylum Arthropoda; class Insecta; order Diptera; family Muscidae; genus Phaonia; species Phaonia tiefii. The sequence continues at coordinate 110,750,990 of OZ008368.1, read as the reverse complement.
AACGTTGTCGCTAGTCGACTCTGGGGTAAGGATACCCGAAACCGTCTCAGATAGGATCTTCGTCAACTCTTTAATTTGATTGTCCGTAAAAAATGTCATCTTAGGTGGATTCGTGGTAAGAGGGGTTAAACGAGAATTGAAGTTGGCTAGATCGGGTTGAACAGATACGGTTAGTTTATTAATCCTATCCACAAGTTCATTCTCCTCGTTAGACATTGGGGAAGACACTTTTCTTGGTTTCTCCAATTATCAATAATAACAATAATATTTCTAAAATTAACTTACGCAAATACCAGCACGGTTCTCATGACTACTTGCTTCCTTTGTTGATTTGTTGTCTTCTGGATTGCCTTCGCTTATTTTGTTGGCTTGCCGTCTTCTGGATTGCCTTCGTTTCAATGCTTGGGACAATGGTTTGTTTGCCTCCCTTATTATTATTTTTATTCTTTCTGCTTCTCTTGGCTTGGTACTGTTTTCCGGCTTCCATGAGCTTTCTGTCGCTTGTTTAACACCGTTTCGAATCGAACCAGTAGAAGCTTTCCGCATATCGCAAACGAGTCGAATTTCGCATTTTTGCGGCGAGACGGGAATTACCTAGGGTTGCTTGCATGAATGTATTGTTACGATTAAAGTAAAAGCTTTTGCTTGCTGTTAATGACTCTACTAACAGAATGTAAATAACGGGCGATTAGTGCTGCGTCTGAAAGTATGCATTGTAGCAACGTATTTATTATAACTTTATAACTACATTTATTTATAACTTCGAAACTGTTGCTTATGCAGCGAAAGGTTGTATGAACAGATTAAAGGAATTGTAATTCTTAATTTTCTTAAATTTGTTTCAGCTTATTCTGACTAGTGGTTCTCGAGTTATAACAAACAAAAGAACCTAAAACGTGACAAATTCCCCTATACGATACTTACTAACTTCAAATTAATTATTAAATTATTATTTGAGGTAACTTGACCAAACGAATGATGCAGAAGTTCTTCTTTTTGGGGCTACTTTCACAAACAATTATCAGAATTGAGTCCCGAATCAATCACATGAAAAATATTGTACTGTCTATTATGCCGTCGAAAGTTTTCAGATTTGGGAGAATATAAAATTTTTGCTTTCCGATTCCACAACAAAAAATATCGAAAAAGGTATGATGAGAAATTATAATCTTTCGTCCGACGGAATTCGCGCAGAATGCTGACTCGTTTTTTATGGAATTTCTGTTATAAGTAGGTTGAACGTAATTCTTATCAGAACCTGTGACTATTAAGAATTTGAGCTCGTCGCCGTTCCTCATGCGGAACAGAAAATAGGGCAACATTGAGCTTAGTCTAAAAAATTAATATCGTCGGTGTACTCCTGTTCTTCATCTTTGTTGGCCTCGTTATACTTGACTTGGTACATCTCGTCTTCAAGTGTATCCGGCTCTTCTAACGGATCTGGTTCCTGGTGAACGACTGCTTCTGTATTGAATATTCTTTGGTGTTTTTGCGGTTGATGGGAATTGCTCGAAAGTTGACGTTTATAGATCGTTTGTCCTCCAGTAGATGGTTGATTTTGGCGCGGCCGATTCTGGTAGTCCACCTCTCGTGTCTGCAAGGATTGGTGTACTTCCATAGGAGTGGTTGGTTTGGGTGGAAGAGGTGGTCGGTTGTCCGTAGTATTATTTCTTCCGAATGATTGTCCGTGAATTGCTTGTGGTCTAACGTGCTCCTTCGATGAATACGTTAATTCGGGGTAAAATTGTGGAGTTCGCATATATCGTGTCTGTCCGTTATTACGTTGGCATTTGTCCTCGGGATGTTGGCTGTTCCTGCCACAGAGATTTCCCAATTTCAAGCAGGTATGGAGTGCTTGGGGTAAACTTGTGGGACTAGTCACGCTGACCAGGCTTGGCAAGTTGCCGTTTAGGCCACGAATAAACGTATCGAGTGCCTTTTCTCTATAAGTCTTAGTCAATATTCCCAACGATTCTTCTCCCGTTTCCAAACAGTCGATTTTGTCCAAAATCAGTGACAAATGGCGATAAATCCGTTGGAAAAATTCTGCGACAGCCAGATTACGCTGTGTCAGAATCGTCATTTGATATTCCAGCGTGGAAATATCCCTTTTATTGGAGTAATGAAGGATTAAACATTTTCGTATCGCGGACCACTCTAAGGGTGTTCGGTAAGATTCGAGAGCCGTATCGGCCTCTCCGACAATTTTGTGTCTAATTGCGTGCAAAATTGAAAAATATTTAGGTGTCCCCCTATATTGTGCGTACAGTGTGAGAATTCGCTTAACGGCTTTCCGCCAGGAGTTGAACTCCCCCGGTTTACCCGCAAATTCTCGAAGGGTCTTAACGATGTCTGGTATTTTTTCTGAATCGGAAACGTTTTGTGTGAAATCTACCCTTTCTTCAACGTTGTCGCTAGTCGACTCTGGGGTAAGGATACCCGAAACCGTCTCAGATAGGATCTTCGTCAACTCTTTAATTTGATTGTCCGTAAAAAATGTCATCTTAGGTGGATTCGTGGTAAGAGGGGTTAAACGAGAATTGAAGTTGGCTAGATCGGGTTGAACAGATACGGTTAGTTTATTAATCCTATCCACAAGTTCATTCTCCTCGTTAGACATTGGGGAAGACACTTTTCTTGGTTTCTCCAATTATCAATAATAACAATAATATTTCTTAATTTAACTTACGCAAATACCAGCACGGTTCTCATGACTACTTGCTTCCTTTGTTGGCTTGCCGTCTTCTGGATTGCCTTCGTTTCAATGCTTGGGACAATGGTTTGTTTGCCTCCCTTATTATTATTTTTATTCATACTGCTTCTCTTGGCTTGGTACTGTTTTCCGGCTTCCATGAGCTTTCTGTCGCTTGTTTAACACCGTTTCGAATCGAACCAATAGAAGCTTTCCGCATATCGCAAACGAGTCGAATTTTTGCGGCGAGACGGGAACTACTTAGGGTTGCTTGCAGTTCCAGTCTTGGAATTGATATTTGCTTCAACGGGCGACTTTAGACTTCGCAGCTACTATACTTATGTTGACTTCTTCGTTGTCTTGAATACGGAAGTAGCACACACCGTCGTAAGCGTCTTCACCAGCGTCGACAAAAGTGTGGAGTTACACGATTAATATGAATTTTAATAATTCTGAATAACACCGTAGGACGATGACGGAAGAAATGTTATCCAGATTTGTGTGCAGTGTGGACCAATTAATATATAATTCGTCTTCTAGTTCGTCGTCCCACTTTATGCCTGATCGCCATATATTTTGAAGTAAAATCTTCAAGCCTATAGTATAGAGGGGTACGAAACCAAGTGGATCAGAAATGGACATCGGGACCTGAAGGACTTCTCTTTTGGTTGGGACCGCATTGAGTTGGAACACATTTCTTTTGAGCCTCGATAATCTGGAATTGTACTGAAACACGTCATTATTGGATTCCCAATCATACCAAGATTTTTTTCAACGGTTCCAAATGCGTTTTCGCTCAATCGCTCCATGGCCCAATTGTTGCCTCACTAATTTAGAGTTTGATGTCCAACTTCTCATGTGGAAACCACCAGCAGCAAGAATTTTTTTGACATCTGTAGCCAATTCCAGTGCCTCTTCTTCAGTTTAAACACTGTTGATAAAATCGCCCATATAGTGATATGACTCCACCGCCTTGACTGCCCTGGGATATTCTCCACGAAATTTTTCAGCATTTTTATTTCGCACAAAATGCGCAATATAGGGTTCGCAGCGTATACCAAAGTTTATGGCCTTCATCACAAAAACACTAGGCTTACGTACGCCTCCATTTTCGAGCCACACAAATCTTTGTGCATGCATGTCCTCATCTCTGACGTTGATACGATGAAACAATTCAGCAATATCTCCACATACCGCTATTTCTCCAACTCGAAATTCAAATAAACTCTTCATCAGTGACGTAAGTAAATCAGGGCCACTCGTTAGAAAATCATTTACCGATTTATTGTTTGATTTAGATGATGCGTCCCACACTAGGCGAACTTTAGACGTTGACACGCTAAATTCATAACTTTCTGGCAACTGCATGACATTATCCTTCCAGAGTAAGCTGACTTCATACTTCTTATCCTTTTTCATAACGTTGCTCTCCAGAATCTGCATGGCCTTTTCGTTCTTGAATGATAAAATATTTATCTCTTGCGAAATACTCCTTCACTTTATCGTGTAAAATTTTGTACCGATTTCCCCACTTACATGTATGAATATTAAACCCAGCAGAAGCTCCCAAATCTATGCCACTACCGTGGAGAGTCCAGCCTAAACTGGTTTTTGTTGCAATCGGTTGATTGCGTGCGCCTTCTTTGTATTTTAAAGGTACTGGTTCTATGGGCAACCCTTTCAAATATGATTTACCCTTGATGATGTCATCAAAATAGAGCGAATGTGCTGGCAAATCGAGATTATTTACAGTGCACATCATGGAGTGTAAAACGTGATTCATTTTGAGAACCTCAGACTTTTAAATTTATTTTGACTCACTTGCCCTCCGACCGAGTTCTATCACCTGTCCAGCGCAGGTCTAGGGCTCCGTTTTAACTTTAAGACCGAGTTTGGCGAATAATTTCTTCTCCATTAGGGTAACTGAAAATCCTTCGTCTAAAAAGGCAAACGTTTTAGTTGAACCACCATTATGAAACACACGTATCGGCAAAATTCTGAAACATGGTTTTTCTATACCACTGTCATTATGTGCATTTACACTTCCATTGCCTTCAGACATTGCAATATTACTCATGCTTGGCCCGACCTTTGTCGTATATTTATGTAATAATGGGTGATTTTTCAATATACAGCCATCAACGCCACACACTCTATTGGAGAAACACTTCCGACGATGTAAATTCAAGCACTGATGACACAATTTGTTATCTTTTACCACTTTCCATTGAGCTTGTAATTGGTTGGTAATTTGTCCACTAAACTCTTCACAAGCATGGTGATATGGGCCACCATATCACACGCCTCCATTGTTGAGCAAATATTTCGAATTGTCAATGCATACTCGATAATACTGTCGAGTTTCTCCTTTAATGGAGGAATTTTCATTGCTTTCTCTATCATGGTGAATGATTTCACCCACCATTAAAGGAATTAACAATTTATTTTTACAAGTTCTTTTGCATGACCTCGGAGACACGACTGCAAATTAATTCTATTTTCACCATCAGTGTAACCTGCTATTTCAGAGCTGTTTCTAAAGTTGCTGATAAAGAGCGGCCAATCTTCTGGGTTACCATCGAAACTGGGCAATTCCTTAGGGACTAAATAGTATACCTATGAGAGTTCTGGCTCAAAATCCCATGTATTTCCTTATGGAGGTTGAAATTCACAAAAAAGTGCGACATTTCAGTGCTGCCAAGCCTATGAAAAACCAAGGTTACCAACTTTCAAACTGTAGGGGTTCGTGTCTAGACTGCAATTTTCAGTGTTTCCAGATTGTAAAAGATTTATTAGTTCGTGTCTAGACATAAATATCTCAAGGTAGAGATCCTAAAAAGACCGTTAAATTTAATAAATTCAAATTTAATAAATACAAATTGAATATTTGGACCACGTAAGGTTTGGAGTTTCCCCTCTCTCTTTCTCTCTCTCTCTCTATCTATCTCTCTTTCTCTCTCACGCATTGTTTACGAATGAGAGTGGAAAGCGGAATAAATAATTTTCCCGTTGTTTACGACAGCAGAATAAATAAAACAATTTAATAAACCAAAGACTATCTCAGAACTTATTATCGATGTTAGTGATGATTGTTATGATCGGATCGGCTTCGGATCGGGTCCGGATTCGGATTTGGATAAATATTTCACACCTCAGTCAAAATATCATTGCGATTTTATGTTTACAGCAAATGTTGTGGTTTCCAAAAATTTTGTTTTGCTGATTAAGCATTTCATACAAAATATGATAATCTAGAACTTTCTACATTATTCTAGAATTTTCTAACGCACTTACCTTTTGCGGTTTAGAAAATATTGGCTTCTAATTAAATGTTGCGGTTTTCAAAATATTTTGATTTGTGATTAAACATTTCACACCTCAGTAAAAATATCATTGTGATTTTATGTTTTTCAGCAAATGTAGTGGTTTCCTAAAATTTTGTTTTCTTGATTAATCATTTCATTCAAAAAATATGATATCAGAATATATGTTTTTATTGCTTACAATCATTTATATTTAAAGCAAGGTAGCTGTTTAGGATCTAAGCCTTTTTTGTTTAACTTCAAAATGTTTGTGTTTGTTTGGTTTCAATTCAAGGTTCAATGTTTTATTTGTTGTTTAATAATTAGTTACAAAGTATATTTGAGTGTTGATGTGTATTGTTTTAATTCAAAATTTATATTTACAAAAGGTACATGTATTCTTGTTTAATGTGATTATGTTTAAACTATTTGTACAAGTGTTTTGTTGATTTTAATAGAATGTAATTTGTGTGTACAAATATTTATACAGTAGCTTTGGATTCAATTTATTTTCCCGTCTTTTTATAAGTTGTAATTGAATATTTGTGGTTTTAGTATTTCAAAGTGTTGTGTTTGTACTATATGTTTTTTTTGTTTTAACAATAGGTTTAAGTTTTTAAAATGTTATGTGCTTCAGGTTTTAACAATGTTTTTAAATATTTTAATGATTTTTAACATGTTTGTAATGTCTATAGATCGGTGTTGGTTTTGTGCACATACATATGTGTTTTGTATGTATATAAAATATATTTCACAATTTTATTTTTGGTTTGTTGATGTTATCACTTATCACGGGGGGAAACTAAAACGCACTCGATAATGGTTGAAAAAAGACTGACTGTTTTTCGTCACCAACTAATGCTTGTAGACTTACAATTCTTTGTCTGCAGCCAGTAGTTGGTGCGAACGAGAATGCAAAGCGGAATGGAGACCGCTATGCACCTATACCTATGTGCAATATTTTAGCACAATATTAAACATTCCGCCCCCCATGACTCAGTGAATAACAAAGGTAGTAATTTAAAATGGGTTTTTCGTGGCTCCGGAAAATACGTAGCCTAATTTTGTGCGGTAAGCCATCACATCACCGATTGCTGTTGATATGGCACCCTCCATCTGAACGGAAGTGTATACATCAGCCCCCAGCTCGATATCTATAGGGGTATTGCTGCGCGGGTCAACATCAGCCAAAGTGTCGTTGTGTAAATCACAGGTCGGGTCATCAATTATTGGGTCTGCATAGGGTCTAGTTGGCAATTCATCAGTAATTAAAGCGTTGACACGCAGCGTCCATGTATTATGGACATTCCGAGACATTATTCTGAAGGAAGTAAACCGAAGTCCTTGATATTTGAACGAACGGAGACCCAGCCGTTTGAATGTCGAATATGCGATACGCGAAACCGTTGAGGACTGACTGATGAGGGCTCGCATTGATTTCCACGTTTCAAAACTGTCATCCGAAACCCGTATCATGGCTGTGGGAACCAGTACGATAGACCATTTAAAATCGGGCACCACGGTGTTAGGTCGATGTGACATTTCCTGTAATTGTGGTGCCCCATGAAGTTCCGTGTGATGACGGCTGTCGCATTTTCTACACCCAGTCAAACTAGAGCAATCAGGGGCCAAATGGCTTCTAGCGAGGCAGTTTCGGCAGTAACCCCTGCGCTCTACGGTTTAATATCTCTGGTAGGGGGTCAGTTCACGGAATCTTTGGCACGACTTGAGAGGATGGTCCTTTTGACAAAGTCCGCAGGAGTATTGCCAGTTACTCGGTCGATGATGTCCTTCATTGCTTTGTTGGTGACGCGCGTTGGCTTGATGACGGCGATGGTTATTGTGTTCTGGTCGTGGGAGGTAGGCGGCCATATCTAGAAGAGTATGAGAATTAGTGGATGTTGATGAATGTGAGTGAGATTATGATGGATCTGAAAATAGTTTTATAACTTTTGTTATGGGTCGTTTAATTATGCCATTTGATGTTCGTAGCTCTACTACCCGGACATTTTGGTCGGGTCCGGGATAGGTTTTTATAACATTGGAGTACCAATAAGAAAGTGACCGGGGGTCAAAGGGGATAAATCATCAGGATCATCAGTAGCCGGACTTAAAGGTCTGGAGTTTAGACAGGCCTCAATTCTCGCGAGAATTGTGGAAAACTCTTCAAACGTTAAGTTTATATTAGGAATAAATTTACGCAAGTGTATTTTAAATGACTTGACGCCTGCCTCCCAGAGGCCTCCCATATGAGGAGCACCTGGTGGAATGAAATTCCACTCTAGGTTTTGACTAATATTTTGCTGTAGAGCACCGTTTTGAAGAGTTTTTAAGAAAGCTATCCTATCTTTACGAATCATTTCAGCTGCTCCCACGAAATTTGTACCGTTATCAGAGTAAATTCTCGTTGGACATCCGCGACGGCCGATAAATCTAGTCAACGCAGCCAAGAAAGATTTTGTCGACAAATCGCTTGCTACTTCCAAATGTACTGCTTTTGTAGCAAAGCATACAAAAATGCAAACATATCCTTTAGTTATAAGACAATAGAAAATTCTTAATAGAAAAGGGTCCTGCAAAATCAACTCCTGTATGGTGGAAGGGTCTTGATAATATTGTACGTTCCGGTGGAAGTGATGCCATTATCTGATTTTGAGCTTGCTTCTTAAATAGTATGCATGTTTTGCACTGGTGTATCACCTTTTTTACAAGGGTTTTAAGCCTAAATATCCAAAACTCTGATCTTAAAACTCGAGTCATGAGTTGATTTCCCCCGTGAATAGTAAGCTTGTGACAAAACTCAACTAGCAACGTCGTCAACCTTGCGTCATATGGCAAAAGGATCGGGTGGCGTTCGTTGTAAGTCAGTGCGGGTGACTGAACTAATCGGCCATTGGCTCTAATTACTCCCTTTGAATCTAGAAAAGGATTAAGAGTTAATAAGCAGCTACTGCGGGAAATTTGAGACTTTTTTTCCAATGCGTGATAATCCGAGGAAAAATAATACTTCTGCGTAAGAATAATAAGTCGAGTTTTAACTTGTTCGATTTCTGTGGAAGTAGTGTCCAGCGATGATATTCTAAGGTTAATTCGATTTTGTCCTGTGTTTCTCCAAAACCGTAGTACGTACGCCAAAAGGCGCGTGGAAGCGATGAGAATCTACCCAAAGGGTCTTCAGATGTAGTGGTGGCAAATACCTTTACGGGTTTTGATTCAATATTTGTGTCTTCCACAACTTTGTTCACCGGCCATTGCGTTCGGGGCATTTGTAGCCATGTGGGTCCTTGCCACCATAGTGTATGTGATCGTAGATCGGTGGGAGAGCATCCGCGGCTGGCGATGTCTGCAGGGTTATGTTCAGAGTCGACATGTTGCCATTTTGCATCTCCTGTGCAATCGAGAATTTCGGAAACTCTATTTCCCACAAAGTTGCTCCAAGAGCATGGAGGTTTTTTGAGCCATGCTAAAACTATGGTGGAGTCTGTCCAATAATCAATCGAGTGGTTCGAAAGATGAAGATTTGGAACCACAGTTGCCGACAAATTCGCCAATAAAACCGCACCACACAGTTCGAGTCTTGATAGCGATATCTTTTTTATAGGCGCAACTCTGGTTTTTGCAGCCAAAAGAGAAGTGTATATCATGTTTGGTGTATTTTCAACTCGAATGTAAACCGCCGCAGCATACGCGCTCTCTGAGGCATCGCAAAACCCATGTATTTCCACCTGGCTTCTTGGGTTAAATTTTATCCACCTAGGAATTTTCAGGTCTTCAATTTCCGGACTGGTTTTCACAAAATGTTGCCAGTTCATCTGAGTCACAGGTTTTAACTTGTCATCCCAATCTATTTTATCTAGCCAAACTTGCTGCATTATCAGCTTTCCGACTACAATGATTGGTGCCATCCATCCACATGGGTCAAAAAGCTTAGCAATGGTGGAGAGAACTTCTCGTTTGGTGCATGAGCCTGTGTTTTCCATTTTAGGGGCAGTGAGTGTGAACGAGTCCATGGCGATGTTCCATCTAATTCCCAGCGTTTTAGTTGAAGTGTCCTCTGACAATTCCAACCAGTCGACGGGCAATAGAGTGTCTGCAGGCAAATCCTCAATGAGAAGAGGGTCATTCGCAGACCATTTTCTTAGTTCAAAACCCGCTGAGTCTAAGGCCAAATTTAATTCCTTTCTTGCTGTGATTGCTTCTTCAACAGTGTGTCCTCCTGCTAAGACGTCATCGACATACAAGTTGTGTCGAATTATGTTTGCAGCTATCGGGTATGTTTCCTTTACATCTTCCGCAAGTTGAAGTAACGTTCTTAACGCAAGGAATGGTGCACAGTTTACTCCAAATGTAACCGTTAATAATTCGAAGTCTTCTATTGGACCATCTGATGACATTCGAAATAAAATTCTTTGATATTTTGTTTGAGATATGTCAACCAAAATTTGCCGGAACATTTTCGTTACGTCGGCATTAAAAACATACTTGAAAATTCTCCATTTCAAAATTTGGATAAGTAGATCCTGTTGAAGTATGGGTCCCGGATGTAGAATATCATTGAGGCTCTTCTTGTTTGATGTAGGGCTGGATGCGTTGAAGACAACTCCCAACTTTGTTGTAATCCGATCGGGCTTAATGACTGCGTGATGTGGGAGGTAATAGTGTGGAGACGTTTCAATTTCAACTGGTGCGATTTTCCTCATATGACCCATCTCGAGGTAGTCTAAAATAGTTTTATCATATTGCTCCTTTATCTCCGGGTTTTTCAGAAGTTTTCTTTCCATGCGATGGAATTGAGCCATAGCTATGTTCCTTGATGAGCCTAGTTCCTCACAGCTATTGAACGGTAGAGTAACTACATACCTTTCCGAACTATTCCGTCTGGTCGTGGCTTTGAAGTTCGCTTCGCAGAATTTGTCGTCCTCTGATCTCAAAACCTTTTTTGGGGTCTCTTCCACCTCCCAAAACCGTGTTAGTATTTTCTCAATTGCGATCGTATTGCAAAGCGAGATGTGGGTATCGTAACGTTTTCCCTGCGTTACTGGGCCGCCAATTATCCAGCCAAAAACTGTTTTTTGGGCTAGAAAAGAGCCAATCGTCTCCATTGGAACACCCATTGTAAAGATTAAGGGTCCTATATCCATTCCGATAAGGAGATCAACGGGTCTACTTGCAAAAAATTTGGGATCTGCTAGCTCAACTTTTGTAGATTCTCTGAGTTGTGAAGGATTAAGAGTTTGTGGTGGTAAATTTGAAGGAAGGATTTTCAACACAGGTGCCCAGACTTCCAGTTCAAATTTCTTATCCAATCTTGAGCAAAGCCTAAAAAGACAAGCTTTCGTTGAAGTCTCTGAAACCGTTTGGCTCAAACCAGTTACATGAACAAGATTATGTTTTGTTGGTAGTTTCAGACGATTTTTCAGCTTTTCCGAAATGAAAGTAGATTGAGATCCAGTGTCAATTATCGCCCGGGCATCGTATCTTTGTCCTCGTGACTCGATTTGAACAATTGCGGTGAACAGCAGTGTTTCCTTTGAACATGAACTGTTGTCTCGTAGGGCCAAAGTTGTGACGTTAGTGGTCTCACAATTTGTAGCGGACTGTATTAAAGTTGTCAAAGCTGCTGTACTTGTACTCGGCTGTGATTCATCTTGTACTAGACCCGTCGATTGGGGCTGTTTGCTTTTATGGAGCAAAGTGTGATGTTTTTGGTTACATTCTCTGCAGCTATACCGACTTCTACAATCTTTGACTCCGTGATCCGTTGAGAGACAGTTGTAGCATAAATGGGAAACCTTTACTATATGAATGCGATCATTGGCGTTTTTCCCGAGGAATTTTGGACAAACTCGTATTGAATGATTCTCTTTACAAAGTTCACAGCTCTGTTCATTATGTATACGAGATCCTCTTTGCGCTTTATTGTCGTAAGTTGAATTTTTTGTCCCTGAATCCCGTGTGACATTACTTTGAAACGTTTGTATTCGTTTTTTGTTGAGTTCAGGCTTTGGCTGACTAGGTTTTTGATTAAAGGGTTTTATATTCTCAACTGACTCAAGCGTCTTAAACTTGTGGGTCAAAAATTTATCAAATTCAGCCCAAGTTGGAATAGTTGAACAATCAGAGAGTGAATTTTCGAATTCCTCTAAGAATGCCCTGGGCAGCTTTGTTGAGCTGATGTATATTAGAATTGGATCCCAATTTTTCGTGTCTATATTCAAAGTATTGAGGGTTTGTATGCAACTAATCATTGTCCGTTGCAATCTCTGGATTGACGCTCCCGAGTCCACAGAGACATTTGGCAGTGTAAATAGGGTTTTGAGTTGTTCGTTTACTTGCATTCTTTTATTTTCATATCTTGCCACTAAAATTCCCCACGCTATGTGGAATCCATCATGGGTGAGAGGGACGTGGCTAATTATTTCCCGCGCTTCGCCTCCCGTTTTTTGTGTTAAATGAAATAATTTCTCGACTTTACTCAATCTTGTGTTTTCCCCATATAGGATTGAAAAAAGATCACGAAACGTTGGCCATTTGTTGTATCCTCCATAAAATATGTCAGAATGTACGCTTTCGAAGTCTATCAGATCGTGGACACAGTTGGCAAATTTATCGATCATTGCTCTATCCATGTCTCGAGTTTCCAGATGAAATGCAATCTTATTTTCTGGCTGTTGTTGGAGCTTTTTTTTTTTTTTTTTTTTTTTGAGAAAAATCGCAGTGTCTAAGATTGGGGTGTTAGCTCTATCTTGTAAATTTTAGATTGTAATTTTTCAACAAACCCAAGCTGTCATCCAAAGGCAGCGGGTCAAATTAGCGCCAAAAGTGTCGAAGTTTTTTCAAAAATTTTCGAGAATTTTTCATAAATTGATGTGGCAACTCGAATTTTCAAAAAAAATTTGCCAAATTATCACAAAAATTTGCAGTTTTCTTTTTTTTTTCAAAAATTTCCAGAATTTTTCATAAATTGATGTGGCAACTCGAATTTTCAAAAAATTTTGCCAATGCGATCCCAGCTGTCATCCAAAGGCAGAGGGTCAAATTATCGCAAAAAAATTTTCCAAAAATTAATAAAAAATATTTTCAACAATTTTTTTTTTTTTTTAAACGATGTGGCAACTAGAATTTTCAAAAAATTTTGTCAATGCGATCCCAGCTGTCATCCAAAGGCAGAGGGTCAAATTATAGCAAAAATTTGCAGTTTTCTTTTTTTTTCAAAAATTTCCAGAATTTTTCAAAAATTGATGTGGCAACTTAAATTTTTCAAAAAATGAATTCTCGCAATCCCAGCTGTCATCCAAAGGCAGAGGGTCAAATTATCGCAAAAAATTTCAAAGTGTTTTCAAAAATTTCCAAGAATTTTTCATAAATTGATGTGGCAACTCCGATTTTCATCAAAATTTCTCCAATGCGAGCCCAGCTGTCATCTAAAGGCAGAGGGTCAAATTATCGCAACAAATTTTTCCAAAAATGAATAAAAAATATTTTCAACAAATTTTTTGTTTTTTGAAAACGATGTGGCAACTCGAATTTTCAAAAAATTTTGTCAATGCGATCCCAGCTGTCATCCAAAGGCAGAGGGTCAAATTATCGCAAAAATTTGCAGTTTCCCTTTTTTTTTTCCAAAAATTTCCAGAATTTTTCAAAAATTAATGTGGCAACTTAAATTTTTCAAAAAATTAATTCTCGCAATCCCAGCTGTCATCCAAAAGCAGAGGGTCAAGTTAGCGCAAAAAATTTCGAAGTGTTTTCAAAAATTTCCAAGAATTTTTCATAAATTGATGTGGCAACTCCGATTTTCATCAAAATTTCTCCAATGCGATCCCAGCTGTCATCTAAAGGCAGAGGGTCAAATTATCGCAACAAATTTTTCCAAAAATGAATAAAAAATATTTTCAACAAATTTTTTGTTTTTTGAAAACGATGTGGCAACTCGAATTTTCAAAAAATTCTGTCAATGCGATCCCAGCTGTCATCCAAAGGCAGAGGGTCAAATTATCGCAAAAAAATTTTCCAAAAATTAATAAAAAATGTTTTCAAAAAATTTTTTAAAAAATGATGTGGCAACTCCACAAATTTGTCTTCGCAGTCCCTTAGGTTGTCTAAAGGCAGCGGGTCAAATTATCGCACAAATTTCCTGCCAAAAGGTAGAAATTGATCAAAAATTTTCAAAACGATGACGCAGCTCCGCTTTACATTAAAATTTTGCCAATACGATCCCAGCTGTTATTTAATGGCAGAGGGTCAAATTATCGCGAAAGATTTTCCGAAAAATAGCAACAATTTTTAAAGAAATTTCAAAATTTTTCAAGATTTGTCAAAATTTTATGGCAGCTCAATTTTTTTTTTTAAATTATTCCCACAATCCGCCGTACCGACATCTAAAGGCAGAGGGTCAAATTATCGCGAAAGATTTTCCGAAAAATAGCAACAATTTTTAAAGAAATTTCAAAATTTTTCAAGATTTGTCAAAATTTTCCAGGTACGATATGGCAGCTCAATTTTTTTTTTTTTTAAATTATTCCCACAATCCGCCGTACCGACATATAAAGGCAGAGGGTCAAATTATCGCAAAAAAATTTTGTTTTTTTTTGTTTTTAATCCACAAAATAAAAATGTACTTGGCAACCCGGTTTATTTTTAATGTACACTGCTGCTAAACCCGCTGTCATCAAAGGGCAGAGGGTCAAATTTCAGCAAAACGTTATAACTTTGAATATTCACTTCTTTGGGTCTATTATCATATGTATGTACATAAGTCACACGGAACGACAAGAAAAAAGTTGCACAGGGTCAAGCGCCTAATGTGAAGCTATTTGTTGGACTTTAATGTGAGTCAACAGCTTAAATCAAATCTCTGCGACACCCTTTATCCTTTTGCTTGTTTTTTCGTGTTGAGATTTGTTTGTACTTACTACTTTTTCCTTGCGTTCGTTTGGGTACCTGTACTGCTGTTGTGTTGTTGTTGTCTTCCGTTGTGTCTGGGCTCTTGATGTTGTTGGGTTTGCGTCTTCCGTCTCTTGTCTCGTTGCCAAGCTGTTTTTTGTCTACGGTGTTTTTGCGCCTTGGTGTTGATCTATTGTTGCCTCTTGTTGTTCTGTGTTTTGGGTATTGATGTTGTTTTGTTGTTGCCTCTTGTTTCCCGTTGATTTGGTGACCGTTAAAACTGTATCACTTTTGTCCAAAGTTTTTTTTAAATTTCCAAGTTTAGTGTTTTTTTTTGTGTTGTTGTATCGTCTCACAACTTTTTTTATTTTTACACAGCTTTTGTTTCAATGTCAAATAATTTGCAAATTTATTTGGGCAAAATTTTTTGTTTTAATCACACAATGTTTTGTTTTTAGTAAACGATTTTATTAACTTATAAGTTTTATATATGTATATACATATTTTTTTTTTGTTTGATTAAATCTCACACACTTTTTCACTTCTAACTCTTGCCTTTAGTTATTTAAAAGGCACACAAATCCGGTTCGATTGGACCAAATGTTTAGGATCTAAGCCTTTTTTGTTTAACTTCAAAATGTTTGTGTTTGTTTGGTTTCAATTCAAGGTTCAATGTTTTATTTGTTGTTTAATAATTAGTTACAAAGTATATTTGAGTGTTGATGTGTATTGTTTTAATTCAAAATTTATATTTACAAAAGGTACATGTATTCTTGTTTAATGTGATTATGTTTAAACTATTTGTACAAGTGTTTTGTTGATTTTAATAGAATGTAATTTGTGTGTACAAATATTTATACAGTAGCTTTGGATTCAATTTATTTTCCCGTCTTTTTATAAGTTGTAATTGAATATTTGTGGTTTTAGTATTTCAAAGTGTTGTGTTTGTACTATATGTTTTTTTTGTTTTAACAATAGGTTTAAGTTTTTAAAATGTTATGTGCTTCAGGTTTTAACAATGTTTTTAAATATTTTAATGATTTTTAACATGTTTGTAATGTCTATAGATCGGTGTTGGTTTTGTGCACATACATATGTGTTTTGTATGTATATAAAATATATTTCACAATTTTTTTTTTGGTTTGTTGATGTTATCACTTATCACGGGGGGAAACTAAAACGCACTCGATAATGGTTGAAAAAAGACTGACTGTTTTTCGTCACCAACTAATGCTTGTAGACTTAAAATTCTTTGTCTGCAGCCAGTAGTTGGTGCGAACGAGAATGCAAAGCGGAATGGAGACCGCTATGCACCTATACCTATGTGCAATATTTTAGCACAATATTAAACAGTAGCAAAAATTCATGAATTCGTTGTTTTGTTGATTAATCATCTCAGTTTTTTCACTTTCTCTTCCTCTCTATTCCTACCCCCTCTCTCTTCCTACCCCTCTCTCTCACTCTTCCCACCCATCCGTCCATCAATTTTCTTCCGCCCAACACTTTGATGTAAGTAGCATTTTCATTAGTTTTTCAAATCATTCAACACTTAGCATCCAAAATGTCAATTACTCTAACTTTGAGTGGGAAGACATCAGAATTAGGAGCCTGCTACTTTCCTCCCATCGAATTAAATGGAGAATATGAATGTGCTCTTGTCGATTTTCATGCATATAATAGTATACCCAACGTTGATGCCCACAACAATTTATTTCATATTGGTGATGATGTTATTGAGTTACCTATTGGATCATATGAATTAGATGATATTGCAGAAACAATATTTAATTATTATGAAATGGATAATCGTAGTAAGATTATAGATATAGACGCTAATAACAATACAATGCAAGTGATATTGAATAGCTCCCATGATGTAGTCCATTTTGATGAACCAACTTCGATTGGATCATTGTTGGGATTTGAAGCGAGGAAATTAAGTGGATGAGAAGATCATTACTCAGATGTCCAATTACAAATTTCTAAAATAAATCTGATACGATTTGAATGCAATATTGTGGTAAATTCATATATGAATAATTCACCTGTTCACACGCTACATGAATTTGGAAACAGCGTACCGCCAGGCTATAAAATTGATGGGATTCCGAGAAACTTAATCTATTTACCGCTCAACTGCAAAGAGCTAAGTTCAATAACAGTACGCTTAGTTGATCAGAACAATCAGTTAATAAATTTTCGTGGAGAAGAAATTACACTTCGCATGCACTTAAAACCAATAGTACAATGATTATTTATAACAAAAAGAGTTTAATACATGCGCCAACACACATTCTAGCACCAACAGTCAATCACTCACGATCAAAACTAATAGATAAAGTTTTAACTTTTGAAAATAAAATTTTTCTACAATCTTTAAATCTAAAATTAAAATGAGCGGAATTATTAACGTTTTAGAAAAACCTGCGTCGGACGGTAGCATTATAAAAAAAGACTATCATACATATTCTCCATACCTACAATCCTTTAACAACAATGATGAGATACGAATTTCGATACAAAACCAGGACTTGTTTATGCTGCCTAGCGAAAGCTTTGTATATGTTGAAGGTTATACAAAAGCTAAAAAAGAGAGCATTGCAATAACTACTTTTAAAATGGTGAATAATATCGGACCACATCTATTTGATGAGATTCGGTATGAAGTTAATGGAATTGAAATTGATCGCACTCGATATCTTGGGATGACGAATACTATAAAAAACTATGTGTCTTTGAATCCTGTTGAGAGTGATATGATGAAAAATACAAGTTGGAATAATGGAGAGAAAATAGAGGTGAAAACAGAAGCATCCAACTTTTATATGCCATTGAAATCATTATTGGGGTTCGCTGAGGACTTTAATAAAATAATGTTAAATTGTAAGCATGAGCTTATTTTATTACGTTGCAAGAATGATATGAGTTTGCCAAAATTATCTGGCAATAGCAATGAAGAATCTAAATTAACTATTACAAATATTTCATGCCGAATTCCGCATGTTCATCTATCGGACTCGAGTAAACTAAGCATGATAAAGATTATCAAGAGTGGAACAACATTACCATTAGCATTCCGTAGTTGGGACTGTCATTATAATTCTTTACTAACAGTTGGAACTAATCACATTTGGAATGTTAAGCTGGCTGCAAATAGAGAACGCCTTCGTTTTCTATTAATGGGCTTGAACAAAGGAGAAAAATTGATGAAATGTTATTTAAGTAATATTAAAGTTCATTTAAATTCAGAATCATATCCATATGATGATCTAAACCTCGACATTGAAAAGGCTGTATGCTAAATTTATGCGATGTATGCTAAATTTCAAGAAATGTACTACATGAAAGACCCTCAACCTCTATTCACATCAGCAGATTCTATACTCAAAGCTCCAGTTATTGTTATCGACCTTCGTTATCAAAATCAAGGTCTGACAAGCGAACCAATCGACGTTAAGATTGAGTTTGAAACAAAAAGCAATATTCCTGAAAATACTTCGGCATATTGCGTACTTATTCATGATCGTTTAGTTGAGTATACCCCATTGGCAGGATTAGTTCGAAACATTGTTTGAGATGGAGATCGATGCTTTTATTGATATACAAGGATTTATTGCAGAGGATGGGGATTTTGTTCCGAAGGAAGTAGCAATTGTTTTTGATGAGACGAATTTTAAAATAATTATATTTAAACCACCATACCTCATAAAAGAATTAAACCAAAAACAACAAAATAGTGTTGTCTGGTTGTCAAACAATCATCATGGACTACGCTGTCAACAGGGTGTGTAATGAAAACATTGTTAATGGTCTTTGTATAGAGGCATTTGAACCCTAATATTCAAAGCATTTTTAGGTAATAGTTGGGAGTAGGACTGCGGGAACCGTTAAATCGCTAACACTAGCAGTCGGTTGGGGGATTCGTGTCCTTTCCCTTCCACTCTCAGTTAAGCATTGCAATAATAATTTTTTTAGACTACCTATTTTTTTAAGAATACTAATTAAAACTAAATGGTCCAAAGTCGCTAAACTTTCAAACAAAACCCCTGCAATTAGCGACACAAATTGAGATTCTATTAAAAAAAACAAATGGTATTTGGCTATAGTTGGTGGTACTTGGTAGCTACTCCGAGATGGTTTTTGGAGAGCATCGCCTCATAACCCTCCCAATCCTTGGTTCCAGTGGCATTTTATCTTTTATTTTCTAGAACCCCTAAACAGAACTTAAAACAACATTCTATATCATCTCTTTCATCACCGGTTTAAGGAAAACTCTTTTATTTGATTTAGAAATTCATAATTATCCTCATACAAAATTTATTAAAATATTTATTTTTCAAATATTTAACAAACAAAATATATGTATAAAATAATACAGCTTAAAGGTTAAATTCTAGATGAGCTTTATATAAAACGGGATATGCTATATAATTCAAAGTAATTCATTTTTAAATACAAAAAAAAACGGGATGGTATTCCACAACTCCTTACTTAATACAAAATGTTCTCCTTATACTGTGTATTCATTATGTGGGAATATTTTGTTTACTAAACTTTCTTACTAAACTTAGTAGGGTATTCAATTACTACCAACATACAAATCAATCAATCTTCTGGAAGAGCATATGAATGATCATAAACAAATAGTACAAATATGTTAACGATGTAACAGAATTCACCTAAGTTCTGATTTGCGTTTGCGACATAACAGCGGAGCAAAATCTAATAATAATAACGAGAATGTAAACTGTAAATTGTAATCATGAATTCTCCGCTTAGTGATGAATCGGTTATATTGTTATCATAGCTCTGTTACATTGCTAAATATTTTTATCACACTTACCAATACAAGACGACGAACGTTGAGAAGGCCTTTTCAATGTCAGCGACGTTTGGTGTGAGCTAGAGACCAAAAGGGTTGTCATTCAAATTATCATAAATAATGAAGTTTAATACAGAAATGCGTACCTCGTGTTTACATGTACATACACTGTCATTGAAAGGTTAAATGTACTAAATGTGATTTCTTATCAAGAATAGAATGTGTTGAACCGAATTAGGATTATTGATTTAATTAATTAATTAATTTCATTTTCAAGATATGATCAGGGAACTAAGTGATCATGTTCGTCGTACCAATCGACAATGACTAAATCTTTCGAAATTCAGTTTTTCATTAATTCACAAATATAAACACTCAGTAAATGAGTTGTACTTCTCTGGTTGGTTCATGCCAAACTTATAATCGAACGAAGATCACTTATTTCGCTCATTCCTGAGAATAAAAAAAATTAGATTTTTCTCCAATTTCAAATGACGATCTTAGTTAATTTAAAATAATTTTGTGTGTTTTATCACCATTTTAGTCAACTATAATTTTTTTCTGCTTTTTAACGCGATTGAAACCAATTGTCTGTATACTTATGTTTGGAAGCACTTTATTGTAAATACTTCTGTACAATACTAAACTGGTTGCTCACATTATTTGACGAATACGTGGACTATGGAATGCTGGGTTTTAATTTTGCTTCATTGTTTTTGTTCTTGCTATGTCTTGTATCACTTTTGTTTTCTTACTTTATTTGCAAGAGATGAGGTTAAATTACACAATGGTAGAAATGGAAATATTGCTGATTAATAAACCCAGCTTACACAATAGAACTGACTTGTTTGGGGAAGATTATTATTAATATGCTAGTAACAATTCCGAACCAATATGAACATTTTGGGCAGGTTTTGCTCTCTATTCTCTATTACAGCACTGGATGACAACTTTTATGGATGATTACACTCGAAGTCTGTGGATATAATAATTCATCGGTGAAAGATCAGCATTTGATGTAGGTGGACAAACCTCTGATCCCAAAACAATGCTTAGTGAATGATATTCATGATGATGTTTAACGTGTGAATTATATATCGTATGGACTGCTACCCTTAGTGTTCGCTCAGCCTCTGACCGCTTCCCACGACTATTCCTGGTATTTCCAAGGCCTGGATGTGCAAGTTGAACAATAATAATTTCTGCCGGCGATGTAATACCGTCGTCCTTTGTTGAAATTCTCCCCTTATAGGTGTGAATATATCACCAAACTTTGGGCACCCAATCTCTTATTTCAAAAGGTACACGGATTTTAATACTTTTCACAGATTATTTTTTTATGCTAATCGCGTGTTAACTTGTGTGCTGATGAGTTGGAAAAAAGGAAGTTTATTCCACTTAATCAGCCCGAAGAAGCTTGTGCTTGAACATACACACAGAATCATAATTGGGCATGTATAAATCAGCTGTGATTTAATTCAAGAGTTCCCATATTGGATAAACCATGGTAAGCGTTACATGGTAAAAGAAAATCGCATGCCATAAAAAGTGTTCTTGAACTTTAATTTTCACTCAAAAAAAATTATGCTTTGAAAAATAATTCGCAAAAAAAAATATCATAAATGTTCGCGAATCAAATTCTAAATAGAAATACTGTGACTGAGACCATTCCTGTGCCAAGTCCATTACAAAACCGAATAATTCTAACTCTTTTAGCGATAGAATTAGTTGGAAAAAAGGACTTACGTGCGAATGTCTTTTGCATGAAAAGTTCCAACATTCTTTCCATTCTCGTCTTCTAAAACATAGTAATGACTTCCTAGCTTTTCGCTAATATTTGCCTTAAGAAACATTGGAGCCAACTTCGCATTAAATGACTTTTCTTGACTACTCTGTGCAAAATTCCGGCGAAATACCTCTTGACCAACACTAAAGGTGGGTATTCTAACTCTCAAATTGTAGTGTACTTTATTCCGCTCGTAGGCCTCCTTAATATGTTTTCTTATGTCACTTCTTATAGTTTGTAATTTATCGTCTCTATTTATGAGTGCACCAGGTTCATCTAAGAGTTTCAAATTTCTTAAAATGTTATAGGATGATCCATGACTTATCATGTTAAATCCAAAGACCGCATGATATGGTGACAATTTCAATGGTAAGAATTCCTAAGTGCACAACTGATGGCACTAAGTTGTTTATCCCATAATTTGTGATCCTGCTTGAGATACGCCCGAATTCCTGCAATCAGAGATCTATTTACCAGCTCAGAAGAGTTTGATTGAGGCGAATAAAAAGCTGTGTATGTGAGATTCCGTAGGCGGTAAGGAATGCGTTGAACTCACTTGATTTAAACTGGCTTCCATTATCGCTTACGACCGCTTCCGGAACTCCGTACACATGAAAAATTTCCTTCTCCATGAATTCTATAACCTTCAACGCTGTAAATTTTCTAAGTGGGCAAACCCAATGAAATTTGGTTAGATGATCTAATACAATGAAAAGACCTATGTATCCTGATTTACTACGGGGGTAGGGTCCAAGAATGTCTACATATAACCGCTGGAATGGGCGGATGGATGTGGGTTGCTTTCCGATTGGTGGTTTCATAACAAAGTTTGGACCTTTGGTGGTCTTGCAAACTTCACACTCCTTCACGTATCTTCTAACATCGCGCACCATTCCTGGCCAATAGAATGTCCTTCGAAGTAGTTCCAGTGTCTTACAAACCCCACCATAAGAGAGAGTCATGCGACCTTCTCATGACCGAAATTCTCAACTTTTCCGGGATCCAAAGTTTCCAAGCCAATTCCTCTTGACACTCATCTCCTCTATACTGTTCTGTCCGAATGTATACAAATGAATCAACAACTTTAAAATCTGGGTACTTTTCACCGCTATTCCGCATCCTGGCGTTTAGCTCTTCATAAGCCTGGTCTTGAAAATGTGGCGAAGTGAGATCAACTTCGGGCTCAGTGCAATCTATTGACGACACTTCTGCCTCTGGGATTCTAGAAAGTGCATCCGGTACAACGTGGTCACTTCCCTTTCGGTAGCTTATACTGAATTTAAAAGCTTGTAGTTGGAGGACCCATCTAGCTAATCTTCCTGTAAGGTTTGGTTGGCGCATGAGCCAAACCAGGCTGGCATGATCAGTTATCACTTCAAAGGGTTGCATTTCCAGATAACAACGGAACCTCTTAATAGCCTCTATAGCAGCTAAGCATTCACGCTCCGTGACGCTATAGTTCCGTTGAGCGGAATTAAGCTTTTTGCTCATATATGCTATAGGACGTTCCTGATCGTCATTATCTAGCTGGACAAGAACCGCGCCGATTCCATAATCACTGGCATCGCAGTGAAGAAAGAATTTGTTATAAAAATTTGGATTTATTAAAACTGGAGCCATGGTCAAAAGAGTTTTAAGGTTTTCGAAAGCCGACTGGGCTTCAGAAGTCCAGACGAAATTTTCGATAAAGCGTCGGTACCACCCCGCGAGACCTAGGAAACCACGCACTTGTCTTATATTTTTGGGCGTGGGCCAATCCCGAATTGCACTGATCTTTTCGACATCTGTAGTTATTCCTCCATCTCCTATAACGTATCCTAAGTAATTTACTCTCGTGACACAGAACTTACTTTTAGAAACATTGAGAGTCAAATTCGCCTTTTTGAATTGTGAATCGATCCTCACTAAAATCTCTAAATGTGTATCAAAATCCTCCGATACTACTGTAAGGTCATCTAAGTAACCCAAAACACAATGGCGAAGATCAGGCGGTATAATGCTGTTCATTGACATGCAAATTGACTGCGGGGCCTTGCAAAGCCCAAAGGGCATTACAACAAATTGAAAATGAGGCTTTCCAGGCACAGTAGAGGCCGTAAGGGGTTTAGACGAGTCGTCTAATGCTACTTGCCAAGAAGCATCTTTTAAGTCTAGTTTTGTTATAAGATTTGCCCTGGGTAACCTTGCAAAAATTCCTTCGATTGAAGGCAGAGGATATGCATCCGTTTTGGTTACGGAATTTACCTTTCGGGCGTCTAAACATAACCGAACTTTTCCTGGCTTAATCACAAGTCGCATAGGCGAACTCCAAGGAGATGTTGAGGGTTCGATTCCACCTAACGCAAGGCGAAATAGATGGAATAACGAATAATTCAAGATTGCAAGTTTTGGCCTTAAATGTTAACTCAACATCAAGTTTACCCAGAACATTTTGACGAGTACCGTCAGCTGTTCTTACATAAGATTTGAAATGCTTATAGTTAGGAAATTGCTGGAAATCTGTAGAGGATAGTTCTGAGCCGATACAACTAATATTGGCTCCTGTGTCGATTAAGCCTAATTCTTTAAAATTCAGAAATGAAACTCTAGCGTAGTAGCGTAGGTCATTTAGATTGGAAATTATTGATAAAATCAGCACTTTCCTTGAAAATTTTTTCATTTTGAAATATTTGCGCATGCGCCTAGTCGACCGTTTGGGCGGTTTAAATGGGCTGCCAGAAACTGCATCTACATTAAATATTTCATCACGATTTTGCATATACAGTTGTAATCGTCTATGATAGGGTAGCCGTGGAAACAAAACGACATCCTCTTCCCCTTTGTCATCATCCGACTCTTTGTCGATTACTCTTTTTAAAATAGTTTTGAATGACGTCACTTTTTCAGAAGAACTATGTTAAATATCAGGGTTAGTTTCGTGTGCACTATCGCTGGAGGTGTCGGGGCGTTGTAGTAATGGTTTTAATGTTGTTCCTTCATTGGAACAACTGGTTGTAAGTTTTTTGACGAAATCAATTTCCTTGCCCTACATTTTGTGCAGTCTTGTTTATAAATTCCATTTGCTCCACAACCATAACAAAAAACATGTCTCTCCTTGAGACAATCTTCCCAGTTGTGACCGATTTCTTCACAATTCCAATATTGTGATTTACGCTGTTGGGCTAGTGCATTAACCGAAAGTTCGTGTTGTAATATTTCGGCCTCGGAGGATAAATCTGCCTGACAATCAGTTTCCGCTACTTGTCTGCGTGGTGCAAAAGCATTTCCCATACGCCCTACCAAGTTTCGACGGACGTGCTCGTCGGCCAGAAAGTGTTCTGGTTTTTGAACCAGCTTACGTAAATTTGAAATAGAATGGACAGAAACGTACAAAAGATCCTGTCTTATTTCCGGACGAAGATTTCGAGTCAAGATTTCGATCAGTTCAGTTTCTGACATAGGCGACGAAAGTCGGTCTATAATTGTCGAAACTGAATCTAAAAATGCCTCAAATGTTTCACCAGGTTTCTGTCGTCGATTCCGGATTTCCTCTCGAAGATCAAATGCAGTTTTGCAATCCTGATATTGCGATCGGATGGCCTCGCAAAAGTCCTCCCAATGAATTATTTGCACCTGTTTATGGTATCGCCAGAACCATCGCTTGGCATTTCCAGTCAACAACATTTGCAAATTTTTGCAGATAACTGTAAAATCACCATTGAAGTTATCAAAAGTTAAAGACCTAACTCGGTATAGAAACTCATCTACATCTAATCCGTTCCAATTTTGAATTATTGATGTGATTTTATCGACTGAAAAAGGTAAACGATGAGAAGTAGAGAAGTTAGATATTGCATTTGGATTATGACTATTGGCAGAAGTGAATGGAGAAGAGGTATTGTGAAGTATTGTATTATTATTATTGCCCGGAGCTGTAGCATTGTTTGGGCCAAAATTTACTGTTCGAGAATACTGATTAGGATATATATCATTATCTTGTGTCAAATTCAGAAAATTATTAGAATCTTGATATATATTACTCGCCTGGCTCCGGGTTTTGTAGTGATGTGCTTTAGCCCCTCGGGGTTTACCTCTTTGAGACGGTTTAAAAGTAGGAGCATTGGATGACAATTCGGGAATATTGATCGTTACCAACGGCTCCTGGTTTGGAATAATTCTTGATTGAAATGGGTAGATACTTTCGTAGTTCACTCAACTGATATCCTCTTTTGCACACTGGACACGACAAATTCGTTTGCAAAAATGTTTCGATACAAATACGATGAAACACATGACAACATTCTTGAACTATAACACAATCTTGATCTTCCCCGAATGTTTCTGAACATACAAAGCAAATATTAATCGAGTCACCTCCAGGTGGGACTGACTGTGACATTGTGGCACGGTGTGGAGTACGTTCCAAAGACATTGCTCACACTAATAGAAAATTTGTGAAAATTACGTAGATGCCTTTTATTTTCAAGTGTGGGCAATAATA
Source organism: Phaonia tiefii (assembly GCA_963931995.1). Taxonomy (NCBI): domain Eukaryota; kingdom Metazoa; phylum Arthropoda; class Insecta; order Diptera; family Muscidae; genus Phaonia; species Phaonia tiefii. The sequence goes on along the minus strand of OZ008368.1, from coordinate 110,725,025 downwards.
ACATATATTAATCAACTACGACAATGTTCACAAGTAATAAGTATTATTTAAACTATTTATTACCGATTAATTGTAAGTTGACGTCGCCAACTGATCTCTGAAATCTTTATAATCGTAAATTCGTAGAAAAATAGTGAAAAAAAAGTGTAAGAGCGTCCTTACCGATGATGAGATATTTGATATAGAGTGTTACACCAACTGACAAATAACCAATACTGAATTCAAAACAAGTCTATTGAGATTATTGTGAGTCATATAGAGTTATTTCATGTACAAACCAGACCAATTTTAACTCTTTTCTCTTGAATTTCCTAACACAACTCGGACAGCGAACCGCAAGCAGCAAACTCACTGTGATCCAGAGGTATGCTGGTGGCTGACAACTAGTACCAAAGAAAAAACATTTATATACCACACATAAATTGTTCTTAAAATACAAAACTGTGAGAACCAGTTCATTTACCGCGGAAAATGAGATCAGAATCTCAATGGTTAGCTGATTCGAACCTTGGGACCTCAAATCGCTAAAATCCTATCGAGAACTAAAGTCTATTCCGAAATATACTTTGTGGAACTCAAATATTTTAGTACTTTAGGTAAAACTGTTGAAATCTACGATATTGTATACTAAAAAACAAAATCGAGCAGAAAAGATCTAAATTCTTCTCATGCCCCACGTTGGGCGCCAATTATTGTAATGAACACATTGTTAATGGTCTTTGTATAGAGGCATTTGAACCCTAATATTCAAAGCACTTTTAGGTAATAGTTGGGAGTAGGACTGCGGGAGCCGTTAAATCGCTCACACTAGCAGTCGGTTGGGGGATTCGTGTCCTTTCCCTTCCACTCTCAGTTAAGCATTGCAATAATAATTTTTTTAGACTCCCTATTTTTTTAAGAATACTAATTAAAACTAAATGGTCCAAAGTCGCTAAACTTTCAAACAAAACCCCTGCAATTAGCGACACAAATTGAGATTCTGTTAAAAAAAAACAAATGGTATTTGGCTATAGTTGGTGGTACTTGGTAGCTACTCCGAGATGGTTTTTGGAAAGCATCGCCTCATAACCCTCCCAATCCTTGCTTCCAGTGGCATTTTATCTTTTATTTTCTAGAACCCCTAAACACAACTTAAAACATCATTCTATATCATCTCTTTCATCACCGGTTTAAGGAAAACTCTTATTTTTATTTGATTTAGAAATTCATAATTATCCTCATACAAAATTTATTAAAATATTTAATTTTCAAATATTTAACAAACAAAATATATGTATAAAATAATACAGCTTAAAGGTTAAATTCTAGATGAGCTTTATATAAAACGCGATATGCTATATAATTCAAAGTAATTCATTTTTAAATACAAAAAAACGGGATGGTATTCCACAACTCCTTACTTAACCCTGCTGTTAGATTAGGACCATTTGGTCCAAATTTTTTCTGTTTTCCCTTGTAACTTTGGAACGGTGATATATACTGACTAAATTTTTCTGCTAATGGGGTCTTTTAATAAAACAATGTTATGTGCGAAAATTAAATTTTCTAACTTTATTCAGGACTGAGAAAAATACAAAATGACGAATCTTAGATTAGAGGACCATTTGGTCAATAGTACATTTTTTCATTACCAAGCGAATGTAAATTCATGTCAAATATTTAGAAGATGTTTTTGATATGTCAAATACTTGCTTTAGAAATTATTGAACCAAAATAGTTACAAAGGATAAGATAAAATTATTATTTTGGATGAAAATTCCAGTATGGACCAAATGGTCCCTCAATCTAAGATTCGTAAGTTTTTTCATTACCAAGCGAATGTAAATTCATGTCAAATATTTAGAAGATGTTTTTGATATGTTAGCGGATGTTTTTGATATGTCAAATACTTGCTTTAGAAATTTTTGAACCAAAATAGTTACAAAGAATAAGATAAAATTATTATTTTGGATGAAAATTGCAGTATGGACCAAATGGTCCCTCAATCTAAGATTCGTAAGTTTTTTCTAATCTAACAGCAGGGTTAATACAAAATTTTCTCCTTATACTGTGTATTCATTATGTGGAAATATTTTGTTTACTAAACTTTCTTACACATAGTAGGGTATTCAATTACTACCAACATACAAAGCAACCAATCTTCTGGAAGAGCATATGAATGATCATAAACAAAGAGTACAAATATGTTAACGATGTAACAGAATTCACCTAAGTTCTCTTTTGCGTTTGCGACATAACAGCGGAGCAAAATCTAATAATAATAACGAGAATGTAAACTGTAAATTGTAATCATGAATTCTCCGCTTAGTGATGAATCGGTTATATTTTTATCATAGCTCTGTTACATTGCTAAATATTTTTTCACACTTACCAATACAAGACGACGAACGTTGAGAAGGCCTTTTCAATGTCAGCGACGTTTGGTGTGAGCTAGAGACCAAAAGGGTTGTCATTCAAATTATCATAAATAATGAAGTTTAATACAGAAATGCGTACCTCGTACATGTACATACACTGTCATTGAAAGGTTAAATGTACTAAATGTGATTTCTTATCAAGAATAGAATGAGTTGAACCGAATTAGGATTATTGATTTAATTAATTAATTAATTTTATTTGCAAGATATGATCAGGGAACTAAGTGATCATGTTCGTCGTACCAATCGTCAATGACTAAATCTTTCGAAATTCACTTTTTCATTAATTCACAAATATAAACACTCCGTGAATGAGTTTTACTTTTCTGGTTGGTTCATGCTCTGGTTGGTTTCGCTCATTCCTGAGAATAAAAAAAATTAGATTTTTCTCCAATTTCAAATGACGATCTTGGTTAATTTAAAATAATTTAAAAACATTTTAGTCGATTATAAATTTTTTCTGATTTTTAACGCGATTGAAACCAATAGTCTGAATACTTATGTTTGGAAGCACGTTATTGCAAATACTTCTGTACAATACTAAACTGGTTGCTCACATTATTTGACGAATACGTGGACTATGGAATGAATCACTTTTGTTTTCTTACTTTATTTGCAAGAGATGAGGTTAAATTACACAATGGTAGAAATGGAAATATTGCTGATTAATAAACCCAGCTTACACAATAGAACTGACTTGTTTGGGGAAGATTATTATTAATATGCTAGTAACAATTCCGAACCAATATGAACATTTTGGGCAGGTTTTGCTCTCGATTCTCTATTACAGCACTGGATGACAACTTTTATGGATGATTACACTCGAAGTCTGTGGATATAATAATTCATCGGTGAAAGATCAGCATTTGATGTAGGTGGACAAACCTCTGAACCCAAAACAATGCTTAGTGAATGATATTCATGATGATGTTTAACGTGTGAATTATATATCGTATGGACTGCTACCCTTAGTGTTCGCTCAGCCTCTGACCGCTTCCCACGACTATTCCTGGTATTTCCAAGGCCTGGATGTGCAAGTTGAACAATAATAATTTCTGCCGGCGATGTAATACCGTCGTCCTTTGTTGAAATTCTCCCCTTATAGGTGTGAATATATCACCAAACTTTGGGCACCCAATCTCTTATTTCAAAAGGTACACGGATTTTAATACTTTTCACAGATTATTTTTTTATGCTAATCGCGTGTTAACTTGTATGCTGATGAGTTGGAAAAAAGGAAGTTTATACCACTTAACCATCCCGAAGGACATTGTGCTTGAACATACACACAGAATCATAATTGGGCATGTATAAATCAGCTGTGATTTAATTCAAGAGTTCCCATATTGGACAAATACCTGTTCTGATGCCTGTTCTGATACCTGTTCTGATACCTGTTCTGATACCTGATCTGATACCTGTTCTGATGCCTGTTCTGATACCTGTTCTGATACCTGTTCTGATACCTGTTCTGATACCTGATCTGATACCTGTTTTGATACCTGCTGTGATACCTGTTCTGATACCGGTTCTGATACCTGTTCTGATACGTGATCTGATACCTGTTCTGATACCTGTTCTGATATCTGATCTGATACCTGTTCTAATACCTGTTCTGAGACCTGTTCTAATACCTGATAGCTGATATCATGACGACGTCTGAAAAAGTGTTTGCAGAGTTGATAAAGACGAGGAAAGAATTGAGAAAAAAATTTAAAAGCATAAAAATGGGTGAAGCAGATACTCTAAATCAATTGGAGGAGACATTTAAACCTATAACACAGCCATTAAATCAATTCATTAGTGAAAGTAAGAAAGGCGCATTGCAGCGTCGCAATAGAAAATTCATTAATGCTGGAAAATTCGATGCGGTAAAGAGATCGATAGAAGATGATCCGAATGATGATATGCGTAAAAAAAAGGTTGAGAAAAGACGATGACAACGGTGATAAAGCATATGATGATATGTTTAATAAATCATTATTAAAGAAGGAATCATGTACTCCCAAAAGATTTAAAAAATATGGGAGGATCGATGTAAATGATTTAATGGAAATAGATGTGTCAAACGATGAATTTTTCTCTCAAACTGATTTCTCTGAAACTAAGGATGATGATGATGATAATGCAACAAGCATAATGAATTTAACTGATTTAGACAGAACAAATAAATTGGACACAAACTATGGACCGCACAAAAATAAGAATAGCGGCGAATGGATGTTTGGTGATAGCACTTTAAAGTTAAATGAAGGTAAAGTTAAAATCGGGAATGAAAATTGGGCTCTCACTCCAGGACTATTCGAATTAATGTTCCTGATTAAACCTCAAAATTATGATAAATTTGATTTAGATATCTATAAAAATATATTGCTGAAAACTAATGCATACAGACGAAATTATAAAACTGATGGTCAGATAAAGGGATCACGAGGTTATAAATATAAAAAAATTAGAAGCAAACTGCTGGATGTTAATAAGAGTAAAACATTATCGAACAAGTCTACATCTATATCCGAACGTAAAGGAAGCGGTATGATGAAACTAAATCCATATAAAACAAACTATTTATATTGGGATGACCCGAATGAGCTAGTAGATCGTCTCAGACTGTTGATCGCATCGCAAGCAGCCGACACACTAATCATAATAACAAAATTGTATCGATTATTGAAGAGTTACGAGAAGCTGATATAATTATATAGTCGAATGAGATTATGTCTGTAGACAAATTTGGTCACTTTAGTAACTATAAGAAGGAGGCATTATGGAAGGATGTGCCTAAATTGTTTGGCTTTACCCTGGACAAAGATAAAAACATTAATTTCCAAAACAAAAGGATCAAGAACATCAGAACTCCACTCGAAGAAACGGATGCGGTTCACAAATCTTTTCTTTTTGCACAAATCAGCAGCGAGCAAAAAATATTAAAGAACGGGATAAACTTGGTGATTATTCATCTTAGAGAGGAGCTATCAACATTGAGATCACAAATTATAAATATTCTTAAGGTGCTAAAAAAACCACATTAAAACCATATGCTAAAAATGGATGAAAAACGAATGCTTGTGAATGAATTACATAAACAGAGTTGTTGTGATGAAGGGTATAGATGACTTATGGCAAGCAGATTTAGTTGAAATGGGGAGTTACTCGAGACAAAATGAAGGATATCGATATCTCTTAACAGTCATCGATACATTCTCAAAATTTGCTTGGATTCAACCACTTAAGACCAAAACATCTATAGATGTTGTTGAAGCTATGAACAACATTTTAAAATGTGGACGAATACCAAAAAATCACATAAAATTAATCATTACTCTACATTCAGTGTTATGAAAGCATCCATTGTAGAACGATTTAATAGAACGCTAAAGGGTATGATGTGGAAAGAGTTCAGTTATAATGGTTCATATCATTGGCTCGATAAGTCTAAGGATTTGATTAAAGTCTATAATAAAAAATATCATCGTACAATTAAAATGACACCAACAAAAGTTAATACATCTAATGAGACGAAATTGTTGGAGACAGTTTACAGTGATTTTAAAATTCATCCACCATCAAAATACCATGTTGATGATCATGTACGCATCAGCAAATACAAACATATTTTCGAAAAAGGATTTCCCCCAACTGGACAACTGAAATACTCAAAATCAACTCAATACAAAATACCTATCCAACCACATACACTTTAGAAGATTATCAAGGAAATCCAATTAAAGGAGGATTCTATAATGAGGAGCTTTCCCGTACTCGCTATCCAAATTTAGAAAATTTAAAAAACTGTTGGAGATCGAGCGTTTGTCAAGTGGTTGGGCTTTTCAAAGGAGCATAATTTTTGGATTAAGAAAATCGAAATTATGTAATAATGTGAAGTATTAAAAATTATATTATGAAATAATGCGAAATATATTTAATAAATTGATTGTAAAAATCAAAATATTTGTTTATTAATTTATTTGATTGAATGCAAATCCGAATCCAGACCCTAATTTCCGTAGATGTATTTTACTCACTCTCGATTACTTTATTTTTTGCTCGCTGCTGATAATATTTTTAGTTTGTAATTTAAATGTTGATAGCTCCTCTCTAAGGGGGATAATCTCTAAGTTTATCTCGTGTTTTAATATTTTATGCTCGTTGCTGATTTGTGCAAAAAGAAAAGATTTGTTAATAGCATCCGTTTCTTCGAGTGGAGTTCTGATGTTCTTGATCCTTTTGTTTGGAAATTAATGTTTTTATCTTTGTCCAGAGTAAAGCCAAACCATTGAGGCACATCCGTCCTTAATGCCTCCTTCTTATAGTTACTAAAGTGACCAAATTTGTCTACAGACATAATCTCATTCGACTATATAATTATATCAGCTTCTCGTAACTCTTCAATAATCGATACAATTTCCTTATTATGATTAGTGTGTCTGGCTGCTTGCGATGCGATCAACAGTCTGAGACGATCTACTAGCTCAGTCGGGTCATCCCAATATAAATAGTTTGTTTTATGTGGATTTCATTTCATCATACCGCTTCCTTTACGTTCGGATATAGATGTAGACTTGTTCGATAATGTTGTACTCTTATTAACGTCCAGCAGTTTGCTTATAATTTTTTTATATTTATAACCTCGTGATCCCTTTATCCGAACATCAGTTTTATAATTTCGTCTGTATGCATTAGTTTTCAGCAATATATTTTTATAGATATCTAAATCAGTTTTATCATAATTTTGAGGTTTAATCAGGAACATTAATTCGAATAGTCCTGGAGTGAGAGCACAATTTTCATTCCCGATTTTAACTTTACCTTCATTTAACTTTAAAGTGCTATCACCAAACATCCATTCGCCGCTATTCTTATTTTTGTGCGGTCCATAGTTTGTGTCCAATTTATTTTTTCTGTCTAAATCAGTTAAATTCATTATGCTTGTTGCCTTATCATCATCATCATCCTTAGTTTCAGAGAAATCAGTTTGAGAGAAAAATTCATCGTTTGACACATCTTTTTCCATTAAATCATTTACATCGATCCTCCCATCTTTTTTAAATCTTTTGGGAGTACTTGTTTCCTTCTTTATTAATGATTTATTAAACATATCATCATATGCTTTATCACCGTTGTCATCGTCTTTTCTCAACCTTTTTTTGAGCATATCATCATTCGGATCATCTTCTATCGATCTCGTTATCGCATCGAATTTTCCAGCATTAATGAATTTTCTATTGCGACGCTGCAATGCGCCTTTCTTACTTTCACTAATGAATTGATTTAATGGCTGTGTTATAGGTTTAAATGTCTCCTCCAATTGATTTAGAGCATGTGCTTCACCCATTTTTATGCTTTTAAATTTTTTTCTCAATTCTTTCCTCGTCTTTATCAACTCTGCCAACACTTTTTCAGACGTCGTCATGATATCAGCTATCAGGTATTAGAACAGGTATTAGAACAGGTATCAGATCAGATATCAGAATAGTTATCAGAACAGGTATCAGATCAGGTATCAGATCAGGTATCAGAACAGGTATCAGAACAGGTATCAGAACAGGTATCAGAACAGGTATCAGATCAGGTATCAGAAAAGGTATCAGATCACGTATCAGAACAGGTATCAGAACAGGTATCAGAACAGGTATCAGAACAGGTATCAGAACAGGTATCAGAATAGGTATCAGAACAGGTATCAGATCAGGTATCAGAACAGGTGTCAGAACAGGTATCAGAACAGGTATCAGAACAGGTATCAGATCTGGTATCAGAACAGGAATCAGATCAGGTATCAGAACAGGTATCAGAACAGGTATCAGAACAGGTATCAGAACAGGTATCAGATCAGGTATCAGAACAGGTATCAGAACAGGTATCAGATCAGGTATCAGAACAGGTATCAGAACAGGTATCAGATTAGGTATCAGAACAGTTCTCGATGCGACAGTTTGAAAGCGAAGTACTGTACTAGTTTATGTATATACTATTCAAACAGTTTTATATTGTTATGAATGTATTAAATGGTTTCCTATGGCGCCCCTCATTCAATTCGTCATCTTTATTAATCATTAGAAATCCATATTTACCCCTCCAACATTCTCGACACATTTCGCGAAAATTTTCGAAACTCATATGTGTTCCAACATGATCGTTATAAACATGCATCATATTCATCTCATCTTGGTTAAACATGATAATAATATTAGCATTATCTCGAATTAAATGTTTTGGAATGCGTGTATATGTTTGACATAAATAAAATGAATCAACATTTTTATGTCTACCCATGCAAAAATAATCACGTATATTATTCTGCTTCTCACAGGCAACGTCATCAAATATCATGATTAAATTATTTTTAATCTTTTCAGGTTGTATAACACTCTCATTATCCGAAAAAGTGAAGTAGCCCATTCCTTTAATTGGGTTTATTAACCATTTCAAATATTCATATTTAGGTTGAAATAAGGATTTCGAGTAGATGTATAGATTTTCAAATTTAAGACCATTGGGACTTTCAATCAATCCAATCATCACATTAGTCTTCCCAAAATTGGATGGTCCTACTATTAGAGCACGAATAGAATTAGGTAGCAGAGAACTACGTCTTGTTCTGCAAATAGTTTTGGTTGAGAAATCTACATTTTTCACTTCTATACTCATATCCTGTTTTATTAAACGCATTGCTAGAACTGCATTTATTAGCACGCATTAAGAGTATTATATATAGATATTTATACATACATATATATATATTAGGGCGGGTCGATTTGTAGGGAGTGAAAAAATTCACCAATTTCCCTATGATTTCCGTATTCTATGGGTTATTCCATGAAAATTTGCCGAAGGAACCATACGTCTATCGTTAAAATCGAGTCCCCTACTTTTTGTTGGTAAAAAGTTGGTAAAAATTTTGGACCATTTTTCCATTTTTTTCATGATTTTGTCCAAGAATATTACTTTCATGGCCATTTTTTTGGCTCAATCCATTATTTAATTCAATTTACAATTCAAAATGAAGAGTTTAAGCCCAAATTTATCGAATTCGGTTGATTAATTCATGCGATATTGCTAAAACAAAATAACACATAAAACCAACTTTTTGATTTTTTTTTTCCTTTTTATTTTTTTTTCTACAAAAATTCAAATTAAGAGATAATAAAGTATCTATCAACCTATTATCAAAAAAAAATATTCAATTTGAGTGTAGTAAAAGACAAAATGTGAAAAAAAACATTATTTTTTCTGAAAGTCTTGTTTGCTTTCAAGTCTGGGTGTTTTCGTACCTCTCTCTAATGTCGTCGCCATAGCGCCTTCTACATTCTTTCATGCAACTCGTTTAGCAGTGGCAGCCAGCAATTGGACATGTCTTTCCGTTCCTTGAATGTGTAAAGGAATTTGTGGATCATCGAACGGTGGCACTTCGTAATTTAAATATCCCTCCAAATGTTCATACGAATAACTTTGCGTAAACGGTGGTTCGAATAAAATGGTATCGTCATTTAAATCCATATTTGTATATTCCGTACAATTAAAGTTTATAAGAGATTTTTTATAAATTCTAGGTTCCGTTGGGTCGACAATATCTCTTCGGTAATGTAAAATCTTCTTTATAGCAATGTTTCGTTTTTCCATTCTATCATCAAACAACATAGATAGCAAGATATTTTCTGAGTGTGCAAAATATGGATTATCTTGAATTACTGTATTTACAACTCCAAGTAAATTCGGTGGTAAAAATCGTGTCCAAGTAATAAATTTAAAAAGTAATGTACTACCGTCTGCGGCAGAGCTATAATACTTAACATTGAAATACATTGGCATGTATACTTTTATTATATAGTTAGCCAGCATTTTTAAATTTTCAGTTGGATTATTAGTTGTCACATACAACCGTAATAAACTATTGGCTTTGGTCAGCCAACGAGAATGTGCAATTGGCCCTGGTTTTATGTGAGAAAAATCCGCAGGAACCACACCATTAGAAATTGCATTGGGCATTGACATCAAGTACCTCGAATCGGTAGATAATTCTTCTGGATTTAAATCACCAGGAGGCATATTTTCCAAAGCAATTTCCTCAAAATCGGTTACCACCTGAAAAGAAAACATAACAGCTAAAAAATAGAATGAAAAATGGTAAATAATCAGCTATAAAAATTACATACCGGAAGATTTTCACAATCAGTAACTTTCCGGTAGTTGATCGTGGTCCATTGGTGGCTGATTTGTCTAAAGTGTCAAACAAATGTCTAAACGGAAGCTCGTTAAAGTGCAGAAGACACACAAACCAGTACAGTGGTCTCTTTAACTGTTTTTCGAATAGTCGCAAAATTCCACCGTGTACGTCAGTATTTGTTGGTTCACCATCAGCGCATATGGCAATTAATGAATCTAGAGACAATTGTTTTTCTTGGAAGAATTCGATCAATTTGTTGACTTTGCTTGCCGCAGTTTCACTTTCTAGTTTTGTGTAGGGTATCAATTGAGATTTTGGTTCCCTCAAAACAACTAGATGAGGTTCTTTAACCATCCTTGGATGCAACTTCTCATCAATTTTTTCTACAGTTAGAGCATCATTTTTCCTGCCGTCGAATGAAAATGATATCAAATTCGAGCCATCATACCGCTTACGAAGTGCGTCTTGTCTCCATTTTTCTCTTTCTCTACGAAGTTTACTTTTACCCATGATGGCAAGATTGCCATTAGCATCTTTTACGCCCAGGTCTTCCATCAGAGCTGTTGCCAATGCTGATCCCATTCTATCATGCACACCAAATCTGTCACACATCATTGCATAGTTTTTAGTATTGTATCTGGGAGTGTATGTTTGTGGTGGTAGAACTAATTCTGAACCTCCTCTCACATCAACTTCCATTTCGTCAAACTGTGGTTCGTATGTAGGATCGTTGCTCACTGGGATTGTTGGTATAGTCGTTGGTATCGTCTCTTCACTTCCACTATCGTGTTCCGGTATCGTTTGTATTCTGTCATTATATTGATCGCGCATGAAATCTTTTAAGTTTTCTGGGATAGATCCACATGAGCAGTCGTTTTCTTTCAAGTTGCATTTACATTTTCCAATGTTGAATAATTGGTTTGTTGATTCTACGAATTTTTTGAATTCTGTTGCGCATTTTACTCGTTGTTGCATTACTATATGCGTCAAGCAAATTATTCAATTTTCTAATGATGCTACCTTTGAGTATAAGTTTAGTATTAAGTTGATTCCAAATTTCTAACAATCTGTCTGCTACTTGGGGAGTAAATGTTTTATACGAAAACATTTTGCTTTGGGATTTTGAACGTTCGGCCAAGAAAAAATAGTACTTAAATATATCTCGTTTAGTTGACAGATTAATATCAGGTAATTCACAGGCCACGCCAAAAGAAAAAACATCATGAGAGACCAAATATTGCAAACTACTGCGTTGGGTATCTGTGGGATTTTGCGATGAACCAGGCTCTGAATCCATTTTTTAAACCGTCACTAAAAGAATTAAATATGTTTTTCATAGAATAATAATATAACTATTAACTATAATAGTTAGCAATGTTTTTACACTTACCTTTAAATCTTTTCTAAATTTCAAAATAGTTTGATTATTTGTTAGTTATTTCAAGTAACACTTCACTGAAATGACGCTCAAACAAAACTAGTATACACTGGAATATTATAAACAAACAAAAATAAAGAAGTCTGTAAAGAAACTAAAAACAAAACGAAATAAACAAACATAACACAGGGTGTGCACCCTGTGAAAAAATATGCCAATAATGTAAAGCGCAAATCAGTCCAGTCGTAACGTAAGGTTCGTAAGTCAAAAAAATTGAGCCAAAAAAATGGCCATGAAAGTAATATTCTTGGTCAAAATCATGAAAAAAATGGAAAAATGCTCCAAAATTTGGACAAAAATGCCCGTAACTTTTGAACCGTTGGACCAATGTTTTTTTTGTAAATTGATCAAAATGAGCTCGCCTTTCCAACGCGCCTACTGGCGATTAAACCCGATCGATAGTTTTTGAGTTATGGATGTGAACGTGTAGGTAATATTTCATACGAACGTCAATTTGGGAAAAAAATCTACCAACAAAAAGTAGGGGACTCGATTTTAACGATAGAGGTATGGTTCCTTTGGCACATTTTCATGGAATAACCCATAGAATTCGGAAATCATAGGGAAATTGTCGAAAAATAAATCGACCCGCCCTAATATATATATATAGCAAACGTCTTATAATGATGCGTCATTATCGCGCATTATTACTTATAAAAATGGTTCTAACTTATCATAAAAATGTTAGTCGAAAAACTAACGTCCTTGGGGGAGGATTAATAAACCGGATTATAAATAAACTGCCAATTGAGCTTCATCTTCCCGGTTATCAATTTTGCGGGCCTGGAACAAAACTTCAAGCTCGTTTGACTAGAGGTGAGAAGGGAATAAATCCCTTAGATGCATCTTGTAGAGAACACGATATAGCATATTCGAAAAATAAGGACTTGTACTCAAGACATCAAGCTGATCAAATTCTCGCAAATAGAGCGTGGAAACGAGTTTTGGATAAAGATATCTCCATCAGTGAAAGAGCTAACGCATATGTGGTGACTAACGCTATGAAAGCTAAAGTAAAATTCGGTATGGGGATTCAAAAAAGGAAAGGTGGTGGTGGCACTAACCTTTTTAGCGCAGCAGTAAAGGCCGCCGCAAAAATTATAAAAAAGCAAAAGCCCCAAGATATTGCGAGCGCTATTCAGATTGCACGCAAATCTATTCGAAATTCGTTTAAAGGTAAAAAGTCGAAAGCCGTAATACCACGCATTATTAATGTACCGAAAATTGGTGGCTTTTTACCTCTTATACCGATAATAGCAGCTCTTGGAGCTCTTAGCAGTCTTGGTCCGGAGGAGCTGCCATCGCTAAAACGGTGAATTCAGCAAAAAATGTTAAAGAGCAACTTGATGAGGCACGGAGACATAACAGACATATGGAATCGATAGCAATGGGAAAGGTCTTTATCTCAAACCATATAAGAAGGGCTATGGTCTTGTTATCAATGTTTCGATAAAAAACTACCAAAGACGCTACCTAACAGGCCATTAACTGATGTCGATTTGAAGAAGTTTGCCATAAACATTCCTTATTTTCGAGGTGTATTTATGAGAGCTTCACTCCCAAAACGACCACGTCTAAGAGAGTGTGGCATCACACATTTGGATCCGTCTGTCGGAGCTGGCACACATTGGGTAGCGTATTTCGAATATTTCGATAGCTTTGGTAATTTGCAGCCACCATTGGAGCTCATTAGATATTTAGGCAAAAATTTGATGTATAATTATAAGCAAGAACAAAATTATGATTCATTCAATTGTGGTGACTTGTGTCTAAAATTTTTAAATGATATTATGATGAAATAAAAAACAAAATTTTTTTAAATAATTCAAAGTTTCTCTTTATTTGAATGGTTGGTTGGGGATACATATAATATTATTTTAAATAATTTAAGATTTAGGTTATAATTTTTTCTAGTTCTTTAAATGAAGGTGAAGATTTCGATGTTTCTGTGTTGTGTATGCGAAATAATTCTTCACAATTATCAAAAATCCATAAAAGTTTTGTGTTGCCTCTCACACTTACAGTTTTTCCAGAAGTATATTCAGTCATCATCCCTTTCAGGATTGATAATGTGATATCACCCTGTTGACAGCGTAGTCCATGATGATTGTTTGACAACCAGACAACACTATTTTGTTGTTTCTGGTTTAATCCTTTTATGAGGTATGGTGGTTTAAATATAATTATTTTAAAATTTGTCTCATCAAAAACAATTGCTACTTCCTTCGGAACAAAATCGCCATCCTCTGCAATAAATCCTTGTATATCAATAAAAGCATCGATCTCCATCTCAAACAATTTTTCGAACTAATCCTGTCAATGGGGTATACTCAACTAAACGATCATGAATGAGTACGCAATATGCCGAAGTATTTTCAGGAACATTGCTTTTTGTTTCAAACTCAATCTTAACGTCGATTGGTCCGCTTGTCAGACCTGCATTTTGATAACGAAGGTCGATAACAAGAACTGGAGCTTTGAGTATAAAATCTGCTGATGTGAATAGAGGTTGAGGGTCTTTCAGTTTAGATCATCATATGGATATGATTCTGAATTTAAATGAACTTTTATATTACTTAAATAAAAATTCATCAATTTGTCTCCTTTGTTCAGGACCATTAATAGAAAACGAGGGCGTTCTCTATTAGCAGCCAGCTTAACATTCCAAATGTGATTAGTTCCAACTGTTAGTAAAGGATTATAATGACAGTCCCAACTACGGAATGCTAATGGTAATGTTGTTCCACTCTTGATAATCTGTATCATGCTTAGTTTACTCGAGTGCGATAGATGAACATGCGGAATTCGGCATGAAATATATGTAATAGTTAATTTAGATTCTTCATTGCTATTGCCAGATAATTTTGGCAAACTCATATCATTCTTGCAACGTAATAAAATAAGCTCATGCTTACAATTTAACATTATTTTATTAATGTCCTCAGCGAACCCCAATAATGACTTCAATGGTATATAAAAGTTGAATGCTTCTGTTTTCACCTCTATTTTCTCTCCATTATTCCAACTTGCATTTTTCATCATATCACTCTCAACAGGATTCAAAGACACATAGTTTTTTATAGTATTCGTCATCCCAAGATATCGAGTGCGATCAATTTCAATTCCATTAACTTCATACCGAATCTCATCAAATAGATGTGGTCCGATATTATTCACCATTTTAAAAGTAGTTATTGCAATGCTCTCTTTTTTTAGCTTTTATATAACCTTCAACATATACATAGCTTTCGCTACGCAGCATAAACAAGTCCTGGTTTTGTATCGAAATTCGTATCTCATCATCGTTGTTAAAGGATTGTAGGTATGGAGAATATGAATGATAGTCTTTTTTTATAATGCCATCGTCCGACGCAGGTTTTTCTAAAACGTTAATAATTCCGCTCATTTTAAGTTTAGATCTAAAGATTGTAGAAAAATTTTATTTTCAAAAGTTAAATCTTTATCTATTAGTTTTGATCGTGAGTGATTGACTGTTGGTGCTAGAATGTGTGTTGGCACATGTATCAAACTCTTTTTATTATAAATAACACTGTGTGTAATTTTTTAAGTCATGGCAAAATAACCATATACGGACACCACTACGTGATAAAAGACTAAAAAAAAAGACCCGTGTTTCCCAATTTTTCCCAAAGTCATGCACTTTTTTTTTTATGGGCCGCCAAAGATTTGGGGCCTCGGCATCATTTTCGTAAAAATGTGATCATTTTCTCAGGCTCATATCTTGCAATAAACAAATCTCAATAAACAAATTTCTAGAACATATAAACTTCCTAGAGATGATTCTTAACACTGTTTAGGTAGCACGCAAAAGTGAAAAATTTGCGGAAAATTTTTTAATTTCATTTTTTTTTACATTTTTCTCCGGTTCAGGTCCATAGGTAGCAAAAAATGAAATATGCCTGGCCAGAACCATGTGTTTGTCCAAGGGTTAACACCGTTTAGGTAGCGCTTAGGTATCACGCGATCATGCACCGACAGCAGCAGCACAGGCAATGCAGTAAGCTCAGCACACGCAACAAGGGACGCAGCACACAATATAAAAGCGACACGACGCTCACATCGAGGCATTACACAGCGCGACGTCAACGAGAGCTCAGCGGTGAAAGTTATGAAGTGAAAGTGAAAGTAATTTTTGCTACCTATGGACCTGAACAGGAGAAAAAGGTAAAAAAAAATTAAATTAAAAAATTTTCGGCAAATTTTTCACTTTTGCGTGCTACCTAAACAGTGTTAAGAATCATCTCGAGGAAGTTTATATGTTCTAGAAATTTGTTTATTGAGATCTTAGGTAAATTTTTGTAGTTGATTGTTTCCTTGAATTTTGAACGGTTTGATACCTATGGACCTGAACACGGGAAAAAAGGTTAAAAAATAATCGAATTTTTTTAAGTTTTTTGCGATTTTGATCTGGAAGGTGAAGTTTTTTTGATTTTATATGTTCGCAGTTTTTGTTATTTATGACAAGAGCTACAACTTTGCCTCAGAGAGTAAATCGAAATTCTGAACGGTTTGCCAGATATGAGCCTGAGAAAATGATCACATTTTTACGAAAATGATGCCGAGGCCCCAAATCTTTGGCGGCCCATAAAAAAAAAGTGCATGACTTTGGGAAAAATTGGGAAACACGGGTCTTTTTTTTTAGTCTTTTATCACGTAGTGGTGTCCGTATATGGTTATTTTTTTTCGTGTTGCACTGTGTAATCATTGTACTATTTGGTTTTAAGCGAAGTGTAATTTCTTCGCCACGAAAATTTATTAAATGATTGTTCTGATCAACTAAGCGTACTGTTATTGAACTTATCTCTTTGCAGTTGAGCGGTAAATAGATTAAGTTTCTCGGAATCTCATCAATTTTATAGCCTGGCGGTACGCTGTTTCCAAATTCATGTAGCGTGTGAACAGGTGAATTATTCATATATGAATTTACCACAATATTGCATTCAATTCGTATCAGATTTATTTTAGAAATTTGTAATTGGACATCTGAGTAATTATCTTCTTCTCCACTTAATTTCCTCGCTTCAAATCCCAACAATCATCCAATCGAATTTGGTTCATCAAAATGGACTACATCATGGGAGCTATTCAATATCACTTGCATTGTATTGCTATTAGCCTCTATATCTATAATCTTACTACGATTATCCATTTCATAATAATTAGATATTCTTTCTGCAATATCATCTAATTCATATGATCCAACAGGTAACTCAATAACATCATCACCAATATGAAATAAATTGTTGTGGGTATCAACGTTGGGTATACTATTATATGCATGAAAATCGACAAGAGCACATTCATATTCTCCATTTAATTCGATGGAGGTCTTCCCACGCCAAGTTAGAGTAATTGACTTTTTGGATGCTAAGTGTTGAATGATTTGAAAAACTAATGAGAATGCTACTTACATCAAAGTGTTGTGCGGAAGAAAATTGAAGGACGGATGGATGGGGAGAGTGAGAGAGAGGGGTGGAAGAGAGAGGGGATAGGAAGAGAGAGGAAGAGAAATGGAAAAAACTGAGATGATTAATCAACAAAACAACGAATTCATGAATTTTTGCTTCCTTGCTTTTAATATAAATGATTGTAAGCAATAAAAACATATATTCTGATATCATATTTTTAGTATAAAATGATTAATCAACAAAACAAAATTTTTGGAAACCACAACATTTGCTGTAAACATAAAATCACAATGATAATTTTACTGAGGTGTGAAATGTTTAATCACAAATCAAAATATTTTGAAAACCGCAACATTTGCTGTAAACATAAAATAATGATATTTTGTCTGAGGTGTGAAATATTTATCCGAATCCCGACCCGATCCGAAGCCGATCCGATCATAACAATCATCACGAACATCGATATTCATTTTTGAGAAAGTCTTTGGCTTATTAAACTGTTTTATTTATTCTGCTTTCGTAAACAACGGGAAAATTATTTATTCCGCTTTCCACTCTCATTCGTAAACAATGCGTGAGAGAGAGAGAGATAGATAGAGAGAGAGAGAAAGAGAGAGGGGAAATTCCAAACCTTACGTGGTCCAAATATTAAATTTGTATTTATTAAATTTGAATTTATTAAATGTAACGGTCTTTTTAGGATCACTACCTTGAGATATGTAAGTCTAGACACGAACTAATAAATCTTTTACAATCTGGCAACACTGAAAATTGCAGTCTAGACACGAACCCCTACAGTTTGAAGGTTGGTAACCTTGGGTTTTCATAGACTTGGCAGCACTGAAATGTCACACTTTTTTGTGAATTTCATCCTCCATAAGGAAATACATGGGATTTTGAGCCAGAACTCTCATAGGTATACTACTGGATCACCTGTCGAGTCGCAATTTGTGAGATTTAATCTATAATTTAAATTCTATTAGTTTTCATCAAATTGTCTCTTTAAAATCAGTTTAGTACTGCAGATTACTATACGAAACTGCTGCGATCAGTCGAACTCTGTTCTTCATTTTGTCACCCGATCACGTGAAAAACCAAGTGCTATATTTCAACCGATTTTTATATAAGAAAATATGTTAGGAAAACAGACACCAAAAACAGCACAAAAATCACAGGATTTTTTGTAAATGCTAAACGAAGGGCCAAAGGGTACGCGTTATGAACAAATGAAGTTGATGAAGATGGATACGGGCAGGTGCAAAATGATATACATACATTGGCTTTAATTTTTGTCGTCTTAGATCCTAGTTATTTGTAAAGTTGGTATTTCCTGTAAGGCTAAAGGAACATATTTTCTCCAGTTAGTGAAAAAAAATGTAAATGCCGCGGGTGGGATTCGGCTGTACGTCAGAAACAAACCAGTGTTAAAAAATTCACATGAGGTGTCATGGGACACCCGGTTGGAACGAAGTTCCTTTCGCTATATATTACGAACTAGTTAGTTCCAACACGTCTAAGGCGCTTATTGAAAAATACGATAATTTAAATGGATCTTTAACAAAAGGTACTTTTTGTAAAATAAAAAACTTTTTTTAAGAAATTTTTTTTTCTACAAAAATGTGTAGTTTTGGGTCGATTTTGTAAGAATATGCATTATATTTTCCCGAAAAGGTCCTTTTTAAAGAGAAGTACTTCTTTTAGTAACAGATAATGTTTTTTTTAAGAAAATGTACTATTTTTAAGAAAAAGTACTTTCTGTAAGAAAATCCATAAGGGTATGACTATATTACAAAGAAGTGCTTTTGTAAGAACAGGTACCTTTTAAAGAAGTGTCACTCTTTTTAGGAAAAGGTTATTTTTTAAGAAAATTTGCATATTTTCTGAAAGCCTATTTATCTCAAGAAAAAAAGGTAATAACATTTTATTTTTAAGAAAATTAATTTTTGTAAGAAAAGTTATTTTTTATAAGAGAAGATATTTTTCTTTAAGAAACGGTTTTTTTAAGGAATGGGAATTTTGTTTAGAATTGGTCTTTTTTCAAGAATAGGTTAATTTTTAAGAGTAGGTAGGTAGTAGATATTGTCCTATTAAATGAGACAAAATTAAACCATAGACACAATGTAATTTTTAAATATTATAAAATCATAAAGAAATAGGGAATTGATGCAACAAGGGGTGGGGGAACTGCCATATTATTCAAGAATAACATACAAAACTACATACAAAAGTATATATTCGCTAGATGCTTTAGAGACATGCGCCATAAAGATACCCCTCGACTGCAACAACTTTGTAGTTATTATCTGTGCGCACTATCCGGCCAGCAATATAAATTCAATTCGATCAGACTTGCAAAAGCTATTTGATTCTATGAATATTCAAAATTCAAATAATTACTATGTACTAGCGGGAGACTTGAACTGCAAGCACACAGAATGGGGTAATACTGTTAATAACGCAAAAGGCAATAGCCCAAAAGGATGGTTGTCGGAAAACGACATAGAATTCAGATGCAAGCTTTATGCTTCTGTAGCACCATCCTTTCCTCGATCGGGCTCATACCACTTTTTATACATAACGGATTCCAGGCTAAATATACTGAGAGCCAACGAAATGTCAAACTGCCTCAAAACATTGGATTTCGATAGCGACCACAACGCAGTGGAATTAATTGTGAAAATTGAGAGCGAGCCGAATGTTATGAGAATTTTCAATGCGGGGGCAAACTTTCAAATTTTACTTTAAAAAGACAAACTGGACAAAGTTTGAGAAGGTGGTAATGCAGAAAATCAATTTTAAATTTAACGAATAACGAAATAAATGAATATATAACTAGATTACATTTTCTAATATCAGAGGCCATTGAAAGTATTATACCAAAATTTTAAGACAAAGATGTCTTTTCAAAATTTTCTTACAGCACAATTAAAAAATTACACTCAGAAAAAGTTAAATATTAATGATGATAAAAATATATAATAGATTAGAAACAAGACTTACACAATTATAATTAAACACCTTAAAACAAAACTCAAACTGATTAAAAAACTATTGAATGTAAATTTTATATTAATAGGTAATAAAGAAATTCAGGAAATCCTGGAGAGATTAGATCATAGCAATCCAGTAAGAATGTTCCGAGGTACGAAAATACTTAAAAACTTACACCACTCACTTTAACTAAAATAGTTGTGCACGAATCTGAAAGGAATACACTAAGAAAAGCTGCAACAAACACGAAAGATCTAGAAAAGGATAACACGGACAACCTAGAAATACGTGACCAAGAGGAAATGCAAGATGCAATATGAGCCTTTCTGGAATCAATACATTCATATCAGGATTTCGATGAAAACAATAATAATCAAACAAGTCGGCATTCGCCGATAACATTGTTATTTAATATGCTACTAAGACAATATCTAATATTAATGAAGGAATTCAAAAACTCATTCAACATGGTCGAGGAGTATGTCCATGGTTGGCATATAAAAATAAACACTAACAACTGGGAGACTATTGTATTTCGGCCACCAGTAGGAAAATGTAATATGGACCTAAAGCCGAAAATCAAACCTTTCGAATACAAGCATTGAGAACAAACACACCGAAACCCCAAAATATCTATCTAGTGCGCCTAGACAAATACTTACACTTTTATGAACATATAAAGGAGATAGTCGCAAAGGCAAGGAAAGCTTTTTTATAAAGTATACACTCGTATTTTTCATCCCACACATATAAATTCCCGTGTCAAACCTATTACGTATCATGGCTGTAGGTATGGAGAATATGAATGATAGTCTTTTTTTATAATGCCATCGTCCGACGCAGGTTTTTCTAAAACGTTAATAATTCCGCTCATTTTAAGTTTAGATTTAAAGATTGTAGAAAAATTTTATTTTCAAAAGCTAAATCTTTATCTATTAGTTTTGATCGTGAGTGATTGACTGTTGGTGCTAGAATGTGTGTTGGCGCATGTATCAAACTCTTTTTATTATAAATAATCATTGTACTATTTGGTTTTAAGCGAAGTGTAATTTCTTCGCCACGAAAATTTATTAAATGATTGTTCTGATCAACTAAGCGTACTATTATTGAACTTATCTCTTTGCAGTTGAGCGGTAAATAGATTAAGTTTCTCGGAATCTCATCAATTTTATAGCCTGGCGGTACGCTGTTTCCAAATTCATGTAGCGTGTGAACAGGTGAATTATTCATATATGAATTTACCACAATATTGCATTCAATTCGTATCAGATTTATTTTAGAAATTTGTAATTGGACATCTGAGTAATTATCTTCTTCTCCACTTAATTTCCTCGCTTCAAATCCCAACAATCATCCAATCGAATTTGGTTCATCAAAATGGACTACATCGTGGGAGCTATTCAATATCACTTGCATTGTATTGCTATTAGCCTCTATATCTATAATCTTACTACGATTATCCATTTCATAATAATTAGATATTCTTTCTGCAATATCATCTAATTCATATGATCCAATAGGTAACTCAATAACATTATCACCAATATGAAATAAATTGTTGTGGGCATCAACGTTGGGTATACTATTATATGCATGAAAATCGACAAGAGCACATTCATATTCTCCATTTAATTCGATGGAGGTCTTCCCACGCAAAGTTAGAGTAATTGACATTTTGGATGCTAAGTGTTGAATGATTTGAAAAACTAATGAGAATGCTACTTACATCAAAGTGTTGGGCGGAAGAAAATTGAAGGACGGATGGATGGGAAGAGTGAGAGAGAGGGAAGGAAGAGAGAGGGGATAGGAAGAGAGAGGAAGAGAAAGGGAAAAAACTGAGATGATTAATCAACAAAACAACGAATTCATGAATTTTTGCTTCCTTGCTTTTAATATAAATGATTGTAAGCAATAAAAACATATATTCTGATATCATATTTTTAGTATGAAATGATTAATCAACAAAACAAAATTTTTGGAAACCACAACATTTGCTGTAAACATAAAATCACAATGATATTTTTACTGAGGTGTGAAATGTTTAATCACAAATCAAAATATTTTGAAAACCGCAACATTTGCTGTAAACATAAAATAATGATATTTTGTCTGAGGTGTGAAATATTTATCCGAATCCCGACCCGATCCGAAGCCGATCCGATCATAACAATCATCACGAACATCGATATTCATTTTTGAGAAAGTCTTTGGCATATTAAACTGTTTTATTTATTCTGCTTTCGTAAACAACGGGAAAATTATTTATTCCGCTTTCCACTCTCATTCGTAAACAATGCGTGAGAGAGAGAGAGATAGATAGAGAGTGAGAAAGAGAGAGAGAGAAAGAGAGAGGGAAATTCCAAACCTTACGTGGTCCAAATATTAAATTTGTATTTATTAAATTTGAATTTAATAAATGTAACGGTCTTTTTAGGATCACTACCTTGAGATATTTAAGTCTAGACACGAACTAATAAATCTTTTACAATCTGGCAACACTGAAAATTGCAGTCTAGACACGAACCCCTACAGTTTGAAGGTTGGTAACCTTGGGTTTTCATAGACTTGGCAGCACTGAAATGTCACACTTTTTTGTGAATTCCAACCTCCATAAGGAAATACATGGGATTTTGAGCCACAACTCTCATAGGTATACTACTGGATTACCTGTCGAGTCGCAATTTGTGAGATTTAATCTATAATTTAAATTCTATTAGTTTTCATCAAATTGTCTCTTTAAAATCAGTTTAGTACTGCAGATTACTATACGAAACTGCTGCGATCAGTCGAACTCTGTTCTTCATTTTGTCACCCGATCACGTGAAAAACCAACTGCTATATTTCAACCGATTTTTATATAAGAAAATATGTTAGGAAAACAGACACCAAAAACAGCACAAAAATCACAGGATTTTTTGTAAATGCTAAACGAAGGGCCAAAGGGTACGCGTTATGAACAAGTGAAGTTGATGAAGATGGATACGGGCAGGTGCAAAATGATATACATACATTGGCTTTAATTTTTGTCGTCTTAGATCGTAGTTATTTGTAAAGTTGGTATTTCCTGTAAGGCTAAAGGAACATATTTTCTCCAGTTAGTGAAAAAAAATGTAAATGCCGCGGGTGGGATTCGGCTGTACGTCAGAAACAAACCAGTGTTAAAAAAATCACATGAGGTGTCATGGGACACCCGGTTGGAACGAAGTTCCTTTCGCTATATATTACGAACTAGTTAGTTCCAACACGTCTAAGGCGCTTATTGAAAAATACGATAATTTAAATGGATCTTTAACAAAAGGTACTTTTTGTAAAATAAAAAACTTTTTTTAAGAAATTTTTTTTTCTACAAAAATGTGTAGTTTTGGGTCGATTTTGTAAGAATATGCATTATATTTTCCCGAAAAGGTCCTTTTTAAAGAGAAGTACTTCTTTTAGTAACAGATAATGTTTTTTTTAAGAAAAGGTACTATTTTTAAGAAGAAGTACTTTCTGTAAGAAAAGCCATAAGGGTATGACTATATTACAAAGAAGTGCTTTTGTAAGAACAGGTACCTTTTAAAGAAGTGTCACTCTTTTTAGGAAAAGGTTATTTTTTAAGAAAATTTGCATATTTTCTGAAAGCCTATTTATCTCAAGAAAAAAAGGTAATAACATTTTATTTTTAAGAAAATTAATTTTTGTAAGAAAAGTTATTTTTTATAAGAGAAGATATTTTTCTTTAAGAAACGGTTTTTTTAAGGAATGGGAATTTTGTTTAGAATTGGTATTTTTTTCAAGAATAGGTTAATTTTTAAGAGTAGGTAGGTAGTAGATATTGTCCTATTAAATGAGACAAAATTAAACCATAGACACAATGTAATTTTTAAATATTATAAAATCATAAAGAAATAGGGAATTGATGCAACAAGGGGTGGGGGAACTGCCATATTATTCAAGAATAACATACAAAACTACATACAAAAGTATATATTCGCTAGATGCTTTAGAGACATGCGCCATAAAGATACCCCTCGACTGCAACAACTTTGTAGTTATTATCTGTGCGCACTATCCGGCCAGCAATATAAATTCAATTCGATCAGACTTGCAAAAGCTATTTGATTCTATGAATATTCAAAATTCAAATAATTACTATGTACTAGCGGGAGACTTGAACTGCAAGCACACAGAATGGGGTAATACTGTTAATAACGCAAAAGGCAATAGCCCAAAAGGATGGTTGTCGGAAAACGACATAGAATTCAGATGCAAGCTTTACGCTTCTGTAGCACCATCCTTTCCTCGATCGGGCTCATACCACTTTTTATACATAACGGATTCCAGGCTAAATATACTGAGAGCCAACGAAATGTCAAACTGCCTCAAAACATTGGATTTCGATAGCGACCACAACGCAGTGGAATTAATTGTGAAAATTGAGAGCGAGCCGAATGTTATGAGAATTTTCAATGAGGGGACAACGTTCAAATTTTACTTTAAAAAGACAAACTGGACAAAGTTTGAGAAGGTGGTAATGCAGAAAATCAATTTTAAATTTAACGAATAACGAAATAAATGAATATATAACTAGATTACATTTTCTAATATCAGAGGCCATTGAAAGTATTATACCAAAATTTTAAGACAAAGATGTCTTTTCAAAATTTTCTTACAGCATAATTAAAAAATTACACTCAGAAAAAGTAAAATATTAATGATGATAAAAATATATAATAGATTAGAAACAAGACTTACACAATTATAATTAAACACCTTAAAACAAAACTCAAACTGATTAAAAAACTATTGAATGTAAATTTTATATTAATAGGTAATAAAGAAATTCAGGAAATCCTGGAGAGATTAGATCATAGCAATCCAGTAAGAATGTTCCGAGGTACGAAAATACTTAAAAACTTACACCACTCACTTTAACTAAAATAGTTGTGCACGAATCTGAAAGGAATACACTAAGAAAAGCTGCAACAAACACGAAAGATCTAGAAAAGGATAACACGGACAACCTAGAAATACGTGACCAAGAGGAAATGCAAGATGCAATATGAGCCTTTCTGGAATCAATACATTCATATCAGGATTTCGATGAAAACAATAATAATCAAACAAGTCGGCATTCGCCGATAACATTGTTATTTAATATGCTACTAAGACAATATCTAATAGTAATGAAGGAATTCAACAACTCATTCAACATGGTCGAGGAGTATGTCCATGGTTGGCATATAAAAATAAACACTAACAACTGGGAGACTATTGTATTTCGGCCACCAGTAGGAAAATGTAATATGGACCTAAAGCCGAAAATCAAACCTTTCGAATACAAGCATTGAGAACAAACACACCGAAACCCCAAAATATCTATCTAGTGCGCCTAGACAAATACTTACACTTTTATGAACATATAAAGGAGATAGTCGCAAAGGCAAGGAAAGCTTTTTTATAAAGTATACACTCGTATTTTTCATCCCACACATATAAATTCCCGTGTCAAACCTATTACGTATCATGGCTGTAGGTATGGAGAATATGAATGATAGTCTTTTTTTATAATGCCATCGTCCGACGCAGGTTTTTCGAAAACGTTAATAATTCCGCTCATTTTAAGTTTAGATTTAAAGATTGTAGAAAAATTTTATTTTCAAAAGTTAAATCTTTATCTATTAGTCTTGATCGTGAGTGATTGACTGTTGGTGCTAGAATGTGTGTTGGCGCATATATCAAACTCTTTTTATTATAAATAATCATTGTACTATTTGGTTTTAAGCGAAGTGTAATTTCTTCGCCACGAAAATTTATTAAATGATTGTTCTGATCAACTAAGCGTACTGTTATTGAACTTATCTCTTTGCAGTTGAGCGGTAAATAGATTAAGTTTCTCGGAATCTCATCAATTTTATAGCCTGGCGGTACGCTGTTTCCAAATTCATGTAGCGTGTGAACAGGTGAATTATTCATATATGAATTTACCACAATATGGCATTCAATTCGTATCAGATTTATTTTAGAAATTTGTAATTGGACATCTGAGTAATTATCTTCTTCTCCACTTAATTTCCTCGCTTCAAATCCCAACAATCATCCAATCGAATTTGGTTCATCAAAATGGACTACATCATGGGAGCTATTCAATATCACTTGCATTGTATTGCTATTAGCCTCTATATCTATAATCTTACTACGATTATCCATTTCATAATAATTAGATATTCTTTCTGCAATATCATCTAATTCATATGATCCAATAGGTAACTCAATAACATCATCACCAATATGAAATAAATTCTTGTGGGCATCAACGTTGGGTATACTATTATATGCATGAAAATCGACAAGAGCACATTCATATTCTCCATTTAATTTGATGGGTGGTCTTCCCACGCAAAGTTAGAGTAATTGACATTTTGGATGCTAAGTGTTGAATGATTTGAAAAACTAATGAGAATGCTACTTACATCAAAGTGTTGGGCGGAAGAAAATTGAAGGACGGATGGATGGGAAGAGTGAGGGAGAGGGTAGGAAGAGAGAGGGGATAGGAAGAGAGAGGAAGAGAAAGGGAAAAAACTGAGATGATTAATCAACAAAACAACGAATTCATGAATTTTTGCTTCCTTGCTTTTAATATAAATGATTGTAAGCAATAAAAACATATACTCTGATATCATGTTTTTAGTATGAAATGATTAATCAACAAAACAAAATTTTTGGAAAACACAACATTTGCTGTAAACATAAAATCACAATGATATTTTTACTGAGGTGAGAAATGTTTAATCACAAATCAAAATATTTTGAAAACCGCAACATTTGCTGTAAACATAAAATCGCAATAATATTTTGACTGTGGTGTGAAATATTTATCCGAATCCCGACCCGATCCGAAACCGATCCGATCATAACAATCATCACGAACATCGATATTCATTTTTGAGGAAGTCTTTGGTTTATTAAACTGTTTTATTTATTCTGCTTTCGTAAACAACGGGAAAATTATTTATTCCGCTTTCCACTCTCATTCGTAAACAATGCGTGAGAGAGAGAGAGATAGATAGAGAGTGAGAAAGAGAGAGAGAGAGAAAGAGAGAGGGGAAATTCCAAACCTTACGTGGTCCAAATATTAAATTTGTATTTATTAAATTTGAATTTATTAAATGTAACGGTCTTTTTAGGATCTCTACCTTGAGATATTTAAGTCTAGACACGAACCAATAAATCTTTTACAATCTGGCAACACTGAAAATTGCAGTCTAGACACGAACCCCTACAGTTTGAAGGTTGGTAACCTTGGGTTTTCATAGACTTGGCAGCACTGAAATGTCACACTTTTTTGTGAATTCCAACCTCCATAAGGAAATACATGGGATTTTGAGCCACAACTCTCATAGGTATACTACTGGATTACCTGTCGAGTCGCAATTTGTGAGATTTAATCTATAATTTAAATTCTATTAGTTTTCATCAAATTGTCTCTTTAAAATCAGTTTAGTACTGCAGATTACTATACGAAACTGCTGCGATCAGTCGAACTCTGTTCTTCATTTTGCCACCCGATCACGTGAAAAACCAACTGCTATATTTCAACCGATTTTTATATAAGAAAATATGTTAGGAAAACAGACACCAAAAACAGCACAAAAATCACAGGATTTTTTGTAAATGCTAAACGAAGGGCCAAAGGGTACGCGTTATGAACAAGTGAAGTTGATGAAGATGGATACGGGCAGGTGCAAAATGATATACATACATTGGCTTTAATTTTTGTCGTCTTAGATCGTAGTTATTTGTAAAGTTGGTATTTCCTGTAAGGCTAAAGGAACATATTTTCTCCAGTTAGTGAAAAAAAATGTAAATGCCGCGGGTGGGATTCGGCTGTACGTCAGAAACAAACCAGTGTTAAAAAAATCACATGAGGTGTCATGGGACACCCGGTTGGAACGAAGTTCCTTTCGCTATATATTACGAACTAGTTAGTTCCAACACGTCTAAGGCGCTTATTGAAAAATACGATAATTTAAATGGATCTTTAACAAAAGGTACTTTTTGTAAAATAAAAAACTTTTTTTAAGAAATTTTTTTTCCTACAAAAATGTGTAGTTTTGGGTCGATTTTGTAAGAATATGCATTATATTTTCCCGAAAAGGTCCTTTTTAAAGAGAAGTACTTCTTTTAGTAACAGATAATGTTTTTTTTTAAGAAAAGGTACTATTTTTAAGAAGAAGTACTTTCTGTAAGAAAAGCCATAAGGGTATGACTATATTACAAAGAAGTGCTTTTGTAAGAACAGGTACCTTTTAAAGAAGTGTCACTCTTTTTAGGAAAGGTTATTTTTTAAGAAAATTTGCATATTTTCTGAAAGCCTATTTATCTCAAGAAAAAAAGGTAATAACATTTTATTTTTAAGAAAATTAATTTTTGTAAGAAAAGTTATTTTTTATAAGAGAATATATTTTTCTTTAAGAAACGGTTTTTTTAAGGAATGGGAATTTTGTTTAGAATTGGTCTTTTTTTCAAGAATAGGTTAATTTTTAAGAGTAGGTAGGTAGTAGATATTGTCCTTTAAATGAGACAAAATTAAACCATAGACACAATGTAATTTTTAAATATTATAAAATCATAAAGAAATAGGGAATTGATGCAACAAGGGGTGGGGGAACTGCCATATTATTCAAGAATAACATACAAAACTACATACAAAAGTATATATTCGCTAGATGCTTTAGAGACATGCGCCATAAAGATACCCCTCGACTGCAACAACTTTGTAGTTATTATCTGTGCGCACTATCCGGCCAGCAATATAAATTCAATTCGATCAGACTTGCAAAAGCTATTTGATTCTATGAATATTCAAAATTCAAATAATTACTATGTACTAGCGGGGACTTGAACTGCAAGCACACAGAATGGGGTAATACTGTTAATAACGCAAAAGGCAATAGCCCAAAAGGATGGTTGTCGGAAAACGAAATAGAATTCAGATGCAAGCTTTATGCTTCTGTAGCACCATCCTTTCCTCGATCGGGCTCATACCACTTTTTATACATAACGGATTCCAGGCTAAATATACTGAGAGCCAACGAAATGTCAAACTGCCTCAAAACATTGGATTTCGATAGCGACCACAACGCAGAGGAATTAATTGTGAAAATTGAGAGTGAGCCGAATGTTTTGAGAATTTTCAATGAGGGGACAACGTTCAAATTTTACTTTAAAAAGACAAACTGGACAAAGTTTGAGAAGGTGGTAACGCAGAAAATCAATTTTAAATTTAACGAATAACGAAATAAATGAATATATAACTAGATTACATTTTCTAATATCAGAGGCCATTGAAAGTATTATACCAAAATTTTAAGACAAAGATGTCTTTTCAAAATTTTCTTACAGCATAATTAAAAAATTACACTCAGAAAAAGTAAAATATTAACGATGATAAAAATATATAATTGATTAGAAACAAGACTTACACAATTATAATTAAACACCTTAAAACAAAACTCAAACTGATTAAAAAACTATTGAATGTAAATTTTATATTAATAGGTAATAAAGAAATTCAGGAAATCCTGGAGAGATTAGATCATAGCAATCCAGTAAGAATGTTCCGAGGTACGAAAATACTTAAAAACTTACACCACTCAATTTAACTGAAATAGTTATGCACGAATCTGAAAGGAATACACTAAGAAAAGCTGGAACAAATACGAAAGATCTAGAAAAGGATAATACGGACAACCTAGAAATACGTGACCAAGAGGAAATGCAAGATGCAATAATAATCAAACAAGTCGGCATTCGCCGATAACATTGTTATTTATTATGCTACTAAGACAATATCTAATATTAATGAAGGAATTCAAAAACTCATTCAACATGGTCGAGGAGTATGTCCATGGTTGGCATAAAAAAATAAACACTAACAACTGGGAGACTATTGTATTTCGGCCACCAGTAGGAAAATGTAATATGGACCTAAAGCCGAAAATCAAACCTTTCGAATACGAGCATTGAGAACAAACACACCGAAACCCCAAAATATCTATCTAGTACGCCTAGACAAATACTTACACTTTTATGAACATATAAAGGAGATAGTCGCAAAGGCAAGGAAAGCTTTTTTATAAAGTATACACTCGTATTTTTCATCCCACACATATAAATTCCCGTGTCAAACCTATTACGTATCATGGCTGTCCTGTATGGTTCAATGTATCGCCGGCGTTCATGGATAAATTAAGGATATTCGAAAGTAAATGTTTTAGAGCCTACACTTCTCTGTACAGAACAGCGCAAAGTCAGTACACAAAGTATTGATAAAATAAGAAAATGTATAAGTATAATAAGGCAAATGTAATTCCAATTGACAATTACATCATAAATTTAATAAGAAAATATATACTACGTTGTACAACAAACTATGGAAACAATTTAATAATATCTACCTACTATACAAATGCAAATTGTTTAAGTGATGCATTACGAAAAGGGTTTGTTCCGTCCGAGACGATTATATAAATGGGCAAAGAAAAATACATCGAGGATACAAGTGGGATTCCCGTCATATGTCATATATACAGACGGGCAAATACTAAAGCAGTAAAAAGTACAACGTATAATGTCGGTAATGATCGAACTGGTTTGCGAAATATGTTATCTTCGTTTTGTAAGGTCCCTGACCCCCCAGGGTTGTTCGAGACCGGATAAGTAAGTAAGTACAGTGTTGGTAATTTTAGACACAATACTACCATATCGCATAAAGATATTGCACTAATGTCAAAAACCAAAAAATTAAGGTGGCTATCTTAAAATTATTGTTTTATACAAACAATTTAAATTTAATTAGATAACAGATTTTAGTCTATAAATAATACGATATTTATGTAATTTTTTTAAAACTTGTTCAGTACATTGTCAGCTTATATGTGTGTTAAATTGATTTCAACAAATTGAATTTATAAAACTGTACAAATGTAATATAGATGTTTAGTAAATATATTCCAGAGTAGAGATGGGCTCGTGAGTAAGTTTTGACTCACGCTCAGGAAAGGAACACAGTCACTCAAGCACGAAGATTGTTTCGGTATTCACGCTCACGTCATTAGACTTTGATCCTACTCACATTCACGCGTGATTTACGTAATTCACGACAATCACGCAAAAATTACTCAAAAAAATAAAAAAGGTTTCAAACCATAGCTGACCAGGCAGATTTTGTTTAAATACCGTTAGCAGGAGCAGAAATAATGGATTTTTAATTTTTGGTTTGTATGGGAGGTACCACGCCCCTTTGTCCAATTGGACCGACTAGTAAATCTAAACCACCCAGGGTGCCACACAAACGCACACAAAAAAATTTATTCAAATCGGTCCAGAAGTTTAGGAGGAGTTCAGTCACAAACACGCGTGCAGTAGAATTATATATATAAAAGATTTTGTTTTCAATTTCCAAACATT
The DNA here is from genome assembly GCA_963931995.1 of Phaonia tiefii. Classification (NCBI taxonomy): domain Eukaryota; kingdom Metazoa; phylum Arthropoda; class Insecta; order Diptera; family Muscidae; genus Phaonia; species Phaonia tiefii. The sequence goes on along the minus strand of OZ008368.1, from coordinate 110,693,132 downwards.
GATTAAGGTTAATCAACACGATCAAAATAATTTGATTGCATTAATTAATTTAATCAAATATATACCTCGGAAGATACGTACTTATTAACGAAAAACAGAATAATTTTTTGTCTAATTTTAAAAATTAAAACGGCCTCATTTTCATAGCAGAAAGTTATTGGCACACTTAGTTATAAAACTTGAAAAGTTAAATGAATGTACTTAATTAATATTTTGTGATAAAGTCCTTTTGCTTTATGACGCCTTCTAAACACTTTGACATTGAATGAACTATCTTTTTTGTTGTATCTTCTCCGATATTTCGTCATTCTTTTAGTAAATCCGTTTTCAATTGAGTCTTATTGGAAATATCCGTTTTTTGATTGTTCTGTCCAATTCTTCCCACAAATTCTCAATTGGATAGAGGTCTTGAGATTGCAGGGCGTGAGACAAGACATACACTGTATTAAATGCAAGCTATGTATATTATTAAATTTTGAGCAGTATGCTTGGGATCATTATCCTGTATAAACGTGAAGGAGTTTGCCAGATTCACTTTTTCGGCATTTTTTTAGAGTTTCCTTTAAAGTTTTCATATAAAATGTTGTGTTCATAATGCCATCTACGGATATAAGCTCGTCCACTCCTGCAGCCGACATAAAGCTCCATACCATTCGTCCTGCGCCGCCATACTTCACCGTTGGTGCAAGATTTCGTTCAAACGATGTATTTTGTTTGCGCTGAATTTGTAGCTTACCATCTGCGCGCAAAATATTAAATTTGATATCATCAGAGAACAGTAGTTGGTCACAGAAAGAGTTGACTTGCTCTTAAATTGATACATATCATTAACCCAACTTAGGCATTCGATTTACCTTCATGGTGTAAATGTAAAACAATTTTTGCACAGGCACTCAGTCGTATCCTTTCAGTTTGGACTCACTTCCACGTCAATCATCTTTGTTTTTGATTGATTTGTTTGTATTGATTTGAAATCACGGTAGACCGTAACACACGTTATTTGCAATAGCTTTGCTAGATTTGTGAAACCGTGAACATAAATCGCATAAAAAAGTAAATGTGCCAATAATTTTGTGCTCCGAAAATGTGACCTTTCTTAATTTTTTAAATAATATAAAATAATACAAACCTATTTTTTGAAAAAAAATTACTGCAGTTTTTAGTAAATTAGTTGGTTTATATACGAAATATAGCTGACCCGGCGCAAACTTCGTTTTGCCCAAAATATTTTCTGAAACCGGTTTGGGCCAAATCGGTCAAGATATATGATGTTATTCAAATTATGTGGGAGGGGCCACGCCCACTTGAAATATCAAAAAGATATATAGCCGAAAATCTAATTTGGACTATAACCTTTCAAATGAAACCGGTTTGGGCCAAATCGGTTGGATAGTTTTAAAGTCTATAGAGGACAAACATACAAACATTGTATTTTATATATATAGATTATTGTAAAATATGTCCAACACAATCCAATGCCGTTTTTAATAAATTTAGCACATAAACTAAGCTCTTTTATACGGGGACAACATTTTATCACTTTTATCTCAAAGAAGTTTGCCTCTGATTTTCATTACTATTCTTCCAGACGTACAATGGGACCAATTGCAAAAAAGTGGTAATAATATCAGAAATTCTAAATTATTGGTCAGATTATTTTAGAATGTGCTAGGTATTTATAGGGGAGGAGTGAGGATTTCAGATTATTGTATCTAAAAGCAATCTGTTGCAACGCACGTTTTGCTAAAGAGTGTGTTGGTGATGTTCAAACGCTCGCGGCATGTAACTTCGAAACTTGTAACCAGATTTTTTGTTTTTGAGATTTTACTAAGCAGCACAACCAAACAACATGCGGAGTCTGACCGAAGATAGATAGTTGAAATCGAAAGTTTAACATATACATTTTTGCACTAACATTGTTTAGTTTCAAAATGCTACCTTGACAAAACTTCAACCAGTTGTTGGTTGAACAAATTGTTAAATTCTTTCAAACCGGTCAATTCGGTCAAACCTGAAAAAAAATCACATGAGATGTCATGGGACACCCGGTTGGCACGAAGTTTCTTTCGCTATATATTCTGTTCTACTTAGTTCCAGCACGTATAAAGCGCCTGTTGAAAATTACGATAATTTAAATGGATTTGTAAAATAAAAAAAATTATTTAAGAAATTTTTTTTTCTGCAATGTATTTTTTAAAAAATATTTATATTTTTAGATCCTTTTTGTAAGAATGTATATAATATTTTCCGGAATATGTTTTATATAGGTCCTTTTTTAAAGAGAAGTACTTGTTTTATTAAAAGATAATGTTTTTTAAAGAAAATGTACTATTTTTAAGAAGAAGTACATTCTGTAAGAAAATGCCATAAGAGTATGACTTTTTTTTTACAAACAAGTACTTTTGTAAGAACAAGTACTGTCTAAAAAAGTGGTACTCCTTTTAGGAAAAGGTTGTTTTTTTAAGAAAATGTACTTATTTTCAGAAAGCCTACTTTTCACAAGAAAAAAGGTAATATTTTATATTTAAGAAAAGGATTTTTTGTAAGAAAGGGTATTATTTATAACAAGAATTGGCCCTTTTTTCAAGAATAGGTAAATTTTTAAGAGTAGGTAGATAGGAGGTATTGCGCTATTAAATGAGACAAAATTAAACCATAGACACAATGTAATATTAAAAAATTTTAAAATCATAAGCAAATATCGATTTTATGCAACAAGGGGTGGGGGAACTGCTAGATTAGTAGTAGATATTCGCTAGATCCTTTAGATACATGCGCCATAAAGATACTCGTTGACTGCGACACCTTTTTAGTTATTACGTGTGCGTACTATCCGGCCGTCAATATAAATTCAATACGAACAGATTTGCAAAAAACTATTTGATTCTATGAATCATCAAAATTCAAATAATAACTATGTACTAGCGGGAGACTTGAACTTCAAGCACACAGAATGGGGTAATACTGTTAATAACGCAAAAAGCAATATCCTAAAAAAAGTTAACATCTAATTTCTTAGACTTCCAACATGTTCAGCGAAGCCCGCTTTCCTTATCCGTAATTATGTCATAATGCCTTCCATTGAAGCCAGCACACTTCACACTGGCATGACTATCACTAAGCTAACACGAAAGAACACAACCCTCATATACGTCCCTGACTGAACAAATCTAGTAATAATTACCAAATCCTGAAAGTATGCAGAATAATACTGGGTTGTATACTTGGTTATAGCTTAATACGGTTAAAAAAATTGTTTAAATTTTTTTCATTTAGCCCCCATCCCGCAACGTGCGATAAGGAACTTCGTTCCAAAAACGGAATTTGGTTGAAAGGGTACAATAGCCAAAAATGCAATATTAAACCTAAATAAGATTGTGTTTTATTTGAAAACAAAAGTAAATAAAATAAATTGTTTCTGCGCGATCAAATTTTAATAGGTGGAAATGCTAAACTTTAAATCGTAGTCATATCCCAGACTCCACAGCACTGCATTATAGGAAAAATTACGAAACAAAATTAAGAAAGATTTTTTATAAATTCTATTTTTTTTAGATTCCACTCAAAACGTAGTACCGTAATCTTGTATTATAGCCTTGTATTATATATATGTTTAATTTAATGCAATTACTAATTCCTTGGGAAATAGTGACACAAGTGTGGGGTTTTTACACCCAAAAATCTGTTATGAAAATTTGACTTTTTTTAAATTGAACTTTTTGTTCAAAAATCATTAATTTTCTGCCAAGGCTGGCTGTAGGGTAAATGCTAAAAAAATTCTAAATTACAGTTAGTAGCTTTGGCAAGTCCTTGGCTCAAACAAATTACAACATTTTATATCTTTCAAAAATTTTTTAAAAAATATTTATACTTTTAGGCCGTTTTTGTAAGAATGTGTATAATATTTTCCGGAATATGTATTATATAGGTCCTTTTTTAAAGAGCGGTACTTCTTTTATTAAAAGATAATGTTTTTTTAAAGAAAATTTACTATTTTTAAGAAGAAGTACTTGCTGTAAGAAAAGGCCATAAGGGAATGATTTTTTTTTACAAACAAGTACTTTTGTAAGAACATGTACTTTTTAAAAAAGTGGTACTCGTTTTAGGAAAATGTTGTTTTTTTAATAAAATGTACTTATTTTCAGAAAGCCTACTTTTCTCAAGAAAAAAGGTAATATTTTATATTTAAGAAAAGGTACTTTTAAGAAAAGGATTTTTTGTAAGAAAAGGTATTATTTATAACAAGAATTGGCCCTTTTTTCAAGAATAGGTAAATTTTTAAGAGTAGGTAGATAGTAGGTATTGCGCTATTAAATGAGACAAAATTAAACCATAGACACAATGTAATATTAAAAAATTTTAAAATCATAAGCAAATAGCGATTTGATGCAACAAGGGGTGGGGGAACTGCTAGATTAGTAGTAGATATTTGCTAGATCCTTTAGAGACATGCGCCATAAAGATACTCGTTGACTGCGACACCTTTTTTGTTATTACGTGTGCGTACTATCCGGGCGTCAATATAAATTCAATACGAACAGATTTGCAAAAAACTATTTGATTCTATGAATCGTCAGAATTCAAATAATTACTATGTACTAGCGGGTGACTTGAACTGCAAGCACACAGAAAGGGGTAATACTGTTAATAACGCAAATGGCAATATCCTAAAAAAGTCAACATCTAATTTCTTAGACCTCTAACATGTTCAGCGAAGCCCGCTTTCCTTAGCCGTAATTATGTCATAATGCCTTCCATTGAAGCCAGCACACTTCACACTGGCATGACTATCACTAAGCCAACACGAAAGAACACAACCCTCATATACGTCCCTGACTGAAAAAATCTAGTAATAATTACCAAATCCTAAAAGTATGCAGAATAATACTGGGTTCTATACTTGGTTCTAGCTTAATACGGTTAAAAAAATTGTTTAAAATTTTTTCATTTAGCCCCCATCCCGCAACGTGCGATAAGGAACTTCGTTCCAAAAACGGAATTTGGTTGAAAGGGTACAATCGCCAAAAATTAAATATTAAACCTAAATAAGATTGAGTTTTATTTGAAAACCAAAGTAAATAAAATAAATTGTTTCTGCGCGATCAAATTATAATAGGTGGAAATGCTAAACTTTAAATCGTAGTCATATCCCAGACTCCACAGCACTGCATTATAGGAAAAGTTATGAAACAAAATTAAGAAAAATTTTTTTTATTTTTATTTTTTTTTTTTAAATTCTACTCAAAACGTAATACCGTAATCTTGTATTATATATATGTTTAATTTAATGCAATTAATATTCCTTGGGAAATAGTGTCACAAGTGTGGGGATTTACACCCAAAAAATCTGTTATGAAAATTCGTCTTTTTTTTAAATTGAGCTTTTTGTTCGAAACTCATTAATTTTCTGCCAAGGCTGGCTGTAGGGTGAATTGTAAAAAAATATGTAAATCACATTTAGTAGCTTTGGCACGTCCTTGGCTCAAACAAATTACAACATTTTATATCTTTCAAACAAAAATTTGTAGAAACTATTGAAAGAATGATGTTTCTTAGCTTTCCTAACAAATTTCTTTCAGTTTGAAATAATTTTAAACTTAAGAAGTTCTCGTTACCAACCGATTTTAAATAATTTAAAAATGTTTTCATCTTACGTTTGGTTGAAGCTGTTAGAGAGAAATGTTATTAGAAGCCTTGCAAAAATTCTTTGTGGAACAAAGTAGTCAGAAAATCAAAATTAAATGATATCAACCATTCGGAAATATGCGTGACTCACGCGAAAATAGTGCTCACGTACACTCAATCACGCAAAGATTGGGCTCACGCACGAAGATTTTTTCTCTACTCAGGTTCACGCAAATTACGTGTTTACGGACTCGATAGCTTCAGCTAAGGAGTAGGACAATTAAAAGACCAAATAGCTTCGGCTAAAATAGTACTTCTTTATTATTCGATGGTCTTAAGACTAACCTTTACAATGATCTTACTCTAATATTTATAGTAATTCTTAGTTCTAGTTATGATGGCTTATGGGTTATTCGGGTCATGAGTGGCCTACATATGCTGAGTTTACAATCTGGGTGATTTTAGTTATGAGTGTTCTACATATGTTGAGTTTACAATCTGGGTTATTTTAATTACGCTATGTGATCGGCGAAAGTAGCAACGTTGTTGGTACTTTTGCCTTCGCTGATTTGTTTACATATGGATTCACTTTAAGTGTTTAAATGCGTTTTTTACTTAAGTGGTATACATATGGTTTATTGCTTAGGTCTTGGTTTTTTTCCCGGTGGTCGATGATGTCAATGTCATCGTTGGCCGGTTTGTCTATTTTAATGAGGTTTTTAGTTCTAGGTAGGTTGCAAAGCGACAATAATGTATTAAGCATTATTGTTGCTTTTCGAATCATACATTTAGTAAGAATTGGGTTTTTTGCTTAGTCGGCATTTCGTGCATATGGGATTTTAGTTTAAGTGGGTTGGCAGAAATGTTGCTTTTATTAGTGTATGGGAATTCTTGTGCGGTCGTCTAGCACTGCATATACTTTTGGACAATTACATTAATGTCGTTGTTATCTACAATGGTGCTTGGTTCGGGTTGCCTGTGGGGCAAGTACGTAACTCCTCCCCCTGTTGACATGGGATTCTCCTGAATTCTATTGATTTTTATATAGCCGTATATTATTGTTATGCTTAGGATTATTATTATAGTTATTAAGCTTGTGTCGGAAATTAAGTTTCTTATTTTTAGTTCTCGTATTTCTTTGATATTTTCTATTTCTTTAATGATTATTTCTTTGAACGATGGCTTGTTTGTGAAATTGTAATTTATATTTGTTTTATCTTCTTCGAATTTTTGTATATATATCTCTTGTTTGTTTGAATATTGTTTATTTTTGATTAAGATTGTGCAGTTTACAAATTCTAGGACGGTATTATTATGTATTGTATGGATTGTTTCTGTTTCGTTACATTTTGATGTGATTAGCAGTTCTCCTGCGTTTTGTATAAGCAATATGCCATCATTTATTACTTCTATTTTTGTATCGAAATCTTTAATTAGTTTACAGTTGTTTTTAATTACGCAATTGTTGCTTAGTTTAAGCTCGTTAAGCATTTTATTTTCTACAAAGGAGAATGTGTCATTTAGTATTTTTACAATTTTTTCTGATATTTCGTCTATTTTTTGATGTTTTTCGTTTGTAATAGGTATAATTGTGTACTGTGTAGATTTTATACTGTTAGTGGGTAACTTAATAGCTAGTATTATTGAGTCGTTATATATCATGACTCCTATTCTACTTAGTTTTATTTTCAAAAAGTCAATTTCATATTTATTGATTTCCTCTGCCGTTAGTATAGATGGGTGTAAGGTATTATATTTTGCTGAGGCTATGTTGTCCAATATTTCGTCTACTTTGTTCTCTAGGTATTTTAGTTTAAGTAGTTGATCGTGATATGTTAGTCTACCGTATACATATATCGTTAGTATGTGTTTGAATATTGTTTATGAAACTTAGTATTTTGTCTCTGTCGTCGAGTATTGTGTTTTTTAGTATTGTAATCGAGTCATTGAAGTTCGTGTTTATTTCTACTTGTTTGTTTATTGTGTTTATTACTTGTAGATTGTTAATTTTATTGTTGGTAAGACGTTGTTCGATTTGTTGTCGATCGTCGTCATTCATAGTTCCAAACAACCATTTTTCGGCGTCTCCCACTATATTCAGGATGCCTCGTTTCTGTCTTTTATTATTTGGTGTTATGGACCTAATTTTTGCTTTTATTGTTTCTATTTGGGTTGTGAGGTGTTGTTTTGAATCCGTTGATAGGGTTATAATATTTTCCTGTATATTATTTAGTATATTGCTTAATTCACGTGGTTGTATTATGTGTAATATTAAGCTGGTTTCGTTGACTATTTCTACAGTTTTTGTTGGTAACATGCAATATCCGTTAGTCGCAAGGATTGGGGTTAACATTATCGATGCTGTGGTTAGGGGAATTGTCATCATTAGCATTAGGATGATTAGTACCTGCAAATTTGTATGGTCGTTTTATATTGGTAGTATGTATATTCTGTAAATTAGCTTTTCTATATTTTGGTTGTTCTTTGTGCCTAACGTTTTTATAGTTTCTGATAAACCCAATGTCCCTGATTTCATTATATGTTTCCCTTTTTGTGTTGGCTTTATCTAAACTTCTTTGTTTTGCTTTCGTTAATCTTTGGAAAATAGTGTTATGGTTTATTTTAAAATTCTGTACTTCGAGTGGTGAGCATTTTATAGTGCTATGGAAGTTACCATTGTAAAATGTGACTGCTTTGTTAATTTGTGTTATTATTGGTAATTTCTCTTCCAGGTTGAGTGTTCTGATTTTCTCTGTTAATGTATTATTGAGTCTTTCTATGTCGCTGTTGCCTGTGTGACTGTTTGGTTTTGTTGCATGGTATTGGATGTTTTGTTGTAGTAGAAAGTCCCTTATTGTTGCTATGTTGAATTCGTTATCGAACACAAATTTTTTGGGCTTTCCTTTCAATGCTATAAACTCCTGGATTTTGTTTTCCAGTGTTCTTTGGTTTCTATCTGACAGATGAAAACAAGTAGCATGTTTCGAAAACTTGTCTATGAAGACAATAAATGAATGTTTGCTATTTACGTAAGTATCTACGTGAATTATTTCATTTATTGTCTGTGGTGTCTCCGTCAGATAATATTTGTTTTTGACCGGGTTTCGATCATATTTTCCTCCGTTGCATATATCGCAATTATTAATGATTTTGTATATTTGTGTCTTTAGATTTGGATTATATATAATTACTTTGAGTTTTTCATATGTTGCTGTTATACCGCAATGGCCGCTTTCATGCTTATGGAATAGTGCAATTTGGACTTTTAGCTCGTCTTCGGACTCTATGTCTTCGGCTATATTGGTACATTTTATGAATTTTATGTGTAGATTTTCCGAATATTCCTTTTCTATAATTTTGTAGAGTTGGTAGTATTTGTGGTCGTTGAGGTGAGAGTATATTCCTACCTTTCCTTTTGATAACTCTCTACGTAAGATATCGAGGCGAGGGCATAACCCTTGTCTATATCTTTTGCTTCTATGAAAATTCTTTTATTTCCGAAAATAGTTTGTACGGTTTTTTCTTTTTCTTTTATTAGAATTACTTGTGTCTTAAATCTATTAACGACTGTCTCTAGAATAGGTACGCTATAACCTAAGTCCTCTTCTTGAGAATGGACAGTTTGTACCTCTATTGATGCATTGTCGTTATTTGCTTGCTCCTCCTGGGTTTCTGGAGTTTCTTCGAGGTATATTTCATCCTCCCAGTGGTGTATTTCCTCGTTTTTAATTCTGCTTAGGAAATCGGCAATACTGTTTGTTTTTCCTTTTATATATTCCAGTGAAAAATTGTATTCTCCTAGGCTAATGAGCCATCTTTGGAGTCTTGGATTTATATCCCTGCCCGTATATTTCGTCATTAACCATTTTAGCGGTTGGTGGTCGCTTTCTAGGTCAAACTCTCTTCCAAATAGGTACGGTCTAAAGTATTTAACTGCCCATACGATCGCTAGCAATTCCTTCTCGATTGTTGAGTAGTTACACTCATGTTTATTTAGGGTACGTGACGCATATGCGATTGGGTGATCTTCCTGAGAGAGTACTGCCCCTATTGCAAAGTTACTTGCATCGGTTGTTACCTTAAATTTTTTGTTAAAATCGGGGTACCTTAATATTGGGGAGTTTGTTACCAAATCTTTAAGTTTTTCGAACGCCACCAGGTATGCCGGATCGCTAGTGTTAATTTTTTGGTCCTTTTTCAGGCACTTTGACATGGGATACGCGATTTTGGCGTAATCTTTTACGAATTTTCTGTAAAAGCCGGTCATGCCTAAGAGAGATTTAATTTGTTTTTCTGTGGTCGGTATTTTTAGTTTTTGTATAACGGAAACTTTACCTGGGTTTGGTCGGATACCGCGAGGTGTGAGGACGTGACCCAAGAATTGTGTTTCCTTCTTAAGGAAGTCGCATTTATCGACTTGTATTTTTAACTTTGCCTCTCTTAAGAGTTGGAATATATTTTCCATGGTGGTTATATGTTCCTGTAAGGATGTGCTGAATATAAGGATATCATCCATATAGACAACACATGTTCTGTTGATGTGGTCCCTGAGGACTTCGTTCATCAATCTTTGGAAGGTAGAAGGGGCGTTTTTCAATCCAAATGGCATTCGGATAAATTCGTAATGTCCGGATGGTGTTGAAAAAGCTGTTTTCTTTCTATCCTCTTCCCTGACCAGTATCTGATGGAAGCCCTTGGCCAAGTCGAGAGTAGTGAAGTACTGTGACCTGCCAAGTTTGTCCAACAAGGAGTTTAGATTAGGAATTGGATATTTGTCGTCTACCGTAAATTGATTAAGTTTACGATAGTCAACGACGAGTCTATACTTTTTTATTCCTGAATTGTCCAATTTCTTCTCTACTATCCACAATGGACTATTGTAGGGTGAGTTGCTCTTCCTTATAATGTTTTGCTCAAGCATTTCCTTTATTTGCCTGTTTATTTCTGTTTCATGTACTTGAGGATATCTGTATATCTTGGAGTATAGTGGTTTGTCGACTGTTGTCAAAATTTCGTGACGAACCTCGTTCGTTGCCGAGAGGATGTCACCTTCTTTAAAAAAAAGATCTTTAAATCTCAGGAGCAGTTTTTTTGCTGCTTTGCTCTCCTCCCAATTGAGGTGGTCTAAGTTAAAGTTTTCCGTTATGTTATTATTGTCTTTTGGTAACATTTCCAACTTACAGATGTTTTCAATTTTCGTTGGGTAATTGTACTCTTCGAAATATAGCTTTGTTCCTGAAATATTAAGGTATTGTTGGTCGCACTAGATGATTGCTCCCAGTGGTTGTAGAAAGTTTTGCCCTATTGTGCCCGAAAAGTGAGGGCTTGAAAAGTTTACTAGTTTCCATTGGAGAGTTCCTGGGCACTTGAATTATCTTGGAAATGGAGTGGTAACGGTGTAATAAATTTCTTGTACACCGTTCAGAGTTCTACAGTATTGGGGTTTTTCCAATTTTATTTCGGGAAATTGATGTGTTAACATGTTAGTTCTTAATATGCTAGTTGTTGAGCCTGTATCAATTAGGCATCTGATTTGCTGTTTGCCTATTGTGATACTTATTATGGGGAGATGTAATTTTGAGGCGATGACAGAAAATTTACATCTTCTGCGTCGGACTCGAGTTCCTGGAGTGTATCCACTTCCATATATGCAGGTTGGTTCTGTTGTTGCGTATCAACGCTCATATGGGATAGTTTAGTTTGATTTGAACTCTTTTTATAATTGTTGTTGTTCCCATATTTATTTCTATTGTATTCCTGAGGTTGATGTTGTTTGTCGTTATTATACTGTTTCTGCTGTGGTTTGTTGTATTGTGTTTGTTGTGTTCTATCGTTGTTATATTGTTTTTGTTGTGTTGTATTATTACTGTATCGTGTTTGTTGTGTTGTATTGGTGTTATTTTGTGTTTGTTGGTTTCTTTTTTTGTGGTGGTAATGTATTGTCCTAGGATCGTCTAGTGCCTTAATTCTAGTGTATTTTGTTATTATTTCGTTAAGTGTATCACTCTGATTACTATGTGACCTTAGTGGCACATCAATTTTTTCTATCAATATATTTACGAGATCTTTATCTACTCGACACGGCTCATAAATCTCTGGCCTTGTGTCATCGTATATATAAATTTTATTTAATTCTGCTTTAGCGTTTTCAAAGTAATTAAATAATTCTCTTAAATTACTTACTTTTATATTCCTGCATTTACTAAATATATCTGCGTATGTTGTCCTTGGCCTGTAGTGATCCATGAGTTTTGATTTTATTTGGTCCCACGTTGCACTTGTTCCCAGTCCTCGTATGTAGTCACCTGCACTTCCGCAGACTTTTTCGTTCGTGATTATTGCCATTGCCAGGTTTGTTAGTTGTTGATTTCCTGCTGGACATAGCTGCATAACTGCTTCCACCGATGCTATAAAGGCTGTTGCATCGTGATCTTTGTCCAGGCACTTCAATTGTCGGAACTGTGTGAGAATATCTTTGGGCGTTAGTAATAAGCCTTGTTGCGGTTGGGCTTGTTGTTGTTGTAACTGCTGGATTTGCTCAAGTTGTTGTTGGACTTGCTGCTGCCGGAGTTGTTCTTGCAATTGTTGAATTGCTTCTTCTTGTCTCCTTATGACCTCCCTCAGTTCGTCCCCTTGTTCATTCACATTGTCGACATTACGATTTTGGTTAAATAGTTCCTGTCTTGACATTTTTATTTAGTTCACTTTTACTTCTGTTAGAAATTCTACTTTGTTCCAATTTTCTTTGAAGTTCTTTGCGCTTTCACTTTCGTGTTTTTTCACTTTAATGAGATAATTCAAAATGTTATTTTAATACTGGAGGGTCCTTTAGGATTCGCAGTGACAATTTTATATACTTCTTTCCCAAAACTTTAGGTTCTTTTCCTGGGGTTTTCACTTTCACTTTTTAGTTCTTGTAGGCGGTTTCCACCTCTTTGCATTGTATTTTCACAACCGAACTTGGTAAGTTTCTTTTAAATTAAATTCTTTAGAATTTAGTTTCCACGACTGCGCCAATTACGTGTTTACGGACTCGATAGCTTCAGCTAAGGAGTAGGACAATTAAAAGACCAAATAGCTTCGGCTAAAATAGTACTTCTTTATTATTCGATGGTCTTAAGACTAACCTTTACAATGATCTTACTCTAATATTTATAGTAATTCTTAGTTCTAGTTATGATGGCTTATGGGTTATTCGGGTCATGAGTGGCCTACATATGCTGAGTTTACAATCTGGGTTATTTTAGTTATGAGTGTTCTACGTATGTTGAGTTTACAATCTGGGTTATTTTAATTACGCTATGTGATCGGCGAAAGTAGCAACGTTGTTGGTACTTTTGCCTTCGCTGATTTGTTTACATATGGATTCACTTTAAGTGTTTAAATGCGTTTTTTACTTAAGTGGTATACATATGGTTTATTGCTTAGGTCTTGGTTTTTTTCCCGGTGGTCGATGATGTCAATGTCATCGTTGGCCGGTTTGTCTATTTTAATGAGGTTTTTAGTTCTAGGTAGGTTGCAAAGCGACAATAATGTATTAAGCATTATTGTTGCTTTTCGAATCATACATTTAGTAAGAATTGGGTTTTTTGCTTAGTCGGCATTTCGTGCATATGGGATTTTAGTTTAAGTGGGTTGGCAGAAATGTTGCTTTTATTAGTGTATGGGAATTCTTGTGCGGTCGTCTAGCACTGCATATACTTTTGGACAATTACATTAATGTCGTTGTTATCTACAATGGTGCTTGGTTCGGGTTGCCTGTGGGGCAAGTACGTAACTCACACGCTCACGTGAACAAAATTTGGTCCCGCTCACGTTCACCCGTGAATCACTCATGATTCACGTGACTCGTGCCGATATGAGGGCAATGCAAATAAAAAATTTATAAACTACTAGCTGACCCGGCAGACTTCGTCCTGCCTTCGAAGGTGGTAAATTTAAAATTTATATTTTTTAGGATTGATGGCTTGGCATTAAAAAATTTAATTTAGATAAAATTATATTCGAAAAGTTTGTTTATTTAAACAAAACTATTGATATTATTTTAAAATTAAATAAATTTGTGTGAAAAAAAATTGTTGCCTGTAAAGTCGGTTTTACGGGCGAAGATTTTACGTGACAACGTCTTTTTCTCGGTAGAATATTTATTGATATGAATATAATTAAATTGCACAATAGGAGTGCAATGAACTCACTTGCCCAATGAGTGTTAGAACTCACGGGCGATGTTTTAACATTTATTGAAACTTATGGTTTAGGAAAATAGAAGTAATTTCAACACCATCTAGGTACCTGTGCGATTTCTATGAACACATTATCAAATGTGACATTATAAACAATAAACATATCCTTTATTATAAAATATAAACATTTCTTTTATTATAAAAAATAAACATTTCTTTTATTAAAAACAAAAGAAAATAATTTACTAACCAAAAAGTATTTCAATTCATCATATTCGCATATCGTTTTTAAAGCCGACCGCAGCTCTCTGTTTCGTTTTGGCTACCTAATTCATATGAAAATTTCTACACACAAACATACACTACACATATCATAAAGCCAAAAAACAAAAAACAAAAAAAAACAAAAAATAATACCTTATCCAATGCAGACTGATCTAAATCAATATTCATACACACGCACATATATACGCACATACATACTTGCTCAGTCGTCATATATATGATGTGCCAAAAAACAAAAACACTCACACCACCGACCAACAGCCACTAGAAGCCAGCAAAGCAAATCGTTTCTGGCACACAAGTAAACACATTGCGTTTACTTGTGTTCGGTGACTCATCGTAACGTTACCGGGCGTTACACTTTTTCATAAGTGACTCCCAGCCGCAACCTAATTTAAGACGTTGTCACGTCAAAAATTTAAGTATACTTTTTTATATTTATGATTTAATATAATAATATTGCTGTAATAAAATAATGTATTTATTTTCTAAAATTCATATTAAAAATCTGTACAATCAGTTCTTTAAGTAAGCAAAAAAGGTTATTTGTGGGTATTATAAACCTTTTTTTATGATTAGTTAAAAAGAATTTGGTTATGTGAAATATTTTAAAAAATTAATTGCCTTAGATATTATTTTAAAATTAGACAAATTTCTGTGAAAAAAAAGAAAGTACATATATTTTTGATTTAATATAGTTATATTGGTGTAATAAAACAAGGTGTTTTATATTCAAAAATTCGTATTAAAAATCTGTAAAATTAGTTCTTTGAGTAAACAGTAAAAAATAATTTGTGGTTATTATAAGCCTTTTTTTAAGTAGTTAAAAAGAATTTGGTAATGTAAAATTTTTTAAAAAATTAATTATGTATTAAAACAAATTGAAAACAATTTACTCATGTAAAATTGTTTTAAAAATTAATTGTGAATTATAAAGATAGTACATATTTTTTAGTATAGTCAGTAAGAAATGTTTCGTTGAGCAAGCGACATATAATTGTCCGCGAGAAAAGTACGAAGATTCTAAAAATGCAAACCGGCAATCTTCAGCGTTTGCCCCTGTGATTTGTTTATAGTTATTGCAAACGCTAATTTTACAGGAAATTTCAAACGTTTAAATTGAAAAGGCAATTCTGTTGGAATAAGTGGTATAGGCGGAATGATAACATGTTCTCCTTTCGAAGATCCTGTCAATATCATAGCATGAGTATTATAGTTACCCCTACTGTGAGTTCTAATTTGTGCGGCGGAACTCCGGATAACTCGATAGAGTTGAGGAACTCAATTGGGTACGTGGTGGCATGTTCCTCATCCATTACGCTATCAACTGATTTATAAATTGTAGACTCACCAACGACTTTTGGTGATATTATTTTTTGGTGCTTTGGTGCAATATTATTTTTTGGTGCTAGCAAGGCTCTTTCGCATAACAGTCAATCCATGCCAAACGGTACGATTTTGGGAAAAAATTTAACGCAATGATTCCGATTTTTATGCAAATTGGCATATTTCCACCTCTACAAGTTAAATTTCATCCCCTATGAGAAAAAAAAATATAATTTTTTTTTCAAAAGTTATGACCAATTTAACTTTGGTGAAATGGGTGTTCATTCAGTAGCATGTAACTTCGGAAATACTTGACAGCGTGTACTGTGCTATACCTAGTTTTAAAGGTAATTTTAATTGCTTCTAAAATATTAAAATGGTATGGTATAATCCCATAATATTTTCTTAAGGTTTTTCATATTGGTTTAAAGCTACGAATTTTCACTATTTTATGTTATTATGTTTCATAACAACGCGCCCCACGCTTTTCTTTAAGGAATGTGTAAGATTTTTTCCATTTTGATTTAAAAGTTTATGTTGTTTGAAATGTTCTTATTTTTTACCTTTTAGTTGATTTTCTTAATAGTTTTTTTTCATTTTGTGTTCACAACTGTCAATATTTTAAGCTAAAGAAAAGCGTTTCTTAAAATTTTTTTTTTTTATTTTTGACTTTTTAGTAACGAATAGCGTTAATTAATACATTACAATTCCTAAACTTTCAATTAGATTGTCATGTTAAATAAGAAAACTTTTTACATGTTTTGTATTTGTTTCTTTACAACAGTTGTAAAGCTAATAAATTTTGTATTCAATTCACATTCCTTGTAACTTCCTTATACAATTTCCAAAAATGTATATTCATATAATAAAACTTTACACATGTGGATTAGTATTTACTCTTATGATAAATTTCGCAGTCTCTCCATCTCTTCTAATGCTTTAATATTGCACGGATTAGACCCTGTTAATTTTTCGCATTGTAGTTCTTCGATTCGTAATACGGCCAATGATCGTACATGGCTCAATGCAACGTATGCCTGTCCTTCTGCAAATATTTTTGGTCCCAAATTAATAACAGCATGATCGACAGTCGAACCTTGCATTTTGTGTACAGTAGAAGCCCATGACAGAACTAAGGGTAGCATCCGTCTTTCTGCCGTTCCAAAACTTCGTTTTGCTGGAAACTGAGCTGAAATCGGTCGTATCAAGTGGACGCCAATTTTATCGAATTTCACTTTTACAGACGGAATGTCTTCTCCGTACATCTATGCTCGTCGAAAATGGGGCCATATAATTTCTTCAATGAATCCAATGGCACCATTTACTAATCCCTTCGACACGTCGACGTTTGGCCAAAGCATGACTTTTGCACCTACAAAAATTTTCAATTCGTTTGGAAGACCACCAGTTTTATTCATATCCGCTGAGATGATACTTTGTAGAGTGACGTTGTCGATGTTCCTTTCTGAGTCCACAATTTGATCTTGTGCTTTTATTAAAAACATTTCGGTGTTCCTTTTTTCATAATCTTGTAACACCAAGTCATTGTGATCATCCACTTGTTGATTTGTTGGATAGATTCTCAACGCTCGGTCAATAGAAAACTCCCCCGTTGACTACGATGAAACTTTTTGAAGTAGGACACTCAAATGAGTTGCTTTAATTTCACCCACTCTCAACGCGTTGAGAATATCAATAAATGTATTCTCTCCTTTTTGTCGCATGTTTTCCGTCAGATCGCACAAGCAGAAACATCTCCAAAGATGTCAAGCTGGGACCATGGATTCTGGTTGTTCAAAAACTTGATGTCCTCGGACAGGAGGCAACTAGAAAAGATCACCGAACACGATAACATTGATTCCTGCAAACAGTTCTTCTGGATTTTTGAGTTGTCTAAGTCTTGTCTCGATCATACATAGCATCTCATAGGGGATCATTGAAATTTCATCTATAAAAAGAAACTCAACGTCTTTCCACTGTTGACGCATAATTCGAAGATAATTTCCAGTCAATTGCTGCATTTGCAGGATCCGACCGTTTTTCTGTACTGTCAATTTGAAGACACTGTGCAAAGTAGTTCCACCAACCAGCCGGGCAGCCACACCAGTCAGTGCGTAAACCCTTATGGAATGATTGTTACCTATAGATAATCAATTTTAAACATTAGTTACAACAAGCTGGAATCAATGATTATTAATATATTTGTAAGATAATACATAATATGAACTTTTCCGTAACATCGATTGATTTGATTTTTTAATACCGTAAGGGTGAAGGTTTTCCCAGTTCCAGCTCCACCAGTAATGAAAATATATTCTCCTTCCTTTGATCCCTGCAACTGTTGTTCGATACTTTGCGTTATGCGATTGTACAGATTTTTCTGCCCGACGTTCATAGCATTCCGAAGTTTCATGAATTCATCATCTTCCATTTGGTGATCTGCAGGAACATCCACTTCGCCAAAATCTTCAGCCGGTTCGTATGACTCTAATACTTGGAACGCATATACCTGAATGAAAGCGTTTTCCAATTGCTTGTCTCGTTGTCTGTAGAGATCCATGTGAGCACTAGTGGTCCTCAAGTGTTCTTCTTTTGCAAGGAAAACCTTTTTAGCTGAATCGAAGTCTTGTAGAATTTCATCTCCCTTTCGGTATGATAAATATTGAACGAGTAATCTGTAGTAGAAGTTTTCTGGGTCCGTCGCTGCTTTGAAGTAAGGTACTCGCACGGTTGCTGGTCAACTTCGCTTGCGAATTTTTGTTTTTTCAGTCAAAATTCTCAATCTTGGATTAGCGTCTTCCTCTTCTTCTTCTATGTGAAAATCATTGTCCACATTTTCATCGTCAGGAATCTTTTTCTTCGGATAATGGGTTTTAAAATTTGGATCAAAATTTAAGTTTCACTTAAAATGTTTTCACCAATTATAAATTTTTATATTGTAAAACGATGAACACTTAACAAACGTCAGAGCACAATTCAAATTGCATTTTATTTGTTAACCCCGACGAAGCTTCTACAGCTCGTAATTCTTCAAAGACTACTCGAAAATACTAAAATTTGATAAATTCAATTGTAGGTCTATTGTTTTCCTTAGTAAAGTAGGAAGCAACCATGATTAATCATATAAATCGGAATGAAAGGATGTTTATGTTTGCACATTTGATTTG
This sequence comes from Phaonia tiefii, assembly GCA_963931995.1. Lineage (NCBI taxonomy): Eukaryota > Metazoa > Arthropoda > Insecta > Diptera > Muscidae > Phaonia > Phaonia tiefii. The sequence goes on along the minus strand of OZ008368.1, from coordinate 110,674,546 downwards.
TCCGTCAGATATAATCCGCCTTTTAATTCGACATATTGCAGGAGCATCGATGTTCAAATTGTTATGGCAGGAACGACTGAAGAAAAGCGTTTAAAATACATTTTCACCTAAGAACATTTATAAAACTTGTACGAAATCAATTGACAAATTAAAAGGAAATCTATATTTTTCGATTAAATTTATAATCATCTGTGATAAAAATTTTATTTCATTTTAAAAAGGATTGAAAACAATGGAAATTGAAATTGTGAACGTTAGCTAAAAAGACGGGTTTTTCATTAACTTGATTTTTTGTTGTCTAAATTGTTTTTTAATAGTTGCGGAAAACAGGTACATGACGAAAATCGGGGCTGCTGAAAAGAGAAAGTGACACAAGGGGACACAACGGGACCGTGACAGCGGAACAAATCTTGCTCGAAATTGGCAAAAATGTTGTAACTCGTTCGTTTATTTACAAAGTACGTGGAATGATCAATTATGTTTAGTTTATGAAATTCGCTACAAGGTGTAAAAATTTCAAGTCTATACCTAAAATAGAACGGAGAGAATTATGCGCCTAAAATCTGAAAAACGTTTTTTAATTTAACAACAAATAAACAATGTAAATTTATTCAAACTATCATTTTCGTGTGTTGTCATCTTAATTTGTCTGTTAATTTTTACCAATTTTTATTGAAGTGAAATGAATTTTCAGACTCTACATTTAGTAGAACGAACAATTCCGAGCATTTTTTATTAAAAATCGTTTTTTGTTACTCAACAGCAAAATAAACAACAAAAAATGTTGCAAAATGTCATATTCGTGTATTGTCATCGGGAATATGTATGTCTGCAAAGTTTCATCCATTTTCATTGAGTAAAAGTCGGTTAAATTAACGTTACAAGATTTGATGCTCCGAAGTGAAGGTAAAGAAAAGCATTTAAAAATCAAATCAACCGATGTTACGGTAAAGTTCATATTATGTATTATCTTACAAATATATTAATAATCATTGATTCCAGCTTGTTGTAACTAATGTTTAAAATTGTTTATCTATAGGTAACAATCATTCCGTAAGGGTTTGCGCGCTGACTGGTGTGGCTGCCCGGCTGGTTGGTGGAACTACTTTGCACAGTGCCTTCAAATTGCCAGTACAGAAAGACGGTCGGATACTGCAAATGCCGCAATTGACTGGAAATTATCTTCGAACTATGCGTCAACAGACGTTGACGTTCTTTTTATAGATGAAATTTCAATGGTCCCCTATGAGATGCTATGTATGATCGAGACAAGACTCAGACAACTCAAAAATCCAGAAGAACTGTTTGCAGGAATCAATGTTATCGTGTTCGGTGATCTTTTCTAGTTGCCTCCAGTCCGAGGACATCAAGTTTTTGAACAACCAGAATCCATGGTCCCAGCTTTACATATTTGGAGATGTTTCTCCTTGTGCGATCTGACGGAAAACATGCGACAAAAAGGAGATAATACATTTATTGATATTCTCAACGCGTTGAGAGTGGCTGAAATTAAAGCAAATCATTTGAGTGTCCTACTTCAAAAAGTTTCATCGGAGTCAACGGGGGAGTTTTCTATTGACCGAGCGTTGAGAATCTATCCAACAAATCAACAAGTGGATGATCACAATGACTTGGTGTTACAAGATTATGAAAAAAGGAACACCGAAATGTTTTTAATAAAGGCACAAGATCAAATTGTGGACTCAGAAAAGAACATCGACAACGTCACTCTACAAAGTATCATCTCAGCGGATATGAATAAAACTGGTGGTCTTCCGAAAGAAATGAAAATTTTTGTAGGTGCAAAAGTCATGCTCCGGTCAAACGTCGACGTGTCGAAAGGATTAGTAAATGGTGCCGTTGGATTCATTGAAGAAATTATATGGCCCCATTTTCGACGAGCACAGATGTACGGAGAAGACATTCCGTCTGTAAAAGTGAAATTCGATCAAATTGGCGTCCACTTGAAACGACCGATTTCAGCTCAGTTTCCAGCAAAACGAAGTTTTGGAACGGCAGAAAGACGGATGCTACCCTTAGTTCTGTCATGGGCTTCTACTATACACAAAATGCAAGGTTCGACTGTCGATCATGCTGTTATTAATTTGGGACCAAAAATATTTGCAGAAGGACAGGCATACGTTGCATTGAGCCGTGTACGATCATTGGCCGTATTACGAATCGAAGAACTACAATGCGAAAAATTAACAGGGTCAAATCCGTGCAATATTAAAGCATTAGAACAGATGGAGAGACTGCGAAATTTATCATAAGAGTAAATACTAATCCACATGTGTAAAGTTTTGTTATATGAATATACATTTTTGGAAATTGTATAAGGAAGTTACAAGGAATGTGAATTGAATACAAAATTTATTAGCTTTACAACTGTTGTAAAGAAACAAATACAAAACATGTAAAAAGTTTTCTTATTTAACATGACAATCTAATTGAAAGTTTAGGAATTGTAATGTATTAATTAACGCTATTCGTTAATAAAAAAGGAAAAAATAAAAACAATTTTTAAGAAACGCTTTTCTTTACCTTAATATATTGACAGTTTTGAACACAAAAAGAAAAAAAACTACTAAGAAAATCAACTAAAAGGAGAAAAATAAGAACATTTCAAACAACATAAACTTTTAAATCAAAATGGAAAAAATCTTACACATTCCTTAAAGAAAAGCGTGGGGCGCCCATACCAACCTGAACTTAAAAAAACACGACTGTCGTGAGTACATTTTAACATTTCAGACCGAAAGAAACACAACCAATCATGTTGGTTTCAAAGTACCTTTGTCGCAGCCACATTGATAAATTTAGTTAACCAATCGTAAAAAATAACAAAAATTGTTTCCGACGTATTTTATACAACATAAAAACAGGAATTCCAATTAAAAAAATAATTCAATGTACGTACATGAGATTCCGACTCAATCTAATTGTCGACTCTAGTTTCTTGTCAAATACTTTCAATCAAAACTTGAAAATTTTTCTTTAAAAAAAATTGATAATTTAAATCTTGCTTGACATTTTTCGTTACTTAGTGAATATAAAAGCATCTCAATGTTTTCACTTATAACGTTTAAAAAAAATGAGAATGAATCCAAATTTTCGAACGCTTTCCGTAACATCATCAGTTCTTATAAAACTAAATTACTCTGTTAACTACTTGAATCGTTTGAAAAAAGAAAAACGCGAATGTCATATAAATCATCACGGCTAAATATAAAGCTTAGTGTGAAATCTATTGAAAATTTATCATATTGGTTTAAAGTCACGAATTTTCACTTATTGAGCATTATGTTTCATAAATCCATTTTGATTTAAAAGTTTATGTTGTTTGAAAAGTTCTTATTTTTTACCTTTTTTTAAAAAAAAGAGTTTCTAACAAATTTTTTTTTTATTTTTTTTATTTTACGAATTTTTTCCAAAACATCTCTTTTACAAGCAACAAAAATTGCTGTGAAAATAGTAACCAAAATTATTTTTTAATAGTTTATTAACACAAGATGTACATACAAACAACAGAAAAACCAAGAAAGCGTAGTTGATGGCGTATAGTAGTTTCTGTAGTGTGCAATATTTACAGTAAAAAAAGAAAACAAAAAATTGAGTAAAGAAATAAATGTTATGCGTTGTATACCGTCTTAACCCTTAGAGTACGGAGTGGGGGACTTTAGGTCCCCCAAGATTAGTTTTTTTTTTATTAACTTCGAAAATAATTTCTTTCTCTCTTTTTCCTTTTAGGTAGTCGAGTTTTATCTTAAATACTATATAAAAACGTATCAGTGGCATTATAATTTCATTGGCATTTGTGTTTAAAAGGTAAGTTTTTCGTTTGGGGGACCCAAGTTACCCAACGTCGTACTTTACGTTACAAATTTTCTTTGTGTTTTTTAGGACAAAAAATGGAAAACCGCAGAAAAAAATTATCCCAGCGACAGATAGAAGACCTTTTGAATGACAGAAGTGATAGTGAGGAAGATCCTTGAGACACAGATTGTGACAGTGACAACTCTAGTAGTATACATGACGCTTATGCGAGTGAAAGCAGCGAAACGGAAGACCAGATTGAGGAACTTGAAGAAGAACCTCAAGATCTTCTTCCGGATATTGATAGGGAATATGATGATGCTTTTCCTTTGAATGCAGAATATTACACTGCCAAATCTGGTCAAGTTTGGTCTTCGAAGCCATTTCCACATACACGTAGGTTAGCATGCAATATTGTGAACGTAACTCCAGGAGTAACTAGTTACATGAGTACTGCAACCGAAATGGATGATATATTCAATCATCTTATAACACCAATGATGAAAAAGAAAATCTGTCTTCATACTAACGAAGAAGCCAAAAGAGTATTAGATAAATACAATGAAAAGTATCCCCAAAGGCAAAACAAAAACTGGAAAGAAGTAACTGAAGGTGAATTGGATGCCTTTCTCGGAGTACTTATAATTGCTGGAGCGCTTCATAGTAGAAGAGAAAATGTGAAAGAAATGTGGAGTACTGACGAATCCATTCGGGGAAATATATTTACTGCATCCATGCCTTGTGATAGATTTATTGCATTGGCTAAGTATATAAGATTTGATGATAAAACAACAAGAGAAACTCGAAAAGAGACAGACAAGTTAGCTGCCATAAGGGCATTCTGGGATTCTTTTGTAGACAATTGCCGAAAGTCATTCAACCCTTTTGGCGAGATAACTATCGATGAACAATTAGTAACATTTCGCGGAAAATGTCCATTTCGGCAATACATAAAGTCAAAACCGGGAAGATATGGAATACAAATTTGGGCAGCCGCTGATGTAAAAACGACATATTTGTGCATTTGTCAAGGTGCACGAGTTGTTAAAGATCTTGCTAAGCCTTTGTTTGGATCAAGCATGGGCATAACTACTGATATTTTTTTTACAAGTTTTGATTTGGCAGAGTTCCTTTTTATAAAAAACGTTTTTGGGTACTGTCAAAACAAACAAAATTAAAATTATCAAAACATCGGAAGGAGCATTCTTCGATATTTTGTTTCACAAAAGCCATATCTATGGTATCATATATTCCTAAAAAGAACCGGATGGTACATCTTCTGTCTTCCCAACATAGAGACAGTTCAGTTTCTAATGAAATTCATTCTAAACCAAATATAACTATGGACTATAATCGAACTAAGGGAGCAGTAGACAATAGCGATAAACTTATAAGAAAATACTCATGTGGCAGGCGAACTGCACGTTGGCCATTTAGAATTTTTATGAATATGAACAGAAGCACCCTGAAAGGAAACATACAAACTCATCACGAAGAAAGGTCTTTCTATTAAATCTTGGACAAAAACTAGCTGAACCAAACACGAAACAACGTTTGCTAAAAGAAGCGAAAACCGTTCCAAACTTACGACGCGCTTTGTCGGCTTGTAGTGTTGCAGCTGAAATTGAGAAAACAAGTGAAAAGTTTACAACAAAGGATGGACTAAAACGTGGTCGTTGCTTTCTGTGTCCTAGAAATGAAGATAAAAAGTCTAAAGTGAAATGCTCTTTATGCTCTAATTTTGTTTGCAATTAACCTAGAACTGAAGAAAAGAAATCATTTGTCTAAAACATACTATGGATTCCAGTGACTCTGAATAAAGAAATTATCGATAACGATGGAGATGGAGCTGACGCAATGAATTTTTATATTTATTTTTTTGTATTTTATATTTTTTACAGTAAGATTGAATTTCTTAGTTTGCGTTTTTTATTTTAATTATTAATTATAATTATAAGTTTATTTTATGTCAAAAATTAAATTTTTGAAAATAAATGCTGCAAATTTAATTAATTTAATTCTAACAGTCTTCCTAATATTATTATGCCAACTTATAAACAAAATAAAAACCATTTTTGAGTGGGGGACTTCAGTGACCCCACTCCGTACTTTATGTCAAAAACTAGATTCCGTACTCTATGGGTTAATACTGTGGCGGCGCCGTAACGCCGGCAAGGCATAAGATCACAACAAACACTCTGGTGATCGATACCCGATTGATTGCACCAACTCATCTTTGACAACTTTTGCCATCCCTGACATAATTTACATTTTTGGTTTGATTGTCTATGTATCAGTTATTACGCAGTTTATTCCAACGATATTCTTTTTACATCAATTGCCCTAATACTAAGGAAAAAGAGGGGAAAGTTAACGAACGCATACCAAACGGGACGACATCACGCCACCAGCGCCGTTACAATGGCGAAATTCTGATAGTTTCATGAGAGTCAATGGGTGAATTTCGTGATAGAAAAATTCTTTCTACTTGTGAACGTGTTCAACGACAGTCAGACTCCATACGGATAAATTGTGTTAATTAAAGTTCAACAGATAAGTGATACACCGGTTTTAAAATCGAAGATAGTTGCAGGAATATTGTTTCCACCAGAAATCTCTGTGAGACAACTGGTGTTTGACCGCCTTTTTGGTTCGCCAACATCCTTTTAGGGAATAGCTTTCACACGGGGACACCGAAAAACCAAATAGTCCACTACGGACCTAATAGCCTCGATCGGTAAGTAACAAGCGCTATAAAGTAGAAAAAAAAATAAACTTTTTGGGCATTTACAGAGGACCAGTACCCTCGGATAATTGCCGGGCCATTGAAATCCGCCACTCTACCATCAAATCGGCCAGTCACGCAGTGACAACACAAACAGCGCCCGGGCAATTGTTCCGGTTTTTCATCAGAAATTCCCGCAGAACATCATCGGCAAGTTACCAGTGACGAGGTCTTGACGGCCACACCTGTTGCAGCCACAAAACACACCATCAACATTGCCATTCGCTGCCCAAATTATTAAAACACTCTACCATCAATAGGCTAACTCACCAAATCGCCATAAATTCCACAGGTAGCAGATAAATAGACCTCAAAATTTAGTCAGCCAATAACAGCGTCAGCAGAAAAGGGGTAAGTCCTTGTTTTCCTTTTAACTCCATAACCAAGTCTGCGAGGGTCGCTGTAAAGAGCAAATAAACGCCCCAGAGGGGCGAAGATGACCTAAAGATCATTTGCGACCCAGAACCCAGAGTTAAAAAGACCAATAAAAAGGTCGATTAAACGCCCCAGAGGGGCGAAACAACATCCTCAAAACCACGAAGACCAGTAATATGAATATTTGAATCGCCAAATTCCAGCGGTTCACCGTCCGATGAGTCGGTATTGAATGTGTAAGAAGAAGATTAAGCCAAGCCCCATCTGATCGTGAAGATGATGTCTTTATCGGGGCATTTGGCATAAAAATTAGATTATTATATGCTTGAAAATCACTCCGTGATATTATGAATTGACCGAAGTTTTATGATAAAAGTGTCTCCATTGTAAGGTATAATAACAGTGTCTCAATTGTACGGTATAATAAAGTGTCTCGGGATCTAATCACGGTGCCCGAGGGGCAAGTGTACGTAATGGTGGAATAGTGCGGTGAAACTCTCTAGTTAGGCAAAGATTCTCACAAGTCGGATACGCAGTGATAGTGACGTGTGAGGATTTTTGATAAAGTAGCCTCGATTGGTTAGAAATCCGAAGTTTTTGACCAGGTTTCTTTTCATCTTCAAGAGGTACACTTAGGCCTCGAATGACGAGCCTGGAAATGCAAGGTTCACTCTAATTTGTGTGGAGTAAATGAAGAGGAAAGAAAAGTGAAATCTTGATAGATAAAGTATGTCTAAAGGACCTTAATTAAGTGAGAAAAAAGGCAGTTTAGAGTTTTCACCGGACCATTCGCCGCTTGAGATTTTGTTTGTCACTTACCGAGATCCTCAGACATTTTAAAGATACCAGGAAACGCTAAATTTTACTAACCCCAATGTACTAGTGGATAAGCGACCCTGTAGATGATAACGAATTTGTTTTAAGCTCATTTTGAATGAATCAAATGGAAATGTATACACTATAAGAACTAGAGAATAGTATAATTCCTAAGATTCCGATTGAAAACGGCCAACTATTGTTAAGCGCATTGCCTTGAAGGGCAGATTCAAGCCTATTTTAATTTCGGGATAGAATGTAATGAAATTTTAAATAATTCTTACCGTGTTTATAGGCGGTCCTAAAGTAAGCTCAATTTTAAAATTATTAATAAACTGAATTTTATAACGTAATCAAAATTAATTCGCGTCATAATTATGATCGGCTAAAAAGGCCGACAGGTAAGAAGTGGAGTAAGATGTAAGTCATCCAGGTAATCTTTCAAATTAGGGACTCTGAAAAACACAGAGTCATGGTGAAACAGTAGGAGTTTCAAGCGGGAGGGTCAAAGCTGGTATTAACACCTGTCAGCTCACGAGTAAAACAGGAAATCCTACGTAAACTTTTGCTCCCTCAAAGCTAAACAAAACAAAACATACATTCATTATTATTTAAATTTCCTTTTATTATCACTTTTTACAGGTCATCTATAGTGTTATCATCCGTTTAGTTTTTTTTATCGTGTGTTCTTTTTTTTTTGTTATGAAATTAACTTCGGGCTCCGTTTATTTTAATTTTATGTCGAAGAATCCGTTTGTGTGAAATTAAAGACTCGGTATGTTTTCTAGTGTTCAGTGGCAGGCTGTAGTTGTGTCGATGAGTGAAAGATCCCCCCCGTCCGGCGAGTTCCAAGCCCGGCATACGCAAGGCATACTGAGCAACTCACTCGATCAGCACGTAAACTCGCAAGATAAAATTTTTTCGGAAAAGAAAAATTGCAGACCACACTGCCACACTGACATAATGGTACTCAACGTGGGAACTCCCAAGGTTGATTTTTCAACCGACTGGAATCCTAACCCAGTTGAAGACTTGCTTGTTAGTGGACCCTGACATAATGGCGCCCAACGTGGGGCCTGAAGTTTATTTCATAATCCGTTTATATTTGTAGTTTAAAGTTATTCGGTGTATTTTACGCTTCCCGTAAGTCCCGTTTGGGAGTATTTAGTATCCCGGACGCGTTGCGACGGGTAGGCCGTGGAACATTGATCTACTTTTGGATACTGTTGTATAGTTTCATCACTTGCGAAGTCTTGTTCTGGCACATTGCCAGGGACAATTGCTCGAAGTGAGGAAACTAACTCTAGTTTTTGTCATCCATGATTAAAGTTTTTAAAGTAAAATCCGTGCATTAAATGTTTTAGCAGTTGAGTATTTGAACGATGTGTAAGTCCCGGCGAGATTCTCTGGATCTAACCGCGTTGCGACATATTGCCGAATATTCATCTGTTAAGATTATCCAATAGATTAACGATCATTTGTTCGACAGCATTATTAAGCAAAGCGCAAGTCCCGGCGTGATTCTCAGGATCTAACCGCGTTGCGGCGCTTCGCTTATGATCAGTGCGTTCAATTGGAAAGTTTACATTTTGTTTCTGAAGTACGTAATAGTTTTAGGTAGCTACGAGTTATCTGAAACTCGGCTGAATACGAAGGAAGTATTCAGGAGCGTTTGAGAGAGTGAGTCACGTATGACGGCACCAGACCCCATGCGTTTGCCCTCTCTTGGCCTCTCAGTGAACCAACATTGGTCAAGTTTTGTTTTAGGCATGTTATGTTTTGTTGTGAGGAAGTAGTTTTCTTCCTGCTTTACATTTTATTACCTGGAGAAGCTTACATGCTTATCTCCCAATTTACTTTTTCATATCGTAATTTGATTTTAGTTATAAATTTTGCTTTTGATTTTGATTTTGATTTTTGATTATTTATGATTTTTGATTTGATGATTTTGGGTGTTTGATCCCGTTTATGTTAATTTTTGGTGGATGAAAGATTCCATTTTTGGGTGTTTGATCCCGTACTGTTTTGGTTTTGTGGATGAAAGATTCCATTTTTGGGTGTTTGATCCCGTACTGTTTTGGTTTTGTGGATGAAAGATTCCATTTTTGGGTGTTTGATCCCGTTTACGTTTAATTTTTTTTAGTTTTTGCATTAATACTTACGACATTACTCTTTTTCTTTTGACTACTGTTTTGAGTTTTAGGTTGATAATAAGAGTTGTTGACTTATCTGCTATACATCTTTCGATTTTTATTATTGTTCTTTATTATATTCTGTTTCCTTGATTATTAATACCATTTTTGGGGTTTCAGCCTATTATTATATTATATTTTTATTAGTTTTGAATTCACATTTTTCCTTACAGGTGTTAGTTAGTTTAGCATCTGCGATACTTTTAGTTTCTTTGAATTCAAATTTTCGGACATCGGCACTCGTCGATGATTTAACCACAATCTTCGTAATCGGCTTTCGAGTTATATTTTGTTTTTCTCACCTCGTGTTCCCAGAGGGAAACTTGGTGTCGACGCGATTTTTGATTAATCCTCTAAGGGGGATATAATTCGATCTCTTCATTTTCTTTTGTTTTTCTTCTTTTTGGAATTTTTTTCAACTTTTAAAGCAAGATGCCGATTCACCATTCTCCACTCGACGGAGCTACGGATGTGACCGATTTGGCACAGATAAATGCTTCCGGGGGAGATGTGGCACAAGCGGCTAATGTAGCCACGACGAGCAGAACACAGACGATGATCCCAGTTTCTGGATCAGCGTCAACCGCTTCAGCACCACCGGTGGTATCTAGCGGGACTTTGCATCCAGGAGGTTTAAATCTACCCAGGAGAGGAGATGGATCAGTCGCTCAGACGCAGTCCATCGACTCACCGAGTTTTAGCGTTTTGACCGCCTTAAACGCTCAGACAGCACCTAGACTAGGGGCAGCGGAACCCAATAGCCAGGGCTCGGTAGAGGCGCGCCGTACTGACGAGGACGAACTAGTACGGAGAATTTTACCAGTCATTTTGGAAGCGACACGGCAAACTTTGGCTATTGATAACCGAGTATATCCCACTGCCAGAATGATGCCACAGTTGACAGCAGCTCCAGTGGGCTATCAAACCACACCTCGGGAGGAAACATCGTATTTGCAGCCGGAGATAGCGGAATTTGCGGTCCAGCCACCTAACATGATGCCTGGTGGAATGCCAGCCCAGGGTAACCAAAGACTGTCGGATGAGTTTACACGCTCAGGATATGTGAGGCCACAAGATAGGTCAGGACAAGATGGAGGAGTTCCAGTGGATTATCGCCAACAAGGATTTGAGCCACAGGGGCCGAGTGACCATTTTTGGCCCCGGTATGATTCCACGCCTCCGATAGGAAATATTGATCCAAGTACCAGAGAAGAAATGAGACCGTTGGCAGCGCTACGAGATACGCAGCAAACTTCCAATTGGGAAGAACGTCAAGAGTCCGTAGGCCAGAGATACCGAAGACCTGATTTGGAGAAATGGGGAATCAAATTTGACGGTACCTCTAAAACAATAAATGTGCAAGAATTTTTGTACCGAGTGAACATCTCAAGGCGAGACTTTTATTGTTCCGAAACTGATTTACTGAAAGGGCTACCATCCTTAATGGAGGGTCCAGCCTTGGAATTTTTTTGGAATCTCCGTAAGTTGTCACCGATGCTGAGTTGGAGAGAAGTGCAAGCTGCCATATTGGCGCACTTTCAGCGGTATGACAACGAGTTTCAGTTGCAAGTTCAAATCTTGAATAGAAGGCAGCAGCCCAATGAAACATTTGAGGAGTTTTACAACGTCATCATGCGGCTGAAGAACCAACAGAGCAAGCCGTATCGGGAATCCCAACTTGTCGAAATAATGAAGGGAAACTTGAAGGCTTCAGTGGCGCAACTTTTGTTCCCGATTAAGGTGGACACACTTTATGACCTTAATCGCGAAGTTCGCAGAGCGGAAACTCTGTTGGCGACACAGCGGCAAGCGATGCCAGCTCGTCAGAACTATACTGCCAGAGTACATGAGGTAGTCCTGGAGAATGATCACTTAGTTTCTGATGTAACTGCCGAAGTTGAAGCTTTGGGGATTTCTGGCAAATTGTTGTGCTGGAATTGTCGAGCAGTCGGTCACTCTTTCAGAGATTGTCCATCGACCAGTAGGCGTGTGTTTTGCTACAAGTGTGGTAAAGAGGAGACGGTTACACCGAAGTGCCCTAGATGCCAGGGAAACGCAGTGAAGTACCCACCTCAGACCGGGGAGGTGCGGACAGCGGAAAATTAAACCCAGTCACCAATAAACCAGCTTTTAACAACCCAGCTATGACCCAATTAGAAAATACCAATGTTTCTAATTATAAACCTGATTCGACGAAACTGAACAATACACAACCGGCTATAACGACAGAGTCTTCAGAGGATGAGAATGTGAACAACATGAGGAAAAAACCAGTTGAAGATGCGGTAGACGTAAATAAAGAGATAGTAACGGAAATCATGCAGAACAAAGATCACGAGGATGAAGGAGTAAGAACACCAGTATTGAAGGAGTTAAAGCCATACCATCTACGCTTGGCTGAATACCGCGAGGCGCGAGCAAGAATCTTTGGAGTGTCTGACCGAATCGAGCGAGCGAGGATAAGATATAACAATCGCAGGCTCGTACGCAGAGAGATTGCTGCGACAACTCTTTTTGAGGGGGCAGATAACCGATTCTACGCTAAAGTCGTAATAGGAGGCACTGAAGTTGAAGGACTTGTGGACAGCGGGGCATCAGTCACTTGCTTAGGCAAGGGATGCCAAGAGCTGGTAGAACGAGCAGGACTTCAAGTTCACCGATTTGGTTCATCGGTTAAGACAGCCGATGGAAGTGCGCATCGTATTCTCGGTAGAATTCGTGTGCGAATTAACTATAACAATAAGTCTGAGGAGATGAGTTTCTACTTGGTACCTACCTTAGAGCGAGCCTTGTATCTAGGGGTGGATTTTATGAGAACTTTCCGGTTGCTGACAAGCATTGAGAGTCTTTCCACTCACGAGGTAGAGCTGGCGGAGGAGGACCAGGCCTCAGAGGCGGTTAAGACCCATGTCTTGTCGCCACAACATCAGGAAGTTCTCAATGAGGTTGTCCGAATGTTCCCGTGTTATACCAAGAAGGGTCTCGGAAGGACGCCGCTTGAGATGCATTCCATCGATACAAGAGACGCAGTCCCAGTGAAGGACAGATACTATCCAGTTTCACCAGCGATTCAAACACTCTTATATGCAGAGGTGGATCGCATGTTGGACATGGGAGTCATTGAGCCCAGTGAGAGTCCTTGGAGTCATCCAGTGACACTAGTTCGCAAAGGGCCTAAGAACAGGCTTTGCCTTGACGCCCGCAAGCTCAATGCTCTCACGGTAAAAGATGCGTATCCACTTCCGCATATAGAAGGATTGTTGAGCCGACTTGGAGACACGTATTATATATCTAGTGTCGATTTGAAGGACGCATTTTGGCAGATCCCTTTGGATCTGGCCAGCAGAGAAAAGACCGCTTTTACGGTACCAGGAAGGCCACTTTATCATTTTAAAGTAATGCCCTTCGGGCTATGCAATGCGGCCCAAAGGCTTTGCAGACTTATGGACAAAGTGATTCCTGCGGCGATCCGTGATCGCGTGTTTGTGTATTTGGACGACTTGTTGGTAGTATCACCGGATTTCCACACCCATATGGAGTTGTTACAGCAAGTGGCACGTTGCCTGGCTGACGCCGGACTTACCATCAATGTCCAAAAATCGAAGTTTTGTTTTAAGGAGTTACGGTACTTAGGCTATCTCGTGGGAGGCGGCCAAGTTAAACCTGACCCAGCTAAGGTGGAGGCTATAGTGAATTATAGATTTCCAAAAACATTGAAGCAAGTGAGAAGCTTCCTAGGCGCCACGGGTTGGTACCGGAAATTTATTTCGGACTACGCCACCATCGCGGCTCCGATTTCTGATACTCTTAAAAAGAGTAAAGCTTTCGTTTTCTCTGAAGAGGCTAAGTCTGCCTTTGAGGAGTTGAAAAGGGCCTTAGTAACTAGTCCAGTACTAGTTCACCCAGACTTCGCAAAAAGATTTTTTATCCAGTGTGATGCTTCCGATCTCGGAGTAGGAGCAGTGCTCTTCCAGCGAGACGAAAATGATGAGGAACACCCTATTGCGTATTTCTCGCATAAGCTCACATCAGCTCAGAGGAATTACACAGTCACCGAGCGTGAGTGTTTGGCGGTGGTATTGGCGATTAAAAAGTTTCGACCGTTTGTTGAACTCATGCCATTTACGGTGATTACCGACCACAGTAGCCTTAAGTGGCTGATGTCTCACAGAGATTTGAGCGGACGTTTGGCTCGATGGAGTCTTCATCTCCAATCTTTCGATTTCGTTATCGAGCACCGGAAGGGGAAGTTGAACATCGTCCCAGATACATTATCAAGGTACGAGATGGAAGAGGTAGCGGCGGATGTGTTGAAGCTGATAGACCTGGAAGATGAGGCTTTCAAGAGTCCAGGATATAAGGAATTAATCGAGACGATAGAGGCGAATGCAAACCGGTTGCCAGATTTAAGAATTGTTGACGGCTTTGTATACAAAAGGACGATGCCGTATGATGGAGTACCACTACACGAAGATTTCGCGTGGAAGATTTGGGTGCCAGCGGAATTGACGCACGGTATTATCCAGAAGGCGCACGATCCACCTCACTCCAGCCACGGAGGATTTTACAAGACTTTAAGAAGGATTAAAGAATATTTCTTCTGGCCTGGCCTGGGAACGCAGGTGAAGAGTTTCGTGGACGCATGTCAGATATGCCGCGAGTCCAAAGCAGCCAACAGTATTATGCGACCACCAATGGGCAAAGAAGTAGTGGTTCAGCGTCCATTCCAACGCGTTTATGTGGACTTTTTAGGGCCATACCCGCGCTCAAAGAACGGAAATTGTTACATTTTCATAGTCCTGGACCACCTTACGAAATTCGTACTTCTTAAGGCGATGCCAAAGGCAAGTAGTAAGAGCGTGGTACGATTCATGATTAGCGAAGTCTGTCATAAATTTGGCGTCCCCGAGACCATTGTCTCAGACAATGGAAAGCAATTCGTTAGTGGTGAATTCAATGATTTCATTGCAAATTTCGGCATTAAACATTTCCGGACCGCTGTTTACTCTCCTCAGGCCAACGCCTCTGAGAGAGTGAATCAGTCGGTTTTGTCAGCCATAAGATCATATATGAAAGAAGACCACAGAGAGTGGGATAGACATTTGTCTTCCATAGAGTGTTCGCTAAGATCAGCCGTTCACAGTGCGATCGCAGTGACACCATATTTTGCACTCTTCGGAGTAAATATGATTACACACGGGAATACGTACGAACTGGCAAGAAGGCTCGGTAATTTATCGGATATAGGCGAGGAACAGGTGCCCAAGACAGTGGCCCAAGAGTTAATACGATCTAAGATTCAACAGAGTCTTCATAAAGCTTATGAGAAAAATGAACGTTCATATAACACCAGATGTCGGCAAGTTAAATACATTCCGGGACAAGAAGTCTTCCGTCGGAATTTTGCCCAAAGCAATTTTAAGGACAACTTTAATTCCAAATTGGCTCCGAAGTTTCTGAAATGTCGGGTTCTCAAACCCATAGGCAACAGCCTTTATGAACTGGAAGACCTGAAAGGCAAAAGATTAGGCGTTTTTCACGCGAAAGACTTAAAGCAATAGTTTTGTAGTCGTGTGTTCGTTGAGTATTTTGATCCCAGGACGTGGGTTCGCATTTTCGATAAACCCGATCTAGCGTTGAGGACATTGGCGTAAGCTCGTTGACCAGTATAAATAGTAGCACTGAAGCTGATCTACGTTGATTGTGGTAAATTGATGGGTGCATAAAGTGTCTTTAGTCACCAATAGGGTGAAGTGTTGGCAATTTGTTGCTGACAGAGGCCCTCAAGTATATTAGGTTGCGTATATAGTGCTCAGTTCGAAAGCTAAATGAACAGTCTTAAGAGATTTTTTTTTTTATATCATTCCAGCTAGACCAGTATTCAGGACCAACATTTCCAGACCCACCTAGCAAGACCCTCCTTTCACCTAGATTTAAATAGTGTTTGTATAGGTAGTTAGAATGGCAAGCGGCGTAGAATGCAGCGTGTGTTTGTCCATACTGGCACCATCGGATGACAGCGTTTGTGTCACCAATTGCGGGCACGTGATGCACCGAGACTGCCATTTCACTTGGCGCGATCAGGTTCGAACGGATTGTCCCGTGTGCCGAAGAGCCGGTTATACCATCCAGCCGATTTATCTCGGGTTTAGTACCGGCGAGCCCATAGCCGATGTAGGTGAGTTAGTGTTGCTGCGAGCTGAAGTAAGTGCAAACCAGGAACAGCGAGCCATCGACCAAGCTGAAATACGCAGGCAGCAGGCGAGGTATGATGAGCTCCAAGCACAATACGACATCCACGTGATGACCCTTCGACGGGAGCAGCAATCTACTCACCAACAAAACATAGAGCTCCGCCAGGAGATTAGCCAGCTGCGAGACGACCCGCATGAGGCGATCAGGACCTTGCGAGCCGAGATGCAGGCCATGAGCATTCAGCACGAGCAGGCGAACAATGCGTGGGCGCAAGATTTGGCTCAATTACGGGCAGAACTGCAAACATACCGGTCGGAAAACGAAGAGCTGCACCGAAGACTGGACGCACAGGTCAACATCGACATCCAAGCGCAACAAGCACGTCGCCGAAATATCATTTATGCCAGAGAGCAGCAAGCCGCCCGTAACTCCTACGAGGAGAGTGTTAACCGCCGCAAGATTTTGGGATATGCCGACAGCAAGGTTACTATTCGGCACCTCTCAGCCTCAGCGATAGCCGATCCGCGACGGGCTGTTGAGGACATCTACGAGCGGTTGCTATTAGAATTCAAACCAGAAGAAGTGACAATTATTAATACGTCTCCGATGGTTCTATATCCGGAGCAACATCAAATAACTCTGTCCTTCGCTACTCCGGGAGGAAAATTTGATATCCTGAGCCGTTTTACGCGACTAAAGGAAAGTGGCCGAGCAGCAATACAGCAGCTGGAGGCAAGAGACAGCGCAGCAGCCGTGCGGTTGCATAAGCAAGTTGGTCTTCGGACTTTCGGTCGGAGAGGGATCCGGAATATGCGGTTGGTGAATGACCAAGTGATAGTCCAGCTATCCGGAGAACCGGCACCTCGCGAGATCAACGATGAATACGAACTGGACCTACTACTCGACCAGCTTCCCCAGTCGTCTCGCGCCGGAACGCAGCCTCCGAGTTCGGAGAACTAAACACCATCAGCGACAAATGAAGAACCAGCCCGCGTCTATAAGCACTAGGCCTGATACTCATAACACCAAGGGCATGAGCCCGGACAAATAACAGGCCAAAACCAAACCAGCACCAATGAAGTGAGTGATAGGGCAAGGTTGACCAAGACTTTACTTCTGGATGCGTCGATAACTAATCCTGCAAGTGATGCTGGCAGCCTGTTCAGTAAGGCCCCTGGGTGACCAAACTCTAGCTCTACGCTAGGGGGAGGTCCGGCAAGACCTTACCGTTGGACGAGCCAGGATTAACCTGCAGGAGCGGTGTCTACAATCTATGAGGTAAGGCCCCCGATCGATCGAGCTCTAGCACAAACTTCTTTGGGCTAAGGTTTCCCTCCCATCCTTCGACTGGAGAGTCAACAGGATGGTAGGCTTTGTGGCGGCGCCGTAACGCCGGCAAGGCATAAGATCACAACAAACACTCTGGTGATCGATACCCGATTGATTGCACCAACTCATCTTTGACAACTTTTGCCATCCCTGACATAATTTACATTTTTGGTTTGATTGTCTATGTATCAGTTATTACGCAGTTTATTCCAACGATATTCTTTTTACATCAATTGCCCTAATACTAAGGAAAAAGAGGGGAAAGTTAACGAACGCATACCAAACGGGACGACATCACGCCACCAGCGCCGTTACAATGGCGAAATTCTGATAGTTTCATGAGAGTCAATGGGTGAATTTCGTGATAGAAAAATTCTTTCTACTTGTGAACGTGTTCAACGACAGTCAGACTCCATACGGATAAATTGTGTTAATTAAAGTTCAACAGATAAGTGATACACCGGTTTTAAAATCGAAGATAGTTGCAGGAATATTGTTTCCACCAGAAATCTCTGTGAGACAACTGGTGTTTGACCGCCTTTTTGGTTCGCCAACATCCTTTTAGGGAATAGCTTTCACACGGGGACACCGAAAAACCAAATAGTCCACTACGGACCTAATAGCCTCGATCGGTAAGTAACAAGCGCTATAAAGTAGAAAAAAAATAAACTTTTTGGGCATTTACAGAGGACCAGTACCCTCGGATAATTGCCGGGCCATTGAAATCCGCCACTCTACCATCAAATCGGCCAGTCACGCAGTGACAACACAAACAGCGCCCGGGCAATTGTTCCGGTTTTTCATCAGAAATTCCCGCAGAACATCATCGGCAAGTTACCAGTGACGAGGTCTTGACGGCCACACCTGTTGCAACCACAAAACACACCATCAACATTGCCATTCGCTGCCCAAATTATTAAAACACTCTACCATCAATAGGCTAACTCACCAAATCGCCATAAATTCCACAGGTAGCAGATAAATAGACCTCAAAATTTAGTCAGCCAATAACAGCGTCAGCAGAAAAGGGGTAAGTCCTTGTTTTCCTTTTAACTCCATAACCAAGTCTGCGAGGGTCGCTGTAAAGAGCAAATAAACGCCCCAGAGGGGCGAAGATGACCTAAAGATCATTTGCGACCCAGAACCCAGAGTTAAAAAGACCAATAAAAAGGTCGATTAAACGCCCCAGAGGGGCGAAACAACATCCTCAAAACCACGAAGACCAGTAATATGAATATTTGAATCGCCAAATTCCAGCGGTTCACCGTCCGATGAGTCGGTATTGAATGTGTAAGAAGAAGATTAAGCCAAGCCCCATCTGATCGTGAAGATGATGTCTTTATCGGGGCATTTGGCATAAAAATTAGATTATTATATGCTTGAAAATCACTCCGTGATATTATGAATTGACCGAAGTTTTATGATAAAAGTGTCTCCATTGTAAGGTATAATAACAGTGTCTCAATTGTACGGTATAATAAAGTGTCTCGGGATCTAATCACGGTGCCCGAGGGGCAAGTGTACGTAATGGTGGAATAGTGCGGTGAAACTCTCTAGTTAGGCAAAGATTCTCACAAGTCGGATACGCAGTGATAGTGACGTGTGAGGATTTTTGATAAAGTAGCCTCGATTGGTTAGAAATCCGAAGTTTTTGACCAGGTTTCTTTTCATCTTCAAGAGGTACACTTAGGCCTCGAATGACGAGCCTGGAAATGCAAGGTTCACTCTAATTTGTGTGGAGTAAATGAAGAGGAAAGAAAAGTGAAATCTTGATAGATAAAGTATGTCTAAAGGACCTTAATTAAGTGAGAAAAAAGGCAGTTTAGAGTTTTCACCGGACCATTCGCCGCTTGAGATTTTGTTTGTCACTTACCGAGATCCTCAGACATTTTAAAGATACCAGGAAACGCTAAATTTTACTAACCCCAATGTACTAGTGGATAAGCGACCCTGTAGATGATAACGAATTTGTTTTAAGCTCATTTTGAATGAATCAAATGGAAATGTATACACTATAAGAACTAGAGAATAGTATAATTCCTAAGATTCCGATTGAAAACGGCCAACTATTGTTAAGCGCATTGCCTTGAAGGGCAGATTCAAGCCTATTTTAATTTCGGGATAGAATGTAATGAAATTTTAAATAATTCTTACCGTGTTTATAGGCGGTCCTAAAGTAAGCTCAATTTTAAAATTATTAATAAACTGAATTTTATAACGTAATCAAAATTAATTCGCGTCATAATTATGATCGGCTAAAAAGGCCGACAGGTAAGAAGTGGAGTAAGATGTAAGTCATCCAGGTAATCTTTCAAATTAGGGACTCTGAAAAACACAGAGTCATGGTGAAACAGTAGGAGTTTCAAGCGGGAGGGTCAAAGCTGGTATTAACACCTGTCAGCTCACGAGTAAAACAGGAAATCCTACGTAAACTTTTGCTCCCTCAAAGCTAAACAAAACAAAACAAAACATACATTCATTATTATTTAAATTTCCTTTTATTATCACTTTTTACAGGTCATCTATAGTGTTATCATCCGTTTAGTTTTTTTTATCGTGTGTTCTTTTTTTTTTGTTATGAAATTAACTTCGGGCTCCGTTTATTTAAATTTTATGTCGAAGAATCCGTTTGTGTGAAATTAAAGACTCGGTATGTTTTCTAGTGTTCAGTGGCAGGCTGTAGTTGTGTCGATGAGTGAAAGATCCCCCCCGTCCGGCGAGTTCCAAGCCCGGCATACGCAAGGCATACTGAGCAACTCACTCGATCAGCACGTAAACTCGCAAGATAAAATTTTTTCGGAAAAGAAAAATTGCAGACCACACTGCCACACTGACATAATGGTACTCAACGTGGGAACTCCCAAGGTTGATTTTTCAACCGACTGGAATCCTAACCCAGTTGAAGACTTGCTTGTTAGTGGACCCTGACAATACAGTACTGCTCAGAAGATGATGTTGTCTGAACTTGGATTTTTTTTATCGGGTTGTGGAATGAATGCGTGGTAGCCGAGAGTTCCAGAAATTGGTTTCATTTTGTCAAAGCGCTCGTTAAGGTTTTTCGCCCTATCTTCATATTGATCGTTATTAAAGAACTCTGTATGAACATTCTTCACGTTTTTATAAACCCAATCATAAAATTTGACAGCACTATTAATGGGATTTATGAGGCTGGACAAGCTTGCACGTGCTGCAAATCTTTTGACTGTTCCTCCCAGACGATCGCAGGGCCCTTTGCCATGAGACGTCGCAAAAAAAATGCCATTCCGCTGGAATTCCAAAATCATCTACGTGGAACGTCATATTTAAAAAGTTTTTCTTGTTTTAATATTGTGCGCTTGCACCATCAGAAAAGTAAAAAATTTTGCTTACTGGTCCTAATGTTTTCTTCAAAAATCTTACAAGCCCCTCCTGGAACACATGCACGGCTATTGTATCATGTTTCTGACATTGGGATATTGCAACGTAATTACAACAAACCTCTTGATCGTCTTCTTTATAATATATTGCGAATGGATGGATTGTAACCTGGTCATTATTCCAGTGAGCGCCCTGAATTGAGTCCTGAATCACAAAGGCATAGTTTTCTGAAAAGTCACATACAGCGACACATTCTCCATGCTGCAAATTTGACTTTTTTTCATTTAAAAATGTACTCTGCTGTTTTGCGACATAAGAATGTGTCAACAAGCGACGCAGTTTTGCCGATAGCGTTTCAATGAATTCATCGTCAGTAGACTGAAAGGTTTTGAGGGAACTTCTATCGACTGTCACCCACTGTTTGTAAGAAATAGTGTGCACCATATGGTTGTCAAAAACATCCTTTAGTTGCTCTGCAAGAAATTCACTTCCAGGACACGTATCACATTTTAGGTAGTAACAATTAGTTGTTGGAGGATTGCAAATTATGCTGGATAGACAATCTTTATAACTAGTAATACGTAATGTATCTCTGGTGAGCCTCGCCAGTCCTGCACCATCAATCATAAGTTTGTCGTTTTAATGTATACAACATACACAAACAGAATGGGTACCACTTGCCCCGGCTAATACACAATACTTAGGTCTTTACTCGGCAAATTTTTAAAACTGCACTTTTGCCTCAGGATGTCTTTCTTTAAAAAAAGCATGTGCTTCCTTTAAATTACATAGCACTAATCTCTTCTGGATCTTTTCCTTTGTATTTCCTATTTTTATTGATAGACAATCCTTTATTCCAGGCATTGTTCGGCTTATATCAGGGGATTCATAAAAATCTAAAACTTTTTTTTTATCTTCATCATGCGTCTGGATGCTCCAAAAAAAGTATCTTCAATCTGACTAAAACTCCAGTCTGAGACTATTGTTAATATTTTAATTTTAATTTGCCTTTCTGTTGCACTTGCAGAACTTTCTTTACGTTCTTCTAATATTGAAGAAATTTCTGTTTCATTCTCAGGAACATCTTCCCTGTCTTGATTTGAATTTTGAAACACGCGTTCGTTTATTAAATTAACAATTTTTAGTTTTTTAATAGCGTTATATTTTTTCTGCTTAAGTTTTCTTTTGTTTGTTGGAGATTCGTTATAAGACCGCAATGACTCCTTAAACTTCGCGAATTTGGCACTTTCTACGGAATAATCGCTGTCAATAGACATATTGTCATTTATGTCAACATCAGTATCACTTTCTAAGCCGGTTTCACTCAGTTACTTAATTTAATACGGCAATTCGCACAAATTCTAACCTTGCCATTCAAAGATTCAAGTTTTAATTTTCGATTACGTTCAACAACACTTGAACTTATCCATCGCAATGTTTTCGTATTATTTTTCTTATGGCATTTTGATTGAAAAGGGTTGCAACAAACATCAAACCGAGGAGGCATTTTGAATTTTAAAAACTTATTTTATTATATATTTGCTGTTAGCTTCAACGAAATCTGGGAGACAATATAAACGCGAATGACTTCAACAATTAACCTAATGTTGTCCGGTTACAGCAAAGACAGAAAATCAAAATATACATTTCAACTATGATTAGAAAAAATTTTGACATCAATTTTACTGTCTTATACTTGTTGTTAGTTTCTATTTAGCAGTGTTTGATAAAGTGACAGTTGACGTTTCCATTTAATGAAATTGTTCGCAAATTACTGTAAAATAGTAGTTGTTTTTCTTGTTCTTATTGTTGTATTAAGGCCAAATAAAAATACTATCATTCTGTTAACTATTATATGTAAACTCACAGAATTTTTTTTGCGTGTGAAAAATATGTTTTGGAAAAAATTCGTAAAAAAAATAGAACGCAATAGTCCACCACTTCAAAACTCACACAGTCGCTAAATAAGACATCCAAGAACAAGACTATGAAATTTAAAAAAAAAAGATTTAATCATCTTTAAAATCGAAATAAAAGTATTAAAATGATAAAACCTTAAGAAAATATTATGGAATTATACCATACCATGTCAACAATATAGAAGTTATTAAAATTACCTTCGAAACAAGGTATAGCACATTAAAATCCCTCAAGTATTACCGGAGTTACATGCTACTGAATGAACACACCTCTTTGAAAAAATCGCGATTTCACCAAAGTTAAATTGGTCATAGAATTTGAAAAAAAAAATTTTTTTTTCTTGAAACACGTATAAAATGTTTTTAACAGAAGAATGCATATACAAACTGGCGAAGCAATCCAAGCTAGTAATGTAAAAAATTCGTACCGTTTGGCATAGAATGACCCATAACCAAGTTTCATTTGCCATATCGTTATTAATGTCTGGATAAAGTTGGGATATTAAGTCATCCTCTGTCGAAAGCAATGTGCAGAATCCTTTTTGAAAGGATATATTACCATTTTCGTCTAGAAAAACCTCACCATTTCCAATCTTTAGTAGCTGTGCAGCATGGGCTGCAGCTTCAGAGTCATTGTAAATATGAACTCGCATATTGGTGGTTAGACTCATTTTATTCACTTCGTTCCATAAGGGCGAAGCTTTAAGCCAAGCATTAATTTCATCTGCCCGAGTTCCTCTTGGTATCACTGGTAGGGTTTGGCGGAAGTCACCTGCCAGTAGAACGACCATTCCACTCATAATTGTGCTACAATTTCTGATATCTTGTAGGCTACGATTTTGTGCCTCAATTGCATGTTTGTGGGACATGGTGCACTCATCCCCTACCAATAATTTGCACTTTTGCAGTAGAGAGCCCCGGCTATTCAACGGTAATTTCAAAACGGAGTGTGCAGTTCGACCAGCATCAAGGAGAGTTGCTGCTACGCCCGAGGAAGCCACTGCTATGGCGATGTGTTGATTTTGACGGATATAAGCCAATAAAAGATTGAGATAAAAGATTTCGGTTCCTCCAGGTGCATCTAAAAACAGCAAAGCTCCTTCCTCTCTATTTGTTGCTGCCAATACTTCATCAAAAACCAGTTTTTCCTCAGGTATAAGTTTTGGCATAATCTCCTCAATATAAGCATCTATGGTAGTCAAATCGTAATTTAATTCTTTCGACAAATCGTTGGATTGATTTTGGACTCTGAGAGGACTTGGAATACCAAATAGACTTAAATCGTTTCTAACCATTGACATCAATTTGTCTTCAATAATTATGAGAGCGTCATTGTAAATGGTATTAGAAAAGGTAAGTTCGGGATTTGTTATTTGTTTTGAACGAAGTATGTCTTCGGATAAATCATTTTTATAGCGGCCCCAGAGTTCCAGCGGCCTAGAAATTCCACACATGCCTAGTAAAATTGCAAAAACCTCTCTAAGCTTACATGGAAAGGAACATAAATCGGCTTCTTGCATGGCTAGATCCCACTGAGCTTCACTTTCCATTAACCTCAATGCTTCGCATGCTTCTCTAAATGTTTCACAGTCATGACCATTAACTGTTTGAGATCAGCAAAACACGTAGGCCCTTTTAAATTGTGCAGCAGCATTCGTAAGCAATACCGTTCTAAATTGATTACATGCACAGTATAGACACGACCTAGAGCGTCCCCTTCTTTAATTCCCGGCCAACTGGTAATTAATGTACCAAATTTCCTTCGCTTCCACTCTTTCTGTGATATGTGCCATGTATAGTAACGGGGAACTTCGACACATAGCAGAGTTCTAGCGAAATTATCAACTCTGAACAATGCAAAAAATGCCGTCAATGTGGTTTTAGGGACTGCCATTCTCCATATGGACTGCCAAATGTGTTACACTGGGATATCGTTCATGTAATGGAAATCTTAGCAAACGCCAAGCTGCCTCATTGCTACTAAGATAGCGTCCTGCTTGATAAGATTGAACTTCATTCCTTACTATTTCATTGCCGCGCTCCTGTAGTATATTGAAATTGGCTTGATCACTGCCTTTGTTTATATATTTGCATGTGTATTTAATGGCTTTTACCGAACTGCATAATTCAATATTTATATGGACGTCAAATGTTTTTGACATTAATGGAGAATGTGGTACAATCCATGAATTGTCAAGGTTTACTTCCTTTTGTGCGCCACGAATCTTTATTTTAACAGACTGACCACCATCGTTTGTAGCTCTACGCCGATATAATGGATAGCCATTTTCGTTGTGCTGAGTCTCTTGGAGCAATGCTCTAGGGAATTTTTTGGTACACTTTCCGTTTTTCATGCCAGGAGATTCAGCACTGAGATCACCGCAAGGCCCGTGTACCATATTTTTGACAGCTTTTTATCCGTCTGAGGATCTGGTATTTCAGCAGAAATGATTTTTTTCAATTTGAGTCGCTCCTATTTTGTTTTTCAGCCAAAGTAGTAAGTGATCATGCGGTAATCCTCGTTTCTGCCATTCTATAGAGTACATAAAACATAAATGTTCTCCAAAACTATGTCCTTTGGTTAGAAAATTTTTTTTACTTTTTGGCGGAAAACACGAGCGATCAAATCATGTCTGTCTGTAGATCTTTGACGCGGTAACAACGCATCTGTTAATTCTTTCCAAGATGGATTGCAAGTAAACGTAAGGAAAAGATCAGGCCTGTCATATGATCGTACATATGCAAAAGCATCTTGGGTATACTCATGTAAATATCGTGGGCTGTTAATGAATGATGATGGTAGAA
Source organism: Phaonia tiefii (assembly GCA_963931995.1). Taxonomy (NCBI): domain Eukaryota; kingdom Metazoa; phylum Arthropoda; class Insecta; order Diptera; family Muscidae; genus Phaonia; species Phaonia tiefii. Next base: position 110,648,957 of record OZ008368.1, on the reverse strand, counting down.
TAAACAGTTGCCCTAAATCATTGGGATTGACATTTCCATCATTATTGACAGCATCTCGTAACTGAACGTAGGACTCTACTCTCAACTTTTGTTGGTTAAGTGTTATATAGTAAGCGTTCACTTTCAAATTTTACAAACTTATCGACCAAAAACTGATGAAAAAGTTGGCGGTATCTTATGAGTAAATTGAAGTTGTTGCGACGTACCATCATGTGCAAAGCATAGAAGTTCATGGAGCCAACTTTTTATTTAGAACTGGATCTCTCGTCAACGGATTTACTTGGGCTATCTGAAAGTGGTATCCTTCTTGTCCCGCCCAAAACTCGTTACAAACTCGTACCAAGTCGCCATTTCGCGCGCTAAGGACATGCGGCAATATCATTAGTCACAGGAGCATTATATCGTCGTTCGTGTTTACCGCGAGGAGTGCGATCTGAGTGAATAACGATCTTGTAGGTCTCATTAGGCATATTTTCCACAGCTGTCTTAAATGATCTAACCAGTTGGTTTTGTTCATGAAGTAGACTTTGGAGCTCATCGACAATGATTCTGTCGGCACCAGGTATGAGTTCGTATCTCGTTTGTGCTTCCACGTCCACATCGCCGATGAAATGTATCTGCATAAATTTTTTGGTTGCTGATTGGGCATGGGAAATATTAAACCAATCCTGAGATATACCTGGCCTTGTATGGTAATTTTTGGGGAAAATTCTGCCAAGGATAAATTTTTATCCGCGCCAAAAGATGTCATTTGAAATGCAGGGTTATACTTTGTAATGTTATTTAAAAATTGGTTTGCATCCCGCGTTTCATTAAGTAGGAGTTGTTTCAGGGGCTCTGGAGGTTCATGTAGAATTGAAACACCAGTTTTCCCTAAAAATTAAGAAACTCATTTGTTAACGTTTTCTCAAAAACAACTTGATTGGAAAGTTAAAAAAATGTGAATAAATTTTAAATAATCTTTTGTATAAATGTAATGGTGTGTTACTGCAAAAGAATTAGAAACATTTTAAAATATGAACAGCTTGATTTGGAAGTTGAAGAATTGTTGTTTGTCGAATGAGAATTTGATTAGAAAATTGGGACAATTAAGACGAAGTGTTTTGTAGAAATGATAAAAAATGCCAAATGATTATATTGCAAGAAACTTCAAATAGAAAAAATCCGTTGCATTGTTAAAATTTAGAAATGTTTTTCAAAGATAACTTGATTATACGCTGGGTTGAGTTTTATAAAATCGATTGGATAACTGACAGGAATTTTAATGGTCTAAATTTAAAATAATTTAGTCCGAATTTAATGAATACTGGTGTTGCTTAAAGATATATTGTTGGTAATAGAATTTGCTGATGCTTTGATGTAATACTTTGACTTTTCAGGAAATATAGTATATGTATGTCGTGGAGCTTACCTGTACTACAACACATTCCAGGTGTTTCGGATTTCCACTTCAGTGCTCCACAGTATCTGCATTCTTCGGACATTCCTCTAACTTTTAATTGGCTTTGGTTGCTGTAGTCAAGAGTGATATCGTAATCAAAGGCTGCTTTGTTGAACACCAACCAACTATTTCTATTAAAAATATGTCGTCGATTCGCCAGACGCTCGGATTCGTTAATTCGCCGTACATCAGCCTCACCTGCTTGTGCTGTCCTCAATACTGTATGTCTTTGTGCATCTTGAGATCGTCGCTCATTTGTTTGCTGCGTCGTCTCGGTTGTCCTTGTTGCTAACTGAAGGTGTGTTTGGTGAGACCGCCGAGCATTCGTCTCTTCTGTTGTTTCCTGTGACCTTGACACTGTATGTCTTTGTGCATCTTACAATCGTCGCTTAATCGCTTGGTCCGATGTTTCCGCCGCTCTTGTTGTAGACTGACGTTGAGCTTGCTCAGACCGTCGAGCATTGGTTTGTTCCGCTGCTTCCGTAAATCTCAATACTGCATGGCTTTGTGCATCTTGCAATCGTCGTTCATTGACCTGATCCGTTGCTACTGCTGCCCTTGTTGCAGCCTGGCTTTGAGCTTGCTGAGAACGTCGAGCATTGGTCTGCTCCGCTGCTTCTGTGGATATCAATACATCATGTCTTTGTGCATCTTGCGATCGTCGCTCAATCCCTTCCTCCATTGATTCCGCCGTTCTTGTTGCAGACTGACGTTGAGCTTGCTGAGACCTTCCAGCAATTATTCTGCTGTTTCCATTGACCTTAACAAATTTTGCCGTATGGCTTGAGATCTGCGGCGCTCGTGTAATTGCTGTACTGTTTCATGCCTTCTAGTAATCTGAATGCATAAACAATTTTTTGTCACTTTACTAAGATTATTTTTTTTCGAGAAATTTTTTTGTATATTTTTTATCACTTAGATCAGATTCAGTATTAATTTTGATACATTTACTTTCAATATGAACACTTTTTAATCAAATTTAAAGCACGATAGGGTATTTTTGTCACTTCACTCAGAGTTGAATTCTTTCTTGTTTAGTTATTACAACATTGCATTTTAAGTTTTTTCACTTTTTGGAAAATTAACTTTAATCGAAAAAACGAAACAAAAAACGTAGTTTGTTTGTAGTAGAAGCACACATATGACTAATAGTTGTAACGTGTTGTTCTCAAACTTGAAATATAAATTCAAAAAGCAATTAATTTAAGAATCAGAGAACATTTACCAAATTTACCAAATACAACTTAATACGCTAAACACTTTTTTGAAAGCGTTCTATTTACATAAAATTCAAAGAATAAAAAAAGTCCGCAATATTGTAAAATATATGTACATATGTAACAGTTTTCAAAGAGATCTTGATTAGTATACAAAAAAATTTAAACTTTTCTTCACGAAATTCCAAATAATTCTAATAATGATTGCATTGTTGTGTTATGTATTGTTGGAAAAAATTAAAAAAAATGTTGAAAGACAACGTGATTAGAATATTTAAAAAGTGTAGGTTGAATATTAAAGGAGCGGAATATTGTTTAATTATGTTGTTATAAAGCGTATGATGGGCGCCCTACTGACAGTACCAAACCGTGAAAATTTCATTATAATCGGTCCTTTAATTTGGCTAATATAATGACTTTTAAAAAGGGGCGTGGCACTACCCACTTTCTACAAAAAACTAATTTTCGTTGTACGATCATACGATCAATATACATATGTACCAAATCTCATGTTCGTACCTCTAATGGTTCATGAGATATGGTCATTTCATATTTCAAGCTGTGTGGGCAGTGCCGGAATTTTTAGAAGCGGCTGTGGCACCGCCCACTTTGAAAAAAAAAATTCCTTGGGAATCCAAATTTTTTTATAGGTCTCATTTTCGTACCTCTAATACCGTGTTACACACATTCTGTCCTATGAACCAAATTTACTTTTTCGGAAAGGGGATAAAAAATAAAAATACACGTGTATCGTCGATTTTCATGTATACGTCAGAATTTTTTTTTTAAGTTTGAAGTATAAAGCTCTTAGTGGCCTGTGTGAAAGCCTTTGGACCGATTTTTAACCCTTTTTCAGTGATCCAATCGAGCTGATTTTTTGCACACAGACTCGTGGAAATGTCTGTATCACGTTAAATTTTTTAAAAAATAGATTTTTATCAATTCTCAGATTTTCCAAAATTTTTATTATTTTTGAAAAAAAATAATTTTTTCACTTTTCTTAGCATAACTTGAAGGGACTCCAAATTTTCAAACTACTTAAGCGTTACGAAAAAAAAATGTTTTTTGACCCATCCTACTCGATATAGTTTTAGTTAATCAATAGTAACCTTCTAACACTAAACAGTTTTTGACTTTTACAACACTTACAACTGGTCTGACAGATGAAATAAGGAATTGCAAAATTGTTTTAAGTTCTGTTGTGCGAAAATGTATTTGTATATATTTCATCTGAAAAAATGCAGTGTCCGACGCGAAATAACTTTTGTTACGTTTGTGGCTTATTCGCACCAAGTAAAAATTTGAAAAATATTACTAAAACAGTGTTGAATTCGTTTCAGAAAATATTAAAGACTGCTTATGTTCCTTACTTGTGGTATACTCCGGAAGACGTGTGCGACTATTGCTATAGAAATTTGTGCAAGTTTACTGATGGAAGGCCAACAATAAAGTACGCTGTACCAGCACGAATATGTGCATTTGGTTCATAGGACAGAAAAAAATTTATTTTTTGTAACACCGTGTAATCGTTCATGAGATATAGCCGATAGAAAATTTGGTTTCTGTGGGCGGTGCCACGCCTATTTGTGTAAGTATGTTTTTATATAGCTTATGATAGAGTCCCTACTCACAGTACCGAACTGTGAAACTTTCATTACAATCGGATCATTTATTTGGCTGATATATCGATAATTTAAAAAGGGGCGTGGCACCGCCTACTTCCTACAAAAAGGTAATTTTCCTTATACAACCAACATATGTACCAAATCTAATCTTCGCACATCTAATTGTTTATGAGATATGGCCATTTTCAACCTTCCAGCTCCAAAATACACTTTTGCCACGTCGCCTTCGCTGACGGGTCCAATTTTTCAAATAATATAGCCTGTAGGAATTCCGACATCAGTCAGTAACTGTGTTGAATTTCGTTAAAATCCGTTCAGCCGTTCGGACGTGATGGTTACACAAACAAACAGACAGACAGATAAACAGACCAACAATCACTTTTATAATATTAATAGGAATTAAATTGCTACTGTTTATTCTATTTTCTATAATTACTTGAATTCAATAAGTGTTTTGAAACAAAAATAATTATGAGGTATTTTTTTAATATTACTCCAAGTTAATCATTACCATTGAAAAAAATCCTTAAAACTAATAATATAATCATTAATATACCATTTATATATTAAAACTCATAATGATTATGGTCCCCGACTTCTGTGGAATGTTTTTTGAGTGAGGCTGATACAAACTATATGGGGAAATGTAAGACGCACAAACAAAAATGTACCTTGCTTGGATTGAATTTTAACACAGTTGATCCAGTAATAAATTTCCATTATTTAATGCAATTTGGTTTGAAACAAAGGAACTATTTACAGTAATTAATACTCCACAACCTGTCGAGCAGCCACTTAAAACATAATCTTCTAGCTTCTAGAGGCTGACGCTTCTTCTTTGGAAAAACTTAGAATGCTCTCGAAACTGACCTCAAGGATACTCATTTTCATTCGTACCTATGGTCACTTATTTAGCTTCATAGTCTGACATTTTTACGTAATAGCCGTATTTTCATTGGATTTCCCCAAAAAGTGATTTGGATCATATCAGTGGTATATGTACCGAACCTCACATTCCTACACTGTATCGACCAATTGTCCGTACACCAGGCAGTTGTGAACATATTTCAATGTATCTCAAAAGATATATGGCCGATTGGATTAAAATATATTTTTTTAAAGTTAGAAGCACTGAACTCTAAAAAATGATTTAGAAAGAATCGGCCTCATACTTTTGAGATACACTGAAATATGTTCTCAAGTGCCTGGTGTACGGACAACTGTTTGAAATGGTATATGTAATAGTCACATATTAACGTGTGTGGGCGGCGCCTCGACCCTTTTTGCAAACTTGCTTCCAGATACCCTGTTCATATCTGTAGGCCAACTGTAACATACTGTGAAATTTCCAAGACGATCTAAATATTAATATGATTGTTAAACAGGTTCTTTTAAAAGGGACGTGACATATCCAACTTAAACCCTGGCTGTAATTCATGATCTACCAGCAGCACATATACCAAACCTCATCTTCATACGTCTGATATTCCATGAGATAAAAAATAATAAATAGTTTCCCATTACATCCCATGAAGGGCCCGGGGAGAACTTCTCACAATCACTGAGCTGTGCGCTTTCCAGTTTTCACTCACTGATTCGGTGCAACAGTTTTACACCGATTCCGAACGGTACTTTGAGATCTTTTTCATGGCTATATACTCGATAGTGTCGCCGTCACTATGCGAGCTGACCGCCGCCGAAAGATATTTGAAGGTGGTCAGAGCAGGGTTCGAACCCAGGATCTCATGTACAAGAGTCGCGCACACTAACCATTGCACCACCGACGGCCACATTGTATGAGATGCATCCATTTTAAATTTCAAGTTGTATGGGTGGTGTCGCGCCCCTTTATCCAATCACTTCCAAATATATCCAGGAACTACCAGCAGGTCATCAGTAAGACATTGTGAAATTTTCATAACAATCGGTCTATTAGAAAAACCATCAGAGCGATTTTTGAAAAGGGGGCGTTACCCCGCCCACTTCCACCCTGACTGTAATTCGAACTGTACGAAACAACTTATATAACAAATCTCATCTTCACACCTCTGAGAGTTTACGAAATATAGCCATTTTAAATTTCAAGTTGCAAAGGCGGTGCTACGCTCCTTTATCCAATCACCTCCAAGTATGGCCAAGGACTAACAGCAGCTCATCATTACCTCATTGTGAAATTTTCATAATAACCGGTAGATTATAAATGTCGTCAGAACGATTTTTAAAAAGGGGCACCGCCCACTTCCGCCCTGGATATAATTCGAACTGTACGAACAACTTAAATACCAACTATATTCATACCTGTCATAGTTCATGAGATACAGCCGTACAAAGTTTCAAGACATATACCACGCCCACTAATGCGATCCCGCCCATTTTTTTTGGATCACGAATTTTGCTGCCAAATTATTATTAAGTAGAGAATTATTAAGGTGAAGCAATTCCCATTCTTTGACCGTGGGTATGACCTAATGAGTCAGCGAATATTCTCTGGAACGGCCGATGGATTACAACTTCTTTACCCATTGGTGGTCTTAATATTCTGTTAGCCGCTTTTCACCTGAATATTCATATTGGGTCAATAGAAGTATTCTTTAATTCTCCTCAGAGTTTTATAAAATCCTCCGTGGGCAACTTTAGGTGGATCGTGTGACTTTACTATAATTCCGTGGGTCAACTCGTTTGGCACTCATCCGAAAGTATTGCTCTCTTGTACACCATACCCTCGATGACTAGTAAATCTGGCAGTCGGCTCTCGTTGTCCTCTATGGTTTCCATCAACTCTTTATAGTCGGCACCTTCGAAAGCCTTGTCTTTCAAGTCAATCATTACCAGCACATCTGCAGAGATTTCTTCCATCTCATATTTTGATAGCGTATCGCGCACCACATTTAGTTTGCCTTTGCGATGTTCGATCACAAAATCAAATGATTGCAGATGCAAACTCCAACGCGATAGCCTTCCGCTCAGATCGCGGTGGGACATCAGCCAGTTGAGGCAGCTGTGATCTGTAACGACTGTAAAAGCCATAAGCTCAATAAATGGTCTGAACTTTTTAATGGCTAGTACCACCGCCAAGCATTCTCGCTCCGTCACAGTATAATTCCGCTGTGATGACGTCAATTTGTGCGAGTAGTATGCTATGGGGTGTTCTTCGCCGTTGTCATCTGTTTGAAACAACACTGCTCCCACTTCTAAGTCGGACGCGTCGCACTGGATGAAAAATCGCCTCGAAAAGTCTGGATGCACTAGCACTGGGCTAGTCACCAAGGCAACCTCCAACTTGTCGAAGGCCACTTTAGCCTCCTCCGTGAAACAAAAGGCTTTATTTTTCTTTGGAGTGTCCGAAATCGGACTTGCAATCGTCGCATAGTCTGAGATGAACTTTCGCTACCAACCGGTGGCGGCTAAGAAACCCTAACCTGTTTCAAAGTTTTGAATATTTGTAGCCCACTATGGATTCAACCTTTGATGGATCGGGCTTAACTTGGCCGCAGCCGACGAGGTAACCTAAATATCGCAACTCTTTAAAACAAAAGTTCGATTTTTGAATATTGATCGTCAGACCAGCATCTTCGAGACACTGCGCAACCTGCTGCAGAAGATTCATATGGCAAAGTCTTTGGGCCGCATTACATAACCCAAAAGGCATTACCTTAAAATGGTAAAGTGGCCTTCCGGGAATGCATCTTTCAGATCCACACTGGAGATGTAGTGGGTATCGCCTAACCTGCTGACCAAACCTTCTATTTGCGGTAATGGATACGCATCCTTGACGGTTAGAGAATTTAGATTGCGCGCATCCAAGCAAAGCCTATTCTTAATTCCCTTGCATACTAACGTCACGGGATGGCTACATGGACTTTCGCTAGGCTCAATAACCAATAGGTCAAGCATGCGATTCGCCTTCACTGCCGGCGAAACTGGATAAAAACGATCCTTCACTGATACTGCTTCCCCAGTATCAATTGAATTTGTCTCTAAAGGTGTTTTAACGAGGCCTTTCCTGGTATAGCAAGGAAAACTCTATACCACGGCTTCTACCTGTTCAGTTTGCTGCTGCGTCAGGGCATGGGTATTAACCACCTCAGGGAAGTGAACGTTTTCGCATAAGTCTACTCCCTGAGTGGTAAGACTCACGATGCCCGTCAGCAGCTTGAACGTCTTCATAAAGCCCACGCCCAAATAGAGCACCCGTTCTAAAGTCGGCACTAGCTAGTCGATTTTCTCTGACTGTCTTCCAAAATTAATTCTTACTCGTATTCTACTACGAATTGGGTGAGGACTCCCATCGGCTGTACGGATGGACGACCCGAACCGATATATCTGGAGGCCAACTTTATCGATCAGCTCTTGACATCCCTTGCCTAAACAAGTCACGGATGCTCCGCAGTCTATGAGGCTCTCACCTTCTATGCCACCAATATTAACCTTAGCATAGAAGCGATTGTCTTCACCTTCAATCAAAGTAGTTGCGGCAATCTCTCGTCTGATCTGCCGTCGTTTCTCAAATCTTGCCCTTGCTCTTAGTGTTCGGTCAGATGTTATGCCAAATATTCTGGCTCGAGCCTTCTGGTATTCTACTATTCGTTCATGCAATGGCTTCAGCTTTCTTAATTTCGGAGTAGCTGGATTATCTTCTATCCTGCTTTTACTTCTTAAAATCCTCACCGGAGGATCTCCATTAGATAATGGTGTCGTAGATGTAGCGGTGGACACTTCTTCAAGCCTATAGTATAGAGGGCTACGAAACCAAGTGGATCAAAAATGGACATCGGGACCTGAAGGACTTCTCTTTTGGTTGGGACCGCATTGAGTTGGAACACATTTCTTTTGAGCCTCGATAATCTGGAATTGTACTGAAACACGTCATTATTGGATTCCCAATCATACCATGATTTTTTTCAACGGTTCCAAATGCGTTTTCGCCCAATCGCTCCATGGCCCAATTGTTGCCTCACTAATTTAGAGTTTGATGTCCAATTTCTCATGTGGAAACCACCAGCAGCATGAATTTTTTTGACATCTGTAGCCAATTCCAGTGCCTCTTCTTCAGTTTAAACACTGTTGATAAAATCGTCCATATAGTGATATGACTCCACCGCATTGACTGCCCTGGGATATTCTCCACGAAATTTTTCACCATTTTCGCTTATACCAAAGTTTAGGGCCTTCATAACAAAAACACTAGGCTTACGTACGCCTCCATTTTCGAGCCACAAAAATCTTTGGGCATGCATGTCCTCATCTCTGACGTTGATACGATGAAACAATTCAGCAATATCTCCACATACTGCTATCTCTCCAACTCGAAATTCAAATAAACTCTTCATCAGTGACGTAAGTAAATCAGGGTCACTCGTTAAAAAATCATTACGTAAGTAAATCAGGGTCACTCGTTAAAAAATCATTTACCGATTTATTGTTTGATTTAGATGATGCGTCCCACACAAGGCGAACTTTAGACGATGACACGCTAAATTCATAACTTTCTGGCAACTGCGTGACATTATCCTTCCAGAGTAAGCTGACTTCATACCTCTTATCCTTTTTCATAACGTGGCTCTCCAGAATCTGCATGCCCTTTTCGTTCTCGAATGATAAAATATTTATCTCTTGCGAAATACTCCTTCACTCGTGTACAATTTTGTACCGATTTCCCCACTCACATGTATGACTATTAAACCCAGCAGAAGCTCCCAAATCTGTGCCACTACCGTGGAGAGTCCAGCCTAAACTGGTTTTTGTTGCAATCGGTTGACTGCGTGCGCCTTCTTTGTATTTTAATGGTACTGCCACCCTCCAATTGTTTAGTCCTATTAAAATCGTAGGTTTGGCTTTGAAATACGATTGTAGGCTCAACCCTTTCAAATATGATTTACCCTTGATGATGTCATCAAAACAGAGCGAATGTGCTGGCAACTCGAGATTATTTACAGTGCACATCATGGATTGTAAAACGTGATTCATTTTGAGAACCTCAGACTTTTAAATTTATTTTGACTGACTTGCCCTCCGACCGAGTTCTATCACCTGTCCAGCGCAGGTCTAGGGGCTCCGTTTTGCCTTTAAGACCGAGTTTGGCGAATAATTTCTTCTCCATTAGGGTAACTGAAAATTCTTCGTCTAAAAAGGCAAACGTTTTAGTTGAACCACCATTATGAAACACACGTATCGGCAAAATTCTGAAACATGGTTTTTCTCTACCACTGTCATTATGTGCATTTACACTTCCATTGCCTTCAGACATTGCAATATTATTCATGCTTGGCCCGACCGTTGTTGTATATTTATGTAATAATGGGTCGTTTTTCGATATACAGCCATCAACGGCACACACTCTATTGAAGAAACACTTCCGACGATGTAAATTCAAGCACTGATGACACAGTTTGTTGTCTTTTACCACTTTCCATTGAGCTTGTAATTGTTTGGTAATTTGTCCACTAAACTCTTCACAAGCATGGTGATATGGGCCACCATATCACACGCCTCCATTGTTGAGCAAATATTTCGAATTGTCAATGCATACTCGATAATACTGTCGAGTTTCTCCTTTAATGGAGGAATTTTCATTGCTTTCTCTATCATGGTGAATGATTTCACCCACCATTAAAGGAAATAACAATTTATTTTTACAAGTTCTTTTGCATGGCCTGCAAAAAGAGCGGCCAATCTTCTGGGTTACCATCGAAACTGGGCAATTCCTTAGGGATTACCTGTCGAGTCGCAATTTGTGAGATTTAATCTATAATTTAAATTCTATAAGTTTTCATCAAATTGTTTCTTTAAAATCAGTTTAGCACTGCAGATTACTATACGAAACTGCTGCGATCAGTCGAACTCTGTTCTTCATTTTGTCACTCGATCACGTGAAAAACCAAGTGCTATATTTCAACCGATTTTTATATAAGAAAATATGTTAGGAAAACAGACACCAAAAACAGCACAAAAATCACAGGATTTTTTGTAAATGCTAAACGAAGGGCCAAAGGGTACGCGTTATGAACAAGTGAAGTTGATGAAGATGGATACGGGCAGGTGCAGTATGATAGACATACATTGGTTTAGTTTTTGTCGTCTTAGATCCTAGTTATTTGTAAAGTTGGTATTTCCTATAAGGCTACTTTTATTGACTATATTACAACCTCATGAGGTTAGACGTCTTACACATATTAACTAAACAAACAAATTAAACAAATTTTAAAATATTCTTCCAACTGGCTCTATCCTTCGCCTTTTCTCGCCAGTTGGTAACACCAAGGATACGGAGGGATTCTTCTGCCTGGTCTTTCCAGCGGAGTCTTGGTCGTCCTCTTTTCCTGCTTCCATCGGGTACGTTATCAAAAATCTTTCGCGCTGGCTCATCTTCGTCCATTCTGATAACATGGCCTAGCCAACGCAATTGGCACACTTTGATTCGTCTAGCTATGTCCACGTCAGAATAGAGATTATATAGCTCTGCGTTCCAGCGACGTCGGTACTCGCCGTTTTCCCTAACAGGACCATATATTTTAAGGAGAATTTTTCTCTCGAAAACTCCCAGGTGTTTTTCATCCGCTTGCGATATGACCCAAGTTTCGGAGCCATATATCAAGACAGGTAAAATGAGAGTCTGCTATAGCTGGACTTTTGTCCGTCGAGAGAAGGCTTTGTTCCTAAACTGCTTGCTGAGCTCAAAATAACATCTATTTGTAAGCACAATTCTCCTATCTATCTCCAGACTGACGTTGTTGTCCTTGTTCACGGCGGATCCAAGGTAGACAAATTCATCTACCACTTCAAAATTAAATCGGTTGTCAACGTTCACGTGCGGACCTAGTCGAGAGGTTTCTCTAGTCGTTGACACCATCAATTTTGTCTGGCCCTCATTAACAGCAAGACCCACCTTTGCTGATTCCTTTTCGATTCTTGAAAATACAGCAGTAACCTCTCGCAAATTTCGCCCAATGATGTCTATGTCGTCAGCATACGCCAGCAACATATGGCTTTTCGTGTTAATGGTCTTGTTCGTATTTACTGCAGCCTTTCTCATTATTATCTCCATTAAGATGTTGAAGAGATTGCACGAAAGTGTGTCGCCTTGTCTAAGTCCTCGCTTAGTACAGAATGGTTCAGTGACGTCTTTCCCCACTTTCACTGCTGATTTGGTGTTGGTCAGCGTCATTCTACAGAGGCGGATCAGTTTTGCCGGAATACCAAGTTCAGACATAGCTTTGTACAGCTTTCCCCGTATGGGGCTATCGAAAGCAGCTTTGTAATCGACAAAAAGTTGGTATTTATCGATGTGCTTTTCGTGGGTCTTTTCCAGGATTTGGCGTAGCGTGAATATTTGGTCATTTGTGGACTTGCCTGGTCTAAAACCACACTGATAAGGTCCAATCAGGTTTTCAATAATTGGCATTAGTCTTTCACCTAATACGCTCGACAATGGATAAAAGACTGATACCGCGATAGTTGGAACAGACACACGGATCACCCTTTTTAAATACAGGACATAATACACTGAGACTCCAGTCGTCGGGCATAGATTCCCCCAGCCATATACCGCACATCAGTTGATGCATGTGTGCTATCAGTTCAGCGGGTAGGCCATCCATCCGCACCAGCGGCTTTATTATTCTTCAGGCGGGAGATCGCCGTTCTAATCTCGTCTTGATTGGGGGGGGGGGGTACAATATATACTATCTTCCCCTATAGTTACCTCCTGATCTTCAGTGGAAGAATCCGAGTGGAGTAGTGCTGAAAAGTGGTCTCTCCACATTTTGAGCACACACTGCTTCTCAGTCACCAGATTTCCATTCTCGTCCTTGCAGGAAGGCAGCCCATTATTAGGCCCGTTGGTCGATCTCCTTTCAGTTCTTTCACTCTCTCTCTGCTCCCACTGCCATTTTTTTTCGCCTAAATAATTGGTTTTCCTCCCTTCTGAGCCTCCTGTACCGCTCACGCGCAGCACGCGTTGTAACTGACTGTTTCGTTTCCATACGTGCAGCGTCTTTTTCATCAGTTGCATGCGACGTACCATGGCTTATCCTTCTGCGGTTTTGGTAGCCAAGATCAGTCATTGCAGCGATTTCCAAAGAATGGGAGATGTGCTTCCACTGCGCATCTGGGTCCTCGGGAGGGGGGGTATTCTGCTCCAGCAAGAGAGAGAGAGTTTCTGTCGATAGGACATTGATATCTCCGGTATTTGTAGCTTGTCAATATCCAGCTTTTCCTGTGTTCGGCTCCGTACGTTTTTCGCCCTGCCCAATCTCGTGCGAACTTTCGCAGCCACCAGGTAATGATCCGAGTCGATATTGGCACCTCGAATCACACGTACATCCATTACACCAGAAGAGTGCCTGCCATCTATTACCAAGTGATCAATCTGGTTCTTCGTCCGTTGCTCAGGAGATATAGATATGAATGTCCTTATGCTGGAATCGTGTGCTACTAACTACCACGTTCTTTGCAGCGGCGAAGTCTATCGGTCTTATTCCATTATCGGAGGTGGTGTCATGTAGACTGTGATTGCCGATGATTGGTCGAAAGACACTTTCCTAGAATAATCTTAATGTCGTGGTCAGGGCAGCATTCATATACTTCCTCCAGGCGCTCATAAAATGTTTCGTTGACCTCATCATCTTTATCCTCTGTCGGTGCGTATTTCGCTTTGATGCGAATTGGGGCTATGCGGTCACTCACTGGGTTGAACCTTGAAACTAGGTGTCGCAGTCTCCTGCCCACTATAAATCCGCACCCAAATTCGTGCTTACGCTCATGGCAGCTGTAGTAAATATCGAATTTTTTCTTTCTGGTGCAACCATATCCTGTCCGTCGCATTTCATGGATCGCTGTGATGTCAGCTTTATATTTTCCGAGGCCATCTGCCAGTTGGAAAGTGGCACCAGTCCTGTATAATGTTCGAACATTCCAGGTACATAATCTTAAATCAGGGTCCTTATAATGTTTGAGAGCGTCGTCAACAGTTGGGGGGTTTCTTTGTTCATTATCTTTTCTGTGTATTTTCATTGCCAATATAACGGTGGCGGGAGGCAAACCCAGCCCACCGTGATTTGCATTTTACCTACTGCCAGGATGATTCTGTTTCAGCGGCCCATTATGGATCAGACGCTGACCAGAATGCAGTATGTCGAAACTGGATTTTGGTTTCTTCAATTTTGATCCGCCGTTGGCCAGGGGTGTTGGCTCATCCGCCTTCAAAGGACAGAAGAATATGTCCACTACTTCGAAGAGCTTCAGTGACAGGGTCACCTAGTAATCCTGAGACGTATCAGTGATCGCATTACCACTCAGGTTGCTCATTCGTTTCGCCTTCTCTCTTTAGCTAGCTAACGGAGGTTTCCGATAAGCCATTGCCCAGGACATACTGCGTGGAAGTAGTGAGCTGCTTGGAATGCCCAATGAAGGAATCATTTCTGGCCACTCCCAAGTGAATGGCTATCAGAAACTTTCCACCTCCAAGGACAGTCCCATGTAAGAACAGGTACATTTTAAAGAAGTGTAATTTTTTTTAGGAAAAGGTTATTTTTAAGAAAATTTTCATATTTTCTGAAAGCCTATTTAGCTCAAGAAAAAAAGGTAATAATATTTTATTTTTAAGAAAATTAATTTTTGTAAGAAAAGTTATTTTTTATAAGATAATATATTTTTCTTTAAGAAACGGTTTTTTTAAGGAATGGGAATTTTTTTTAGAATTGGTATTTTTTCAAGAATAGGTTAATTTTTAAGAGTAGGTAGGTAGTAGATATTGTCCTATTAAATGAGACAAAATTAAACCATAAACACAAAGTAATTTTGAAATATTATAAAATCATAAAGAAATAGGGAATTGATGCAACAAGGGGTGGGGGAACTGCCATATTATTCAAGAATAACATACAAAACTACATACAAAAGTATATATTCGCTAGATGCTTTAAAGACATGCGCCATAAAGATACCCCTCGACTGCAACAACTTTGTAGTTACTATCTGTTCGCACTATCCGGCCAGCAATATAAATTCAATCCGAGCAGACTTGCAAAAGCTATTTGATTCTATGAATCTTCAAAATTCAAATAATTACTACGTACTAGCGGGAGACTTGAACTGCAAGCACACAGAATGGGGTAATACTGTTAATTACGCAAAAGGCAATAGCCCAAAAGGATGGTTGTCGGAAAACGAAATAGAATTCAGATGTAAGCTTTATGCTTCTGTAGCACCATCCTTTCCTCGATCGGGCTCATACCACTTTTTATACATAACGGATTCCAGGCTAAATATACTGAGAGCCAACGAAATGTCAAACTGCCTCAACACATTGGATTTCGATAGCGACCACAACGCAGTGGAATTAATTGTGAAAATTGAGAGTGAGCCGAATGTTATGAGAATTTTCAATGAGGGGACAACGTTCAAATTTTACTTTAAAAAGACAAACTGGACAAAGTTTGAGAAGGTGGTAATGCAGAAAATCAATTTTAAGTTTGACGAATAACGAAATAAATGAATATTTAACTAGATTACATTTTCTAATATCAGAGGCCATTGAAAGTATTATACCAAAATTTTAAGACAAAGATGTCTTTTCAAAATTTTCTTACAGCATAATTAAAAAATTACACTCAGAAAAAGTAAAATATTAACGATGATAAAAATATATAATAGATTAAAAACAAGACTTACACAATTATCATTAAACACCTTAAAACAAAACTCAAACTGAGTAAAAACTATTGAATGCAAATTTTATATTAATAGGTAGTAAAGAAATTCAGGAAATCCTGGAGAGATTAGATCATAGCAATCCAGTAAGAATGTTCCGAGGTACGAAAATACCTAAAAACGTACACCACTCAATTTAACTAAAATAGTTGTGCACGAATCTGAAAGGAATACACTAAGAAAAGCTGGAACAAACACGAAATATCTAGAAAAGGATAATACGGACAACCTAGAAATACGTGACCAAGAGCAAATGCATGATGCAATAGGAGCCTTTCTGGAATCAATACATTCATATAAGGATTTCGATGAAAACAATAATAATCAAACAAGTCGGCATTCGCCGATAACATTGTTATTTATTATGCTACTAAGACAATATCTAATATTAATGAAGGAATTCAAAACTCATTCAACATGGTCGAGGAGTATGCCCATGGTTGGCATATAAAATTAAACACTTACAACTGTGAGACTATTGTATTTCGGCCACCAGTAGGAAAATGTAATATGGACCTAAAGCCGAATTGGAAATAATTCGGAATTAAATCAAACCTTTCGAATACGAGCATTGAGAACAAACACACCGAAACAACAAATCTCTATCTAGTGCGCTTTTTTATAAAGGATACACTCGTCTTTTGATTCCAAACATATAAATTCCCTATTACGTATCAAACGTCAACTCGTCCTGTCATAACATATGGTTGTCCTGTATGGTTCAACGTATCGCCGGCGTTCATGGATAAATTAAGAATATTCGAAAGTAAATGTTTAAGAGCCTACACTTCTCTGTACAGAACAGTGCAAAGTCAGTACACAAAGTATAGATAAAATAAGAAAATGTATAAGTATAATAAGGCAAATGTAATTCCAATTGACAATTACATCACAAATTTAATAAGAAAATATATACTACGTTGTACAACAAACTATGGAAACAATTTAATAATATCTACCTACTATACAAATGCAAATTGTTTAAGTGATGCATTACGAAAAAGGTTTGTTCCGCCCGAGACGATTATATAAATGGGCAAAGAAAAATACATCGAGGATACAAGTGGGATTCCCGTCATATATCATATATACAGACGGGCAAATATTAAAGCAGTAAAAAGTACAACGTACAATGTCGGTAATGATCGAACTGTTTGGCGAAATATGTTATCTTCGTTTTGTAAGGTCCCTTCGTTTGGTAAGGTCACGTGATTAGACTTTGATCCTACTCACATTCACGCGTGATTTACGTAATTCACGACAATCACGCAAAAATTACTCAAAAAAAATAAAAAAGGTTTTTTACGTGAACTACTTGCTTTATATTCAAACCATAGCTGACCCGGCAGACGTTGTCCTGCAAATTTTGTTTAAATACCGTTAGCAGGAGCAAAAATAATGGATTTTTAATTTTTGGTTTGTATGGGAGGTACCACGCCCTTTGTCCAAATGCATACAAAAAAATTTATTTAAATCGGTCCAGAAGTTTAGGAGGAGTTCAGTCACAAACACACGTGCAGTAGAATTATATATATAAAAAAGATGTTGTTTTCAATTTCCAAACATTGATTAAGGTTAATCAACACGATCAAAATAATTTGAATAATTTAATCAAATATATACCTCGGAAGATACGTACATATTAACGAAAAACAGAATGATTTTTTGTCTAATTTTAAGAATTAAAACGGCCTCATTTTCATAGCAGAAAGTTATTGGCACACTTAGTTATAAAACTTGAAAAGCTAAATGAATGTACTTAATTCATATTTTGTGATAAAGTCCTTTTGCTTTATGACGCCTTCTAAACACTTTGACATTGAATGAACTATCTTTTTTGTTGTATCTTCTCCGATATTACGTCATTCTGTTAGTAAATCGGTTTTCAATTGAGTCTTATTGGAAATATCCGTGTTTTGATTGTTCTGTCCAATTCTTCCCACAAATTCTCAATTGGATAGAGGTCTTGAGATTGCAGGGTGTGAGGCAAGACATACACTGTATTAAATGCTAGCTATGTACATTATTAAATTTTGAGCAGTATGCTTGGGATCATTATCCTGTATAAAGGTGAAGGGGTTTGCCAGAGTCACTTTTTCGGCATTTTTTAGAGTTTTCTTTAAAGTTTTCATATAAAATGTTGTGTCCATAATGCCATCTACGGATATAAGCTCGTCCACACCTGCAGCCGACATAAAGCTCCATACCATTCGTCCTGCGTCGCCATACTTCACCGTTGGTGCAAGATTTCGTTCAAACGATGTATTTTGTTTGCGCTGAATTTGTAGCTTACCATCTGCGCGCAAAATATTAAATTTGATATCATCAGAGAACAGTAGTTGGTCACAGAAAGAGTTGACTTGCTCTTAAATTGATACATATCATTAACCCAACTTAGGCATTCGATTTACCTTCATGGTGTAAATGTAAAACGATTTTTGCACAGGCACTCAGTCTTATCCTTTCAGTTTGGACTCACTTCCACGTCCATCATCTTTGTTTTTGATTGATTTGTTTGTATTGATTTGAAATCACGGTAGACAGTAACACACGTTATTTGCAATAGCTTTGCTAGATTTGTGAAACCGTGAACATAAATCGCATAAAAAAGTAAATGTGTCAATAATTTTGTGCTCCGAAAATGTGACCTTTCTTAATTTTTTAAATAATATAAAATAATACAAACCTATTGTTTGAAAAAAATTACTGCAGTTTTTAGTAAATTAATTGGTTTATATACGAAATATACATATATGTATATATTTTCTGAAACCGGTTTGGGCGAATTCGGTCAAGATATATGATGTTATTCAAATTATGTGGGAGGGGCCACGCCGACTTGAAATATCAAAAAGATATATAGCCGAAAACCTAATTTGGACTATAGCCTTTCAAATGAAATCGGTTTGGGCCAAATCGGTTGGATAGTTTTAGAGTCTATAGAGGACAAACATACAAACATTGTATTTTATATATATAGATTATTGTAAAATATGTCCAACACAATCCAATGCCGTTTTTAATAAATTTAGCACATAAACTAAGCTCTTTTATACGGGGACGCCTCTTATTTTCATTACTATTCTTCCAGACGGACAATGGGACCAATTGCAAAAAAGTGGTAATAATATCAGAAGTTCTAAATTATTGGTCAGATTAGTTTGGAATGTACTAGGTATTTATAGCGGAGGATTGAGGATTTCAGATTATTGTATCTAAAAGCAATCTGTTTCAACGCACGTTTTGCTAATGAGTGTGTTGGTGATGTTCAAACGCTCGCGCCATGTAACTTCGAAACTTGTAACCAGATTTTTTGTTTTTGAGATTTTACTAAGCAGCACAAACAAACAACATGCGGAGTCTGACCCAAGATAGATAGTTGAAATCGAAAGTTTCACATATAAATTTTTGCACTGACATTGTTTATTTTTTTTTGGCAATAACTTGGTCGTTTTGAGTCAAAATGCTACATTGACAAAACTTCAACCAGTTGTTGGTTGAACAAATTGTTAAATTCTTTCAAACCGGTCAATTCGGTCAAACCTGAAAAAAAAATCACATGAGGTGTCATGGGACACCCGGTTGGAACGAAGTTTCTTTCGCTATATATTATGTTCTACTTAGTTCCAGCACGTATAAGGCGCCTGTTGAAAATTACGATATTTTAAATGGATCTTTACTTTTTGTAAAATAAAAAAAATTATTTAAGAAAATTTTTTTTTCTGCAATGTATTTTTTAAAAAATATTTATATTTTTATGTCCTTTTTGTAAGAATATGTATAATATTTTCCGGAATATGTATTATGTAGGTCCTCTTTTAAAGAGAGGTACTTCTTTTATTAAAAGATAATGTTTTTTTAAAGAAAATGTACTATTTTTAAGAAGAAGTACTTTCTGTAAGAAAATGCCATGAGGGTATGATTTTTTTTTACAAACAAGTACTTTTGTAAGAACAGGTACTTTTTAAAAAAGTGGTACTCGTTTTAGGAAAATGTTGTTTTTTTTCCTTGGGAAATAGTGACACAAGTGTGGGGTTTTTACACCCAAAAAATCTGTTATGAAAATTCGTCTTTGTTTTTAAATTGAGCTTTTTGTTCAAAAATTATTAATTTTCTGCCAAGGCTGGCTGTAGGGTGAATGCTAAAAAAATTGTAAATTACATTTGGTAGCTTTGGCAAGTCCTTGGCTCAAAGAAATTACAACATTTTATATCTTTCAAACAAAAAGTTTTAGAAACTATTGAAAGAAGGATGTTACCTTTCCTAACAAATTTCTTTCAGTTTGAAATAATTTTAAACTTAACCCTGCTGTTAGATTAGGACCATTTGGTCCAAATTTTTTCTGTTTTCCCTTGTAACTTTGGAACGGTGATATATACTGACTAAATTTTTCTGCTAATGGGGTCTTTTAATAAAACAATGTTATGTGCGAAAATTAAATTTTCTAACTTTATTCAGGACTGAGAAAAATACAAAATGACGAATCTTAGGTTAGAGGACCATTTGGTCAATAGTACATTTTTTCATTACCAAGCGAATGTAAATTCATGTCAAATATTTAGAAGATGTTTTTGATATGTCAAATACTTGCTTTAGAAATTATTGAACCAAAATAGTTACAAAGGATAAGATAAAATTATTATTTTGGATGAAAATTCCAGTATGGACCAAATGGTCCCTCATCCTAAGATTCGTAAATTTTTTCATTACCAAGCGAATGTAAATTCATGTCAAATATTTAGAAGATGTTTTTGATATGTTAGCGGATGTTTTTGATATGTCAAATACTTGCTTTAGAAATTTTTGAACCAAAATAGTTACAAAGAATAAGATAAAATTATTATTTTGGATGAAAATTGCAGTATGGACCAAATGGTCCCTCAATCTAAGATTCGTAAGTTTTTTCTAATCTAACAGCAGGGTTAAGAAGTTCTCGTTACCAACCGATTTTAAATAATTTCAAAATGTTTTCATCTTACGTTTGGTTGAAGCTGTTAGAGAGAAATGTTATTAGAAGCCTTGCAAAAATACTTTGTGGAACAAAGTAGTCAGAAAATCAAAATTAAATGATATCAACCTTTCGGAAATATGCGTGACTCACGCGAAAATAGTGCTCACGTACACTCAATCACGCAAAGATTGGACTCACGCACGAAGACTTTTTCTCTACTCAGGTTCACGCACGCTCACGTGAGCAAAATTTGGTCCCGCTCACGTTCACCCGTGAATCACGCATGATTCACGTGACTCGTGCCGATATGAGGGCAATGCAAATAAAAAATATATAAACTACTAGCTGACCCGGCAGAGTTCGTCCTGCCTTCGAAGTTGGTAAATTTTAAATTTATATTTTTTAGGATTGATGGCTTGGCATTAAAAAATTTAATTTAGATAAAATTATATTCGAAAAGTTTGTTTATTTAAAAAAAGCTATTGATATTATTTTAAAATTAAACAAATTTGTGTGAAAAAAATTTAAGTATATTATTTTATATTTATGATTTAACCCTGCTGTTAGATTAGGACCATTTGGTCCAAATTTTTTCTGTTTTCCCTTGTAACTTTGGAACGGTGATATATACTGACTAAATTTTTCTGCTAATGGGGTCTTTTAATAAAACAATGTTATGTGCGAAAATTAAATTTTCTAACTTTATTCAGGACTGAGAAAAATACAAAATGACGAATCTTAGATTAGAGGACCATTTGGTCAATAGTACATTTTTTCATTACCAAGCGAATGTAAATTCATGTCAAATATTTAGAAGATGTTTTTGATATGTCAAATACTTGCTTTAGAAATTATTGAACCAAAATAGTTACAAAGGATAAGATAAAATTATTATTTTGGATGAAAATTCCAGTATGGACCAAATGGTCCCTCAATCTAAGATTCGTAAGTTTTTTCATTACCAAGCGAATGTAAATTCATGTCAAATATTTAGAAGATGTTTTTGATATGTTAGCGGATGTTTTTGATATGTCAAATACTTGCTTTAGAAATTTTTGAACCAAAATAGTTACAAAGAATAAGATAAAATTATTATTTTGGATGAAAATTGCAGTATGGACCAAATGGTCCCTCAATCTAAGATTCGTAAGTTTTTTCTAATCTAACAGCAGGGTTAATATAATAATATTTCTGTAATAAAATAATGTATTTTTTTTCTAAAATTCATATTAAAAATCTGTACAATCAGTTCTTTAAGTAAGCAAAAAGGTTATTTGTGGGTATTATAAACCTTTTTTTATGATTAGTTAAAAAGAATTTGGTTATGTAAAATATTTTAATAAATTAATTGCTTTAGATATTATTTTAAAATTAAACAAATTTCTGTGAAAAAAAATGAAAGTACATATATTTTTGATTTAATATAGTTATATTGGTGTAATAAAACAAGGTGTTTTATTTTCAAAAATTCGTATTAAAAATCTGTAAAATTAGTTCTTTAAGTAAAGAGTAAAAAATAATTTGTGGCTATTATAAGCCTTTTTTTAAGTAGTTAAAAAGATTTTGGTAATGTAAAATTTTTTAAAAAATTAATTATGTATTAATAGGAATTGAAAACAATTTACTCATGTAAAATTGATTAAAAAATTAATTGTGTATTAAAAAGATTGTACATATTTTTTAGTATAGTCAGTAAGAAATGTTTCGTTGAGCAAGCCACATATAATTGTCCGCGAGAAAAGTACGAAGTTTCTAAAAATGCAAACCGGCAATCTTCAGCGTTTGCCCCTGTGATTTGTTTATAGTTATTCCAAACGCCAATTTTACAGGAAATTTCAAACGTTTAAATTGAAAAGGCAATTCTGTTGGAATAAGTGGTATAGGCGGAATGAAAACATGTTCTCCTTTCGAAGATCCTGTCAATATCATAGCATGAGTACTATAGTTACCCCTACTGTGAGTTCTAATTTGTGCGGCGGAACTCCGGATAACTCGATAGAGTTGAGGAACTCAATTGTGTACGTGGTGGCATGTTCCTCATCCATTACGCTATCAACTGATTTATAAATTGTAGACTCACCAACGACTTTTGGTGATATTATTTTTTGGTGCTTTGGTGCAATATTATTTTTTGGTGCTAGCAAGGCTCTTTCGCATAAGAGTCAGTCCATGCCAAACGGTACGATTTTGGGAAAAAATTTAACGCAATGATTCCGATTTTTATGCAAATTGGCATATTTCCTCCTCTACAAGTTAAATTTCATCCCCTATGAGAAAAAAAATATAATTTTTTTTTCAAAAGTTATGACCAATTTAACTTTGGTGAAATGGGTGTTTTTTTAAAGAGGTGTGTTCATTCAGTAGCATGTAACTTCGGAAATACTTGACAGCGTGTACTGTGCTATACCTAGTTTTAAAGGTAATTTTAATTGCTTCTAAAATATTAAAATGGTATGGTATAATCCCATAATATTTTCTTAAGGTTTTTATCATTTTAATACTTTTATTTCGATTTTAGAAATGACTAGTTCTTACCCGGTGCGCTTCGCTACACCTAAATCGATTAAAACTCTTAAGGATGTTTACTTTGTGTTTTATTTATTGTTGTAAAACTATTACTTATTTATATAACATTTTGGTTTACAACATTTTTGGTTTTTCCACCTGGCGCGTAAATGAATAAGCACTTTGGTGTTCCCACTCTGGAACATGCGACATACAATAGGCCGGTGGAGAAGCACGGTTCTTCCAAATTGACGCCGCACACTCGAAACGTTTGCCCTTGCGATTTATTTATGGTCTACGCAACGGCAAGACGTACTGGGAACTGCAAACGCTTATATTCAAACGGCATGTCCGTTGGAATCATTGGAATGCGTGGTAAGAGTACAACTTCACCTGCTGCCTTGCCATTTAGTATGGTTGCTTCAATCAAATTTGGAAACAATTTTTTGAATGAAAGTCTTGTGCCATTACACAAAGTTGGTGGCTTCAGATTTCGTAGAAGTATAATAGGTGAACCGACTTTCAGGACCAAACGATGCGGTGACAGACCGGGGGGATCCAAAGAATTCAAGAATTCAGTTGGATAATTGACTACTTCATCTTGATTCAAAACGCTATCAATCGATGTATACGTTGTAGCTTCTCCTGGCAGTTTTTCTTGAATGGCAAAATTGATTTCGTTGACGTGTACATTTTTCGGTGCCAATCATTGCGTTGATACTGTTGAACAAAATTCGGAAATACACTTTCAATAAATTCTTCTTTCGATTGTAAAAGTGTACAAAAGTTGTTCTGCAATGTGATCAAACAGGTATCATCGATTGGTATTTTGCCTTCGCCAATGTCCAACAACTGCTTCGAAAACGCCGCTGCGGATCGATCATTTTGAAATTGGACTCGCATGTTGATGGTAAGGGTCAGCCTTTGAACATGTCTCCACAAAACTGACGATTTTAAACATGCGTTTATTTCATCTGCAGGAGTTGATCGAGGAATGACTGGCAAAGTTTGCCTAAAATCTCCGGATAATAATACTAATGCCCCGCCAAAAAGTTGTTGATTTTGGCGTAAATCTTGCATTGTTCTATTGAATACTTCTAATGACTTTTTGTTAGCCATTGGGCACTCATCTCATAGAACTATTGCAGCTCCTCGCAAAACTTTTGCCATTGCTGAATTCCTCGATATGTTGCACGTTGGTGTTTCAACGACTTGGATATTCAACGGTAATTTCAAAGCAGAATGTGCTGTTCGGCCGCCATCAAGTAGAGTAGCAGCGATGCCTGACGAAGCGATTGCCAACGCAATTTTCTGCTGTGACCGTATATTAGCAAGAATCAAAGAGATCAGAAACGTTTTCCCTGTACCACCGGGCGCATCCAGAAAGTAGAATCCACCGGCGTTATTGTCAACCGCTCGTATAATATTATCATTAGCATTTTTCTGCTGAATATTCAATTTGGTAATATTAGCTTGTATGAAAGCACGCAATTCATTGCAATCGAATTGTTGTTCACGTTGAAGCTCACGGTCAAGCATATCAAGCGCTCAACGATTGGGCGCAGTTATGCCAAGTTGCGCTAATGTCTTATTCGCAATTGTAAGGCACAGATCTTCGACCAATATCAAAGCATCATTATACATTTCTAATGTATATAGCAAGTCTGCTTCCGATGCTTGATTACGCGCCAAAATCAATAAATCCTCGGTCATGTAGTCTTTGTACTTATTCCACAGTTCTTGCGGATTTGACGGAAGGCATATAGATATTATTATGGCGAATAGTACGCGTATTTGTTTTGGATGAGATGTGACTGATGCGTCATGAAGTGCGGTGTCCCAATGCATATCATCTTCCAAAAAATGCAATCGCTGACATGCTTCACGATACGCTGCACCCAACTGACCGCCAACAGTTTTCAAATCATTAAATGATCTTGGTCCGCGCACGTTGACTAATAGCAGACGCGAATAGAAACATTCGGCGTTGTTCGGATGGATGTTGTAAATGCGTCCTATGGCATCGCTTTTACGGTTATTTGGATAACCGTCAACACGCTCCCCTTGCTTTCGTCATTGAAATATTTTCGATGATGGATTCCAAGTGAAATATTTTGGTATTGCGGAATATAGCAATGTTCTTGCAAATTCATCGTTTTCACACAACTCGAATAAGGCAGCTAGTGTTGTCCCCGGTGGTCGTGCTGCTCTCTGTTGTACATTTTCTGCAGTGAAATAAACGCGTTGACCATTTTCGAGATGAACTGCCAAATGAACAACAACGGGATACCGGTCGTGTATTGGGAACGATAAAATGCGCCATTCCGCCTCGTTGCTGCTTATATAACGGCCCATTTGGTATTACTGAATTTCATCGATATTCTGATAATCAGCCACCCCGAAAACTGCCATATCACTGTCCTTATTTACGTATTTGCAGATGTATTTGATCGATTTGACAGAGTTGCAATATTCTACGTTGATGTGCGCTTCGAACATTTTTGACAACAATGGTGAATACGGCACGACCCAACGATTATCAACATCAACGTCTTGATTGCGAACTTTTATGACCGTTGAATTACCGCCATCTTCAGCGGATCGACGCCGATATAATGGATATCCGTCATTTCCAGTGATTGTATCAGCAACTAAAGTTCTTGGATGGCGCTTTGAACACTTATTGTCAATCATGCATGGTGACGTTGACGCCGCAAGGACCGTGGATCATATTTTTGTTACAACGCCGAACAATTGTGGGTCGATTGCTTCATCTGGAATTTCCGCTGAGATGACTTTATCAATCTGATCTGGTCGTATTTTGCGAACTAACCAAATCAAGATGTGTGCATGCGGTAATCCTCTTTTTTGCCATTCGATAGAGTACATCCAGCATCGAACTTCTCCAAAAACACGAAGTTTAACAATTAAGTTCATCAACCCTTTTTGCTTTTCCCTGAATACACGTGCTGATATGTCGTGACGATCAGTTGTTGATTGACCGGGGAACAAATGGTCTTTGATGTCATTCCACTGAGGATGGCGCACATACGACATCGCATCTTGCGCATACTCGTGCATATGGCGCGGACTGCCGATGTATGTTGCTGGCAATATTGTCCGACGTCCAATGTTATTCACATTTGCATCATTCATTACGGCATATCTCAAATGGATGTACTCTTCAGATCGCAATTTCGCTTGGTTGAATCGAATAAAGTTGACACGTTCCGTCTCGATCTTCGTATACATGTCAACCAAATACTGATGGAAAAGCATGCGACATTTCAAGATGTAGTTGTCTTCTTGCGGACGAATCATTATTCTGTGCGAATATAAGTTCATCGCACTGAGTGTTTTCGGTGTTTCTTGGCCTATAAATGAACAATACGAAACATGTTGAATCGTAAGAAAATGTACTTTTTAAATTTAATGATTATTTACCAGTAGTTGGATTTATCAATCGCATATTAATGTGATAGCCGTCATCACCTCTCCAGAATAATATCGGATACTGTAATGTATCATAACTACGGTGTAGCTCGGAAACACGCTGAAGTTGTTCGTTTCTACGGTGCAGTACAATATCTCGCGATTCAAACTGTTCGCCTACAATGACGATTGCCACCTCATCGATTGTTGGTGCGTTGAATCGTCTGGCATGCGGCATTTTGTCTGCTCTGATGACGATTCGATGGTTACCAGACGGCATGCGGTCCAATGCGATTTTGAACAATCGAATCAATTAATTGAGTTCATGGAGAAATCTTTACAAATTCAGTACGATTTCTCGCCTTGTGCCGGTCCCAATTGTACACCGTTAATTGAGTTGGTCAGTTTCATTACCGATAAAATATATTTGCAAAAATCTATAGTCATCATTGGCAAATGGTAATAGCGAGCCTGCTCGATGGTATATTTGTCCCTGAATCTATAATGTTTGTGCAATAAAATTGGATGAATGATTGGAATATTTAAAAATGTCAAATATTTCACTGGAAATTCAATGCAAAGTAATCACCTTGAATGTCGGCATAAATGTATCTGTAATGATATTTGTGGCACCAAAAGAAGTCATTTGAAAACATGAATTGTATGCTTCAATGTTCTGCAAAAAATGCTTAGATGTCGGCGATTCTCCAGTGAGCAAGGAATGTAATGGTTCTGGTGGCGGTTCCAATGCAGGCAGTTTCACTTTGTCACCGGAGCAGCACATGCCAGCTGTTTCTCCTCGAAACTTCGCTGCATTGCAATGCGTACAAATAATATCCATTGCTCCAATGGAACCATGCAGGCTGTAGTCGCAGTCAGGATCGTAGTGAAAGCCAACATGTTCCATTTGATCGCGAAGACGAAGCGGAACTCTGCCTTGGCGATAATTTGGCCGTTGATTGTCTGCGGATTCAGCTCTAACCTGTGCACGCCGCTCTCTGTACACCGCTCTACCTCGGGCATTCACTTGAGCGCGTTGCTCTTCGCTTTGATTTGTTCTCCATATTGACATTCGATGTGAATCACGCGTATGCCTGCCAACCGTATTACGTCTGCGTAGTGGAGGCATTTTCTAAAGTATTCTTTTCGAATAAATGTAGCAAATCGATTGAATTAAATGTGGAAAAAACACACAATGTTGCGATGTCAATGTTTTTTAATAATTGTAAACAGTCGCCAGCTGTTTCTGTTTATTTATTAGTAAAAGGCACGACTGCCAATCTTGCGGCAAAACAATAATAAAAATCCCAAAAAACACGTAAAGCCAAACAGAATTAATTGCAAAACGTGCAATGATACACATATTAAATTTCTTATGTGCACCCTCCACACAGACCCCAATCGCTTCTGAAAATTTCATTTTATGTGCGCCCTCCACACAGACCCCAATCACCCCTGAAAATTTCATTGAAATCGGGCAAGCCGGCTAGGAATGATAAAAATCCGAAAAAAACACGTAAAGCCAAACAGAATTAATGTATTTGTTTTTGTTTTTGCAAAACGTGCAAAGATACACACATGAAATTTCTTATGTGTACCCTCCAAACAGACCCCAAAAAAAATTTCATTGAAATCGGGCAAGCCGTCTAGGAATGATAAAAATCCGAAAAAACACGTAAAGCCAAACAGAATTAATGTATTTTTTTGTTTTTGCAAAACGTGCAAAGATACACACATGAAATTTCTTATCTGCACCCTCCACACAGACCCCAATCACCCCTGAAAATTTCATAGAAATCGGGCAAGTCGTCTAGGAGGAGTATGCGAACAGGAAGTTTTGCCACTTAATTTTATATATATAGATTAAATCTTTTTTTTTTTAAATCTCAGAGATGTGTTCTTAGATGTCTTTTTTGTCGACTGTGTGAGTTTTGAAGTGGTGAACTAATACGTTCTATTTTTTTACGAATTTTTTCCAAAACATGTTTTTTACAAGCAACAAAAATTTCTGTGAAAATAGTAAACAAAATTATTTTTTAATAGTTTATTAACACAAGATGTACATACAAACAACAGAAAAACCAAGAAAGCGTAGTTGATGGCGTATAGTAGATTTCTGTAATGTGTAATATTTACAGTAAAAAAAGAAAACAAAAAATTGAGTAAAGAAATAAATGTTATGCGTTGTATACCATCTTAATACAGTACTGCTCAGAAGATGATGTTGTCTGAACTTTAATTTTTTTATCGGGTTGTGGAATGAATGCCTGGTAGCCGAAAGTTCCAGAAATTGGTCTCATTTTGTCAAAGCGCTCCTTAAGGTTTTTCGCCCTATCTTCATATTGATCGTTATTAAAGAACTCTGTATGAACATTCTTCTCGTTTTTATTCACCCAATCATAAAATTTGACAGCACTATTAATGGGATTTATGAGGCTGGACAAGCTTGCACGTGCTGCAAATCTTTTGACTGTTCCTCCCAGACCATCGCAGGGCCCTTTGCCATGAGACGTCGCAAAAAAAATGTCATTCCGCTGGAATTCCAAAATCATCTACGTGGAACGTCAGATTTAAAAAGTTTTTCTTGTTTTTGTATTGTGCGCTTGCACCATCAGAAAAGTAAAAAATTTTGTTACTGGTCCTAATGTTTCCTTCAAAAATCTTACAAACCCCTCCTGGAACACATGCACGGCTATTGTATCATGTTTCTGACATTGGGATATTGCAACGTAATTACAACAAACCTCTTGATCGTCTTCTTTATAATATATTACGAATGGATGGATTGTAACCTGGTCATTATTCCAGTGAGCGCCCTGAATTGAGCCCTGAATCACAAAGGCATAGTTTTCTGAAAAGTCACATATATCGATACACTCTCCATGCTGCAAATTTGACTTTTTTCATTTAAAAATGTACTCTGCTGTTTTGCGACATAAGAATGTGTCAACAAGCGACGCAGTTTTGCCGATAGCTTTTCAATGAATTCATCATCAGTAGACTGTAAGGTTTCGAGGGAACTTCTATCGACTGTCACCCACTGTTTGTAAGAAATAGTGTCCACCATATGGTTGTCAAAAACATCCTTTAGTTGCTCTGCAAGAAATTCACTTCCAGGACACGTATCACATTTTAGGTAGTAACAATTAGTTGTTGGAGGTTTGAAAATTATGCTAGATAGACAATCTTTATAACTAGTAATACGTAATGTATCTCTGGTGAGCCTCGCCAGTCCTGCACCATCAATCATAAGTTTGAGGTTTTCATGTATACAACATACACAAACAGAATGGGTACCACTTGCCCCGGCTAATACACAATACTTAGGTCTTAACTCGGCAAATTTTGAAAACTGCACTTTTGCCTCAGGATGTCTTTCTTTAAAAAGGGCACGTGCTTCCTTTAAATTACATAGCACTAATCTCTTCTGGATCTTTTCCTTTGTATTTCCTATTTTTATTGATAGACAATCCTTTATTCCAGGCATTGTTCGACTTATATCAGGGGATTCATAAAAATCTAAAACTTTTTTTATCTTCATCACTGATTCTTCTTCTGGGCGTGGATTGGGAGAAGTCAGTATACCCTTTTTCGTTGGCAATTTTTTTCGCGACCGAAATCATGCGTCTGGATGCTACAATAAAAGTATCTTCAATCTGACTAAAACTCCAGTCTGAGACAAGGGTTAATATTTTAATTTTAATTTGCATCTCTGTTGCACTTGCAAAACTTTCTTTATGTTTTTCTAATATTGAAGAAATTTCTGTTTCATTCTCAGGAACATCTTCCCTGTCTTGATTTGAATTTTGAAACACGCGTTCGTTTATTAAATTAACAATTTTTTATTTTTTAATAGCGTTATATTTTTTCTGCTTAAGTTTTCTTTTGTTTATAGGCGATTCCTTATAAGACCGCAATCACTCATTTAACTTGGCGAATTTGGCACATTCTACGGAATAATCGCTGTCAGACACATATTGTCATTTATGTCCACATCAGTATCACTTTCTAAGCCGGTTTCATTCAGTTTACTTAATTTAATACGGCAATTCGCACAAATTCTAACCTTGCCATTCAAAGATTCAAGTTTTAATTTTCGATTACGTTCAACAACACTTGAACTTATCCATCGCAATGTTTTCGTATTATTTTTCTTATGGCATTTTGATTGAAAAGGGTTGCAACAAACATTAAACCGAGGAGGCATTTTGAATTTTAAAAACTTATTTTATTATATATTTGCTGTGAGCTTCAACGAATTCTGGGAGACAATATAAACGCGAATGACTTCAACAATTAACCTAATGTCGTCCGGTTACAGCAATGACAGAAAATCAAAATATACATTTCAACTATTTTTAGAAAAAAATTTGACATCAATTTTACTGTCTTATACTTGTTGTTAGTTTCTATTTAGCAGTGTTTGATAAAGTAACAGTTGACGTTTCCATTTAATGAAATTGTTCGCAAATTACTGTAAAACAGTAATTGTTTTTCTTGTTCTTATTGTTGTATTAAGGCCAAATACAAATATTATCATTCTGTTAACTATTATCAGTAAACTCACAGAATTTTTTTTGCTTGAGAAAAAGATGTTTTGGAAAAAATTCGTAAGAAAAATAGAACGCATTAGTTCACCACTTCTAAACTCACACTGTCGCTAAAAAAAACATCTAAGAACAAGACTATGAAATTTAAAAAAAAAAGGTGTAATCATCTTTAAAATCGAAATAAAAGTATTAAAATGATAAAACCTTAGGAAAATATTATGGAATTATACCATACCATGTCAACAATTTAGAAGTTATTAAAATTACCTTCGAAACAAGGTATAGCACATTAAAATCCGTCAAGTATTACCGGAGTTACATGCTACTGAATGAACACACCTCTTTGAAAAAAACGCGATTTCACCAAAGTTAAATTGGTCATAAAATTTGAAAAAAAAAATTTTTTTTTCTTGAAACACGTATAAAATGTTTTTAACAGAAGAATGCATATACAAACTGGCGAAACAATCCAAGCTAGTAATGTAAAAAATTCGTACCGTTTGGCATAGAATTTTCGTCTAGAAAAACCTCACCATTTCCAATCTTTAGTAGCTGTGCAGCATGGGCTGCAGCTTCAGAGTCATTGTAAATATGAACTCGCATATTGGTGGTTAGACTCATTTTATTCACTTCGTTCCATAAGGGCGAAGCTTTAAGGCAAGCATTAATTTCATCTGCCCGAGTTCCTCTTGGTATCACTGGTAGGGTTTGGCGGAAGTCACCTGCCAGTAGAACGACCATTCCACTCATAATTGTGCTACAATTTCTGATATCTTGTAGGCTACGATTTTGTGCCTCAATTGCATGTTTGTGGGACATGGTGCACTCATCCCCTACCAATAATGTGCACTTTTGCAGTAGAGAGCCCCGGCTATTCAACGGTAATTTCAAAACGGAGTGTGCAGTTCGACCAGCATCAAGGAGAGTTGCTGATATGCCCGAGGAAGCCACTGCTATGGCGATGTGTTGATTTTGACGGATATAAGCCAATAAAAGATTGAGATAAAAGATTTCGGTTCCTCCAGGTGCAGCTAAAAACAGCAAAGCTCCTTCCTCTCTATTTATTGCTGCCAATACTTCATCAAAAATCAGTTTTTCCTCAGGTATAAGTTTTGGCATCATCTCCTCAATATAAGCATCTATGGTTGTCAAATCGTAATTTAATTCTTTCGACAAATCGTTGGATTGATTTTGGACTCTGAGAGGACTTGGAATACCAAATTGACTTAAATCGTTTCTAACCATTGAGATCAATTTGTCTTCAATAATTATGAGAGCGTCACTGTAAATCGTATTAGAAAAGGTAAGTTCGGGATTTGTTATTTGTTTTGAACGAAGAATGTCTTTGGATAAATCATTTTTATAGCGGTCCCAGAGTTCCAGCGGCCTAGAAATTCCACACATGCCTAGTAAAATTGCAAAAACCTCTCTAAGCTTACATGGAAAGGAACATAAATCGGCCTCTTGCATGGCTAGATCCCACTGAGCTTCACTTTCCATTAACCTCAATGCTTCGCATGCTTCTCTAAATGTTTCACAGTCATGACCATTAACTGTTTGAGATCAGCAAAACACGTAGGCCCTTTTAAATTGTGCAGCAGTATTCGTAAGCAATACCGTTCTAAATTGATTACATGCACAGTATAGACACGACCTAGAGCGTCCCCTTCTTTAATTCCCGGCCAACTGGTAATTAATGTACCAAATTTCCTTCGCTTCCACTCTTTCTGTGATATGTGCCATGTATAGTAACGGGGAACTTCGACACATAGCAGAGTTCTAGCGAAATTATCAACTCTGAACAATGCAAAAAATGCCGTCAATGTGGTTTTAGGGACTGCCATTCTCCATATGGACTGCCAAATGTGTTACACTGGGATATCGTTCATGTAATGGAAATCTCAGCAAACGCCAAGCTGCCTCATTGCTACTAAGATAGCGTTCTGCTTGATAAGATTGAACTTCATTCCTTACTATTTCATTGCCGCGCTCCTGTTGTATATTGAAAATGGCTTGATCACTGCCTTTGTTTATATATTTGCATGTGTATTTAATGGCTTTTACCGAACTGCATAATTCAATATTTATATGGGCGTCAAATGTTTTTGACATTAATGGAGAATGTGCTACAATCCAAGAATTGTCAAGGTTTACTTCCTTTTGTGCGCCACGAATCTTTATTTTAACAGACTGACCACCATCGTTTATACCTCTACGCCGATATAATGGATAGCCATTTTCGTTGTGCTGAGTCTCTTGGAGCAATGCTCTAGGGAATTTTTTGGTACACTTTCCGTTTTTCATGCAAGGAGATTCAGGGTTGAGATCACCGCAAGGCCCGTGTACCATATTTTTGACAGCTTTTTATCCATCTGAGGATCTGGTATTTCAGCAGAAATGATTTTTATCAATTTGAGTCGCTCCTATTTTATTTTTCAGCCAAAGTAGTAAGTGAACATACGGTAATCCTCGTTTCTGCCATTCTATAGAGTACATAAAACATAAATGTTCTCCAAAAATATGTCCTTTGGTTAGAATTGCAGCAAATTTTGTTACTTTTTGGCGGAAAACACGAGCGATCAAATCATGTCTGTCTGTAAATCTTTGACCCGGTAGCAACGCAGCTGTTAATTCTTTCCAAGATGGATTGCACGTAAACATAAGGAAAAGATCAGGCCTGTCATATGATCGTACATATGCAAAAGCATCTTGGGTAAACTCATGTAAATATCGTGGGCTGTTAATGAATGATGATGGTAGAATAACCATTTGCCCTAAATCATTGGGATTGCCATTTCCATCATTATTGAGAGCATCTCGTAAATGAACGTAGGACTCTACTCTCAACTTTTGTTGGTTAAGTGTTATATAGTAAGCGTTCACTTTCAAATTTTACAAACTTATCGACCAAAAACTGATGAAAAAGTTGGCGGTATCTTATGAGTAAATTGAAGTTGTTGCGACGTACCATCATGTGCAAAGCATAGAAGTTCATGGAGCACACTTTTTATTTAGAACTGGATCTCTCGTCAACGGATTTACTTGGGCTATCTGAAAGTGGTATCCTTCTTGTCCCGCCCAAAACTCGTTAGAAACTCGTACCAAGTCGCCATTTCGCGCGCTAAGGACATGCGGCAATATCATTAGTCACAGGAGCATTATATCGTCGTTCGTGTTTACCGCGAGGAGTGCAATCTGAGTGAATAACGATCTTGTAGGTCTCATCAGGCATATTTCCCACAGCTGTCTTAAATGATCTAACCAGTTGGTTTTGTTCATGAAGTAGCCTTTGGAGCTCGTCGACAATGATTCTGCCGACACAAGGTATGAGCTCGTATCTCGTTTGTGCTTCCACGTCCTCATCGTCGATGAAATGTGTCTGCATAAATTTTGGTTGCTGATTGGGCATGGGAAATATTAAACCAATCCTGTGATATACCTGGCCTTGTATGGTAATTGTTGGGGAAAATCCTGCCAAGGATAAATTTTTATCCGCGCCAAAAGATGTCATTTGAAATGCAGGGTTATACTTTCTAATGTTATTTAAAAATTGGTTTGCATCCCGCGTTTCATTAAGTAGGAGTTGTTTCAGGGGCTCTGGAGGTTCATTTAGAATTGGAACACCAATTTTTCCTAAAAATTAAGAAACTCATTTGTTAACGTTGTCTGAAAAACAACTTGATTGGAAAGTTAAAAAAACGTGAATAAATTTTAGATAATCTTTTGTATAAATGTAATGGTGTGTTACTGCAAAAGAATGAGAAACATTTTAAAATATGAACAGCTTGATTTGGAAGTTGAAGAATTGTTGTTTGTCGAATGAGAATTTGATTAGAAAATTGGGACAATTAGAAAATTGTAGAAATGATAAAAAAATGCCAAATGATTATATTGCAAGAAACTTCAAATAGAAAAAACCTTGGTTGAGTTTTATAAAATCGATTGGATAACTCACAGGAATTTTAATTGTCTAAATTTAAAAGAATTTAGTTCGAATTTAATGAATACTGGTGTTGCTTAAAGATATATTGTTGGTAATAGAATTTGCTGATGCTTTGATGTAATACTTTGACTTTTCGGGAAATATAGTATATGTATGTCGTGGAGCTTACCTGTACTACAACACATTCCAGGTGTTTCGGCTTTCCACTTCAGTGCTCCACAGTATCTGTATTCTTCGGACATTCCTCTAACTTTTAATTGGCTTTGGTTGCTGTAGTCAAGAGTGGTATCGTAATCAAAGGCTGCTTTGTTGAACACCAACCAACTATTTCTATTAAAAATATGTCGTCGATTCGCCAGACGCTCGGATTCGTTAATTCGCCGTACATCAGCCTCACGTGCTTGTGCTGTCCTCAATACTGTATGTCTTTGTGCATCTTGAGATCGTGGCTCATTTGCTTGCTGCGTCGTCTTGGTTGTCCTTGTTGCTGAGACCGCCGAGCATTCGTCTCTTCTGTTGTTTCCTGTGACCTTGACACTGCATGTCTTTGTGCATCTTAAAATCGTCGCTTAATCGCTTGCTCGGTTGTTTCCGCCGCTCTTGTTGTAGACTGGCGTTGAGCTTGCTCAGACCGTCGAACATTGGTTTGTTCCGCTGCTTCCGTGGATCTCAATACTGCATGGCTTTGTGCATCTTGCAATCGTCGTTCATTATTGACCTGATCCGTTGCTTCTGCTGCCCTTGTTGCAGCCTGGCTTTGAGCTTGCTGAGAACGACGAGCATTGGTTTGCTCCGCTGCTTCTGTGGATCTCAATACATCATGTCTTTGTGCATCTTGCGATCGTCGCTCAATCCCTTGCTCCATTGATTCCGCCGTTCTTGTTGCAGACTGACGTTGAGTTTGCTGAGACCGTCCAGCAATTATTCTGCTGTTTCCATTGACCTTAACAAATTTTGCCGTATGGCTTGAGATCTGCGGCGCTCGTGTAATTGCTGTACTGTTTCATGCCTTCTAGTAATCTGAACGCATAAACAATTTTTTGTCACTTTACTAACATTATTTTTTTTTCGAGAAATTGTTTTGTATATTTTTTATCACTTAAATCAGATTCAGTATTAATTTTGATACATTTACTTTCAATATGAACACTTTTTAATCAAATTTAAAGCACGATAGGGTATTTTTCTTTCTTGTTTAGTTATTACAACATTGCATTTTAACTTTTTGTGACTTTTTGGAAAATTAACTTTAATCGAAAAAACGAAACAAAAAACATAGTTTGTTTGTAGCAGAAGCACAGATATGACTAATAGTTGTAACGTGTTGTTCTCAAACTTGAAATATAAATTCAAAAAGCAATTAATTTAAGAATCAGAGAACATTTACCAAATTTACCAAATACAACTTAATACGCTAAACACTTTTTTGAAAGCGTTCTATTTACATAAAATTCAAAGAATAAAAAAAGTCCGCAATATTGTAAAATATATGTACATATGTAACAGTTTTCAAAGAGATCTTGATTAGTATACAAAAAATTTTAAACTTTTCTTCACGAAATTCCAAATAATTCTAATAATGTTGTGTTATGTATTGTTGGAAAAAATTAAAAAAAATGTTGAAAGACAACGTGATTAGAAAATTTAAAAAGTGTAGGTTGAATATTAAAGGAGCGGAATATTGTTTAATTATGTTGTTATAAAGCGTGTGATGGGCGCCCTACTGACAGTACCAAACCGTGAAAATTTCATTATAATCGGTCCTTTAATTTGGCTAATATAATGACTACCCACTTTATACTAAAAACTAATTTTCGTTGTACAATCATACGATCAATATACATATGTACCAAATCTCATGTTCGTACCTCTAATGGTTCATGAGATATGGTCATTTTATATTTCAAGCTGCCCACTTTGAAAAAAAAATTTCCTTGGGAATCCAAATTTTTTTATAGGTCTCATTTTCGTACCTCTAATACCGTGTTACACACATTCTGTCCTATGAACCAAATTTACTTTTTCGGAAAGGGGATAAAAAATAAAAATACACGTGTATCGTCGATTTTCATGTACACGTCAGAATTTTTTTTTTAAAAGTTTGAAGTATAAAGCTCGTAGTGGCCTGTGTGAAAGCCTTTGGACCGATTTTTAACCCTTTTTCAGTGATCCAATCGAGCTGATTTTTTGCACACAGACTCGTGGAAATGTCTGTATCACGCTAAATTTTTTAAAAAATTGATTTTTATCAATTCTCAGATTTTCCTAAATTTTTTTTTTTTTTTAAATGGTTATCGTTTTTTTTAAGTTTTCAGTTCGTTAAAAAAACTATTTTTTTTATTACTTTTGTTGTATAAAAAAAAGAATTGTTACATTAAAAATTTTAATGTTTTTAAGGAAATTTAGGCCTTTTATTTTTGCGGTTGTAAGCATTTGCTTCAGTATCGAGACAAATAGACCAACAGTATTCGCCAAGCATATGCGTAATGTCTTTTCCTTTAAAGCGCTTTTCAATAGCCGCAATGTCCTGATGGAACCTTTCGCCATGCTCATCGCTACAAGCTCCTAAATCATCAGGGAAAAAATCTAAATGATTGTGAAGAAAAGGGATCTTTAGCGACATTAATATGCCCATTTCGCCATATGCCGAAACCATTTCTGCTACAATATTTCTATAATTGGCAGCTCGTTTGTTGCCAAGAAACTGCTCAATAACGGCAACTGTACCTTTCCATGCACGTTGTTCGATAGCATTTAATTTTGATGAAAATTCAGAACTTGCAATTATTTTTTTTATCTGCGGACCATTGAAAACACCTTAAATCAAAAAAATCATTAAAAAACATAAAGTTACTGAATGACTTCTTAAAAAAAAATACCTGCATGAATCTTTGCGCCGCTCAATTTCGGAAAAATTTTGCGCAAAGTTGCAATGGCGTCGCCATCACGATCCAGTTTTTTAACAAAATTTGATACGAGACCGAGCTTAATGTGTAGTGGAGGCAAAATGATTTGAGACGGCTGCACCAATGGTAGATTCTCTATACTTTCTACGCCTACTTTGTGGCATGTTCGCGGCTTCCACTTAAATTCAGTGTAATGCTCATCTCTTTTTCGACCTTCCCATGTACACAAAAAGCACTGGTGGTTTGGAAATCCACGCTTAACACCCATGAGTAAACCGACCACTTTCAGATCGCAGCATATTTTCCAATTATACTCTTTGTACTTTATCAGCTGTAATATTAATTCCATGCCTTCGTATGTTTCCTTGAGGTTTGTGGCATATGCGATCGGGACAGATGGATGTATGTTACCGATATGAAGCAGCACGACTTTAAGGCTGTTGACCGATGCATCGATGAAAAGTCGCCACTCCTCTGAAATATCATAACAATAAGCTAGGTTTTTTTCCCGATCATCGTGCAATTTAAAAAATTCGTCATATGGAATAGTGGTACCTCGACCACGAGCGGCTGTTATTTTAAAATCAGCCGCCACTATATTCCACTGCTTAAAGCGTGATGCAAAGAGGTCTGCTGATCTCCTCGACAAATTTCCGTCTCGTACGAGGTCATTGAAGTCGGCTTGCGTTATTAAATGCGGCATTGCAGTCCCAATTTCACTGGGTGTTGCTACAAATTCCGATACTTGTGGACTGTCGCATATCGCATTCGATGCAAGAAAAGTTGATAGTAGTGTTGGTACAACTGTTGATTCTGCATCGCTTATTTCGGGAACATTATCAAAAATCTCCACTGACGCCGCTACACGCTCCTCTGGTGAGTATAGAACTGCTGGAATTACCGATTCTACATTTTGCGGTGAATGTATTGGTACCCTTTTGTTTGAGCAAAAGTAGCACAATTCATTGCAGTGCTCCGTGCGTGGTAGCCAAATTGTTGGTACAGCGTACTTTATTGTTGGCCTTCCATCAGTAAACTTGCACAAATTTCTATAGCAATAGTCGCACATGATTTCCGGAGTATACCACAAGTAAGGAACATAAGCAGTCTTAAATATTTTCTGAAACGAATTCAACACTGTTTTAGTAATATTTTTCAAATTTTTACTTGGTGCGAATAAGCCACAAACGTAACAAAAGTTATTTCGCGTCGGACACTGCATTTTTTCAGATGAAATATATACAAATACGTTTTCGCACAACAGAACTTAAAACAATTTTGCAATTCCTTATTTCATCTGTCAGACCAGTTGTAAGTGTTGTAAAAGTCAAAAACTGTTTAGTGTTAGAAGGTTACTATTGATTAACTACAACTATATCGAGGAGGATGGGTCAAAAAACATTTTTTTTTCGTAACGCTTAAGTAGTTTAAAAATTTGGAGTCCCTTCAAGTTATGCTAAGAAAAGTGACAAAATTTTTTTTTTTCAAAAATAATAAAAATTGGGGAAAATCTGAGAATTGATAAAAATTGTTTTTAAAAAATTTGACGTGATACAGTCATTTCCACGAGTCTGCCTGCAAAAAATCAGCTCGATTGGATCACTGAAAAAGGGTTAAAAATCGGTCCAAAGGCTTTCACACAAGCCACTACGAGCTTTATAATTCAAACTTAAAAAAAAAAAATTCTGACGTGTACATGAAAATCGACGATACACGTGTATTTTTATTTTTTCCCCTCTTTCCGAATATGTGCATTTGGTTCATAGGACAGAAAAAAATTTATTTTTTGTAACACCGTGTAATCGTTCATGAGATATAGCCGATAGAAAATTTGGTTTCTGTGGGCGGTGCCACGCCTATTTGTGTAAGTATGTTTTTATATAGCTTATGATAGAGTCCCTACTCACAGTACCGAACTGTGAAAATTTCATTACAATCGGATCATTTATTTGGCTGATATATCGATAATTTAAAAAGGGGCGAGGCACCGCCTACTTTCTACAAAAAGGTAATTTTCCTTATACTACCAACATATGTACCAAATCTAATCTTCGCACATCTAATTGTTTATGAGATATGGCCATTTTCAACCTTCCAGCTCCAAAATACACTTTTGCCACGCTGCCTTCGCTGACGGGTCCAATTTTTCAAATAATATAGCCTGTAGGAATTCTGACATCAGTCAGTAACTGTGTTGAAAATTTCGTTAAAATCCGTTCAGCCGTTCGGACGTGATGGTTACACAAACAAACAGACAAACAGATAAACAGACCAACAATCACTTTTATAATATTAATAGGAATTAAATTGCTACTGTTTATTCTATTTTCTATAATTACTTGAATGCAATAAATGTTTTGAAACAAAAATAATTATGAGGTATTTTTTTAATATTACTCCAAGTTAATCATTAAAAATCCTTAAAACTAATAATATAATCATTAATATACCATTTATATATTAAAACTCATAATGATTATGGTCCCCGACTTCTGTGGAATGTTTTTTGAGTGAGGCTGATACAAACTATATGGGGAAATGTAAGACGCACAAATAAAAATTTACCTTGCTTGGATTGAATTTTAACACAGTTGATCCAGTAATAAATTTCCATTATTTAATGCAATTTGGTTTGAAACAAAGGAACTATTTACAGTAATTAATACTCCACAACCTGTCGAGCAGCCACTTAAAACATAATCTTCTAGCTTCTAGAGGCTGACGCTTCTTCTTTGGAAAAACTTAGAATGCTCTCGAAACTGACCTCAAGGATACTCATTTTCATTCGTACCTATGGACACTTATTTAGCTTCATAGTCTGACATTTTTACGTAATAGCCGTATTTTCATTGGGTTTCCCCAAAAAGTGATTTGGATCATATCAGTGGTATATATACCGAACCTCACATTCCTACACTGTATCGACCAATTGTCCGTACACCAGGCAGTTGCGAACATATTTCAATGTATCTCAAAAGATATATGGCCGATTGGATTAAAATATATTTTTTTAAAGTTAGAAGCACTGAACTCTAAAAAATGATTTAGAAAGAATCGGCCTCATACTTTTTGAGATACACTGAAATATGTTCTCAAGTGCCTGGTGTACGGACAACTGTTTGAAATGGTATATGTAATAGTCACATATTAACGTGTGTGGGCGGCGCCTCGACCCTTTTTGCAAACTTGCTTCCAGATACCCTGTTCATATCTGTAGGCCAACTGTAACATACTGTGAAATTTCCAAGACGATCTAAATATTAATATGATTGTTAAACAGGTTCTTTTAAAAGGGACGTGACATATCCAACTTCCACCCTGGCTGTAATTCATAATCTACCAGCAGCACATATACCAAAGTTCATCTTCATACGTCTGATATTCCATGGGATAAAAAACAATAAATAGTTTCCCATTACATCCCACGAAGGGCCCGGGGAGAACTTCTCACAATCACTGAGCTGTGCGCTATCCAGTTTTCACTTACTGATTGGGTCTTACAGTTTTACACCGATTCCGAACGGTACTTTGAGATCTTTTTCATGGCTATATACTCGATAGTGTCGCCGTCACTATGCGAGGTGACCGCCGCCGAAAGATATTTGAAGGTGGTCAGAGCAGGGTTCGAACCCAGGATCTCATGTACAAGAGTCGCGCACACTAACCATTGCACCACCGACGGCCACATTGTATGAGATGCATCCATTTTAAATTTCAAGTGGTATGGGTGGTGTCGCGCCCCTTTATCCAATCACTTCCAAATATATCCAGGAACTACCAGCAGGTCATCAGTACCACATTGTGAAATTTTCATAACAATCGGTCAATTAGAAAAACCGTCAGACCGATTTTTGAAAAGGGGGCGTTACCCCGCTCACTTCCACCTTGACTGTAATTCGAACTGTACGAAACAACTTATATAACAAATCTCATCTTCACACCTCTGAGAGTTTACGAAATATTGCCATTTTAAATTTCAAGTTGCAAAGGCGGTGCGACGCCCCTTTATCCAATCACCTCCAAGTATGGCCAAGGACTAACAGCAGCTCATCACTACCACATTGTGAAATTTTCATAATAACCGGTAGATTATAAATGTCGTCAGAACGATTTTTGAAAAGGGGCACCGCCCACTTCCGCCCTGGATATAATTCGAACTGTACGAACAACTTAAATACCAACTATATTCATACCTGTCATAGTTCATGAGATACAGCCGTACAAAGTTTCAAGACATATACCACGCCCACTAATGCGATCCCGCCCATTTTTTTTGGATCACGAATTTTGCTGCCAAATTATTATTAAGTAGAGAATTATTAAGGTGAAGCAATTCCCATTCTTTGACCGTGGGTATGACCTAATGAGTCAGCGAATACTCTCTGGAACGGCCGATGGATTACAACTTCTTTTCCCATTGGTGGTCTTAATATTCTGTTAGCCGCTTTTCACCTGAATATTCATATTGGGACAATAGAAGTATTCTTTAATTCTCCTCAGAGTTTTATAAAATCCTCCGTGGGCAACTTTAGGTGGATCGTGTGACTTTACTATAATTCCGTGGGTCAACTCGTTTGGCACTCATCCGAAAGTATTGTTCTCTTGTAAACCATACCCTCGATGACTAGTAAATCTGGCAGTCGGCTCTCGTTGTCATCTATGGTTTCCATCAGCTCTTTATAGTCGGCACCTTCGAAAGCCTTGTCTTTCAAGTCAATCATTTCCAGCACATCTGCAGAGATTTCTACCATCTCATATTTTGATAGCGTATCGGGCACCACATTTAGTTTGCCTTTGCGATGTTCGATCACAAAATCAAATGATTGCAGATGCAAACTCCAACGCGATAGCCTTCCGCTCAGATCGCGGTGGGACATCAGCCATTTGAGGCTGCTGTGATCTGTAACGACTGTAAAAGCCATAAGCTCAATAAATGGTCTGAACTTTTTAATGGCTAGTACCACCGCCAAGCATTCTCGCTCCGTCACAGTATAATTCCGCTGTGATGACGTCAATTTGTGCGAGTAGTATGCTATGGGGTGTTCTTCGCCGTTGTCATCTGTTTGAAACAACACTGCTCCCACTTCTAAGTCGGACGCGTCGCACTGGATATCATGTTCGTACCTCTAATAGTTCATGAGATATGGTCATTTCATATTTCAAGCTGTGTGGGCAGTGCCGGAATTTTTAGAAGCGGCTGTTCCTTGGGAATCCAAATTTTTTTACAGGTCTCATTTTCGTACCTCTAATATTTCATGAGATATAGCCGATAGAAAATTTGGTTTCTGTGGGCGGTGCCACGCCTATTTGTGTAATTATGTTTTTATAAAGCTTATGATAGAGTCCCTACTGACAGTACCGAACCGTGAAAATTTCATTACAATCGTATCATTTATTTGGCTGATATATCGATAATTTAAAAAGGGGCGTGGCACCGCCTACTTGCTACAAAAACATAATTTTGCTTATACAACCAACATATGTACCAAATCTAATCTTCGCACATCTAATTGTTTATGAGATATGGAAATTTTCAACTTTCCAGCTCCAAAATACACTTTTGGCACGCCCCCTACGCTAACGGGTCCAATTTTTCAAATAATATAGCCTATAGGAATTCTGACATCAGTCAGTAACTGATGGTTACACAACCAAACAGACAAACAGATAAACAGACCAACAATCACTTTTATAATATTAATAGGAATTAAATTGCTACGGGTTATTCTATCTATATATATAAAATTAAGTGGCAAAACTTCCTGTTCGCATACTCCTCCTAGACGGCTTGCCCGATTTCAATAAAATTTTCAGGGGTGATTGGGGTCTGTGTGGAGGGTGCACATAAGAAATTTCATCTGTGTATTTTTACACGTTTTGCAAAAACAAAAAAAAAATACATTAATTCTGTTTGGCTTTACGTGTTTTTTTCGGATTTTTATCACCACCAAGGTGCTTATTCATTTACGCGCCAGGTGGAAAAACCAAAAATGTTGTATAAGAAAATGTTATATAAATAAGTAATAGTTTTATAACAATAACTAAAACACAAAGTAAAAACCCTTAAGAATTTTAATCGATTTAGGTGTAGCGAAGCGCACCGGGTAAGAGCTAGTTTTCTATAATTACTTGAATTCAATAAATGTTTTGAAACAAAAATAATTATGAGGTGATTTTTTAATATT
Source organism: Phaonia tiefii (assembly GCA_963931995.1). Classification (NCBI taxonomy): domain Eukaryota; kingdom Metazoa; phylum Arthropoda; class Insecta; order Diptera; family Muscidae; genus Phaonia; species Phaonia tiefii. The sequence continues at coordinate 110,604,493 of OZ008368.1, read as the reverse complement.
ACTCCAATTTAATCATTACCATTGAAAAAAATCTTTAAAACTAATAATATAATCATTAGTATATCATTTATATATTAAAACTCATAAAGATTATGGTCCCGACTTCTGTGGAATGTTTTTTGAGTAACATTCCACAGAATGTAAGACGCACAAATAAAAATTTACCTTGCATGGATTAAATTTTAACACAGTTGATCCAGCAATGAATTTCCATTATTTAATGCAATTTGGTTTGAAATAAAGGAACTATTTACAGTAATTAATACTCCACAACCTGTCGAGCAGCCACTTAAAACATAATCTCCTAGCTTCTAGAGGCTGACGCTTCCTCTTTGGAAAAACTTAGAATGCTCTCGAAACTGACCTCAAGGATACTCATATTCATTCGTACCTGTGGCCACTTATTTAGCGACATAGTCTGACATTTTAACGTAATAGCCGTATTTTCATTGGTTTTCCCCAAAAAGTGATTTGGATCATATCAGTAGTATATGTACCGAACCTCACATTCCTACACTGTATCGACCAATTGTCCGTACACCAGGCAGTTGTGAACATATTTCAATGTATCTCAAAAGATATATGGCCGATTGGATTAAAATATATTTTTTTAAAGTTAGAAGCACTGAACTCTAAAAAATGATTTAGAAAGAATCGGCTTCAAACTTTTTCAGATACACTGAAATATGTTCTCAAGTGCCTGGTGTTCGGACAACTGTTTGAAATGGTATATGTAATAGTCACATATTAACGTGTGTGGCGGCGCCTCGACCCTTTTTGCAAACTTGCAGATACCCTGTTCATATCTGTAGGCCAACTGTAACATACTGTGAAATTTCCAAGACGATCAAAATATTAATATGATTGTTAAACGGTTTCTTTTAAAAGGGACGTGACATATCCAACTTCCACCCTGGCTGTAATTCATACTCTACCAGCAGCACATATACCAAACCTCATCTTCATACGTCTGATATTCCATGAGATAAAAAAAAATAAATAGTGTCCCATTACATCCCATGAAGGGCCCGGGGAGAACTTCTCACAATCACTGAGCTGTGCGCTTTCCAGTTTTCACTCACTGATTGGGACCTGCAGTTTTACACCGATTCCGAACGGTATTTTGAGATCTTTTTCATGGCTATATACTCGATAGTGTCGCCGTCACGAGGTGACCGCCGAGGTGTCGCCGTCACGAGGTGACCGCCGCGAGGTGACCGTAACGACTGTAACGACTGTAAAAGCCATAAGCTCAATAAATGGTCTGAACTTTTTAATGGCTAGTACCACCGCCAAGCATTCTCGCTCCGTCACAGTATAATTCCGCTGTGATGACGTCAATTTGTGCGAGTAGTATGCTATGGGGTGTTCTTCGCCGTTGTCATCTGTTTGAAACAACACTGCTCCCACTTCTAAGTCGGACGCGTCGCACTGGATATCATGTTCGTACCTCTAATAGTTCATGAGATATGGTCATTTCATATTTCAAGCTGTGTGGGCAGTGCCGGAATTTTTAGAAGCGGCTGTTCCTTGGGAATCCAAATTTTTTTACAGGTCTCATTTTCGTACCTCTAATATTTCATGAGATATAGCCGATAGAAAATTTGGTTTCTGTGGGCGGTGCCACGCCTATTTGTGTAATTATGTTTTTATAAAGCTTATGATAGAGTCCCTACTGACAGTACCGAACCGTGAAAATTTCATTACAATCGTATCATTTATTTGGCTGATATATCGATAATTTAAAAAGGGGCGTGGCACCGCCTACTTGCTACAAAAACGTAATTTTGCTTATACAACCAACATATGTACCAAATCTAATCTTCGCACATCTAATTGTTTATGAGATATGGCCATTTTCAACTTTCCAGCTCCAAAATACACTTTTGGCACGCCCCCTACGCTTACGGGTCCAATTTTTCAAATAATATAGCCTATAGGAATTCTGACATCAGTCAGTAACTGATGGTTACACAACCAAACAGACAAACAGATAAACAGACCAACAATCACTTTTATAATATTAATAGGAATTAAATTGCTACGGGTTATTCTATCTATATATATAAAATTAAGTGGCAAAACTTCCTGTTCGCATACTCCTCCTAGACGGCTTACCCGATTTCAATAAAATTTTCAGGGGTGATTGGGGTCTGTGTGGAGGGTGCACATAAGAAATTTCATCTGTGTATTTTTACACGTTTTGCAAAAACAAAAAAAAAATACATTAATTCTGTTTGGCTTTACGTGTTTTTTTCGGATTTTTATCATTTCTAGTCGGCTTGCCCGATTTCAATGAAATTTTTTTTTTGGGTCTGTGTGGAGGGTGCACATAAGAAATTTCATGTGTGTAGCTTTGCACGTTTTGCAAAAACAAAAAAAAATACATTAATTCTGTTTGGCTTTACGTGTTTTTTCGGGTCTTGCCCGATTTCAATGAAATTTTCAGGGGTGATTGGGGTCTGTGTGGAGGGTGCACATAAAACGAAATTTTCAGAAGTGATTGGGGTCTGTGTGGAGGGTGCACATAAGAAATTTAATGTGTGTATCATTGCACGTTTTGCAATTAATTCTGTTTGGCTTTACGTGTTTTTTGGGATTTTTATTATTGTTTTGCAGCAAGATTGGCAGTCCTGCCTTTTATTAATAAATAAACAGAAACAGCTGGCGAATGTTTACAATTATTAAAAAACATTGACATCGCAACATTGTGTGTTTTTTCACATTTAAATCAATCGATTTGCTACATTTATTCGAAAAGAATACTTTAGAAAATGCCTCCACTACGCAGACGTAATACGGTTGGCAGGCATACGCGTGATTCACAAAGTCAAATCAAACAAAAAATATGATCCATGGTCCTTGCGGCGCTATTAATCCAACGTCACCATGCATGATTGGCAATAAGTGTTCAAAGCGCTATCCAAGAACTTTAGTTGCTGATACAATCACTGGAAATGACGGATATCCATTATATCGGCGTCGATCCTCTGAAGATGGCGGTAATTCAACGGTCATAAAAGTTCGAAATCAAGACGTTGATGTTGATAATCGTTGGGTCGTGCCGTATTCACCATTGTTGTCAAAAATTTTCGAAGCGCACATCAACGTAGAATATTGCAACTCTGTCAAATCGATCAAATACATCTGCAAATACGTAAATAAGGGCAGTGATATGGCAGTTTTCGGGGTGGCTGATTATCAGAATATCGATGAAATTCAGCAAGACCAAATGGGCCGTTATATAAGCATCAACGAAGCGGTATGGCGCATTTTATCGTTCCCAATACACGACCGGTATCCCGTTGTTGTTCATTTGGCAGTTCATCTCGAAAACGGTCAACGCGTTTATTTCACTGCAGAAAATGTACAACAGAGAGCAGCACGACCACCGGGGACAACACTAACTGCCTTCTTCGAGTTGTGTGAAAACGATGAATTTGCAAGAACATTGCTATATTCCGAAATACCAAAATATTTCCCTTGGAATTCATCATCGAAAATATTTCAACGACGAAAGCAAGGGGAGCGTCTTGACGGTTATCCAAATATCCGTAAAACCGATGCCGTAGGACGCATTTACAACATCCATCCGAACAACGCCGAATGTTTCTATTTGCGTCTGCTATTAGTCAACGTGCGCGGACCAAGATCATTTGATGATTTGAAAACTGTTGACGGTCAGTTGTGTGCGACGTATCGTGAAGCATGTCAGCGTTTGCATTTGTTGGAAGATGATATGCATTGGGACACCGCACTTCATGACGCATCAGTCACATCTCATCCAAAACAAATACGCGTACTATTCGCCATGATAATATCTACATGCCTTCCGTCAAATCCGCAAGAACTGTGGAATTAGTACAAAGACTACATGACCGAGGATTTATTGATTTTGGCGCGTAATCGAGCATCGGAAGCAGACTTGCTATATACATTAGAAATGTATAATGATGCTTTGATATTGGTCGAAGATCTGTGCCTTGCAATTGCGAATAAGACATTAGCGCAACTTGGCATAACTGCGCCCAATCGTTCAGCGCTTGATATGCTTGACCGTGAGCTTCAACGTGAACAAAAATTCGATTGAAATGAATTGCGTGCTTTCATACAAGCTAACATTACAAAATGGAATATTCAGCAGAAAAATGCTTATGATAATATTATACGAGCGGTTGACAATAACGCCGGTGGATTCTACTTTCTGGATGCGCCCGGTGGTACAGGGAAAACGTTTCTTTGATTCTTTCTAATATACGGTCACAGCAGAAAATTGCGTTGGCAATTGCTTCGTCAGGCATCGCTGCTACTCTACTTGATGGCGGCCGAACAGCACATTCTGCTTTGAAATTGCCGTTGAACATCCAAGTCGTTGAAACACCAACGTGCAACATATCGAGGAATTCAGCAATGGCAAAAGTTTTGCGAGGAGCTGCAATAGTTCTATGAGTTGAGTGCCCAATGGCTAACAAAAAGTCATTAGAAGCATTTAATAGAACAATGCAAAATTTACGCCAAAATCGACAACTTTTAGGCGGGGCATTAGTATTATTATCCGGCGATTTTAGGCAAACTTTGCCAGTCATTCCTCGATCAACTCCTGCAGACGAAATAAACGCATGTTTAAAATCGTCAGTTTTGTGGAGACATGTTCAAAGGCTGACTCTTACCATCAACATGGGAGTCCAATTGCAAAATGATCGATCCGCAGCGGCGTTTTCGAAGCAGTTGTTGGACATTGGCGAAGGCAAAATACCAATCGATGATACCGGTTTGATCACATTGCAGAACAACTTTTGTACACTTTTACAATCGAAAGAAGAATTGATTGAAAGTGTATTTCCGAATATTGTTCAACAGTATCAACGCAATGATTACTTAAGTGAACGCGCAATATTGGCACCGAAAAATGTACACGTCAACGAAATCAATTTTGCCATTCAAGAAAAACTGCCAGGAGAAGCTACAACATATGCATCGATTGATAGCGTTTTGAATCAAGATGAAGTAGTCAATTATCCAACTGAATTCTTGAATTCTTTGGATCCCCCGGGTCTGCCATCGCATCGTTTGGTCCTGAAAGTCGGTTCACCTATTATACTTCTACGAAATCTGAAGCCACCGAATTTGTGTAATGCACAAGACTTTCAGTCAAAAAATTGTTTCCAAATTTGATTGAAGCAACCATACTAAATGGCAAGGCAGCAGGTGAAGTTGTACTCTTACCACGCATTCCAATGATTCCAACGGACATGCCGTTTGAATTTAAGCGCTTGCAGTTCCCACTACGTATTGCCTTTGCGATGACCATAAACAAATCGCAAGGGCAAACGTTTCGAGTGTGCGGCGTCAATTTGGAAGAACCGTGCTTCTCCCACGGCCAATTGTATGTCGCATGTTCGAGAGTGGGAACACCAAGGTGCTTATTCATTTACGCGCCAGGTGGAAAAACCAAAAATGTTGTATAAGAAAATGTTATATAAATAAGTAATAGTTTTATAACAATAACTAAAACACAAAGTAAAAACCCTTAAGAATTTTAATCGATTTAGGTGTACCGAAGCGCACCGGGTAAGAGCTAGTTTTCTATAATTACTTGAATTCAATAAATGTTTTGAAACAAAAATAATTATGAGGTGATTTTTTAATATTACTCCAATTTAATCATTACCATTGAAAAAAATCCTTAAAACTAATAATATAATCATTAGTATATCATTTATATATTAAAACTCATAAAGATTATGGTCCCGACTTCTGTGGAATGTTTTTTGAGTGAGGCTGATACAAACTATATGGGGAAATGTAAGACGCACAAATAAAAATTTACCTTGCATGGATTGAATTTTAACACAGTTGATCCAGCAATGAATTTCCATTATTTAATGCAATTTGGTTTGAAATAAAGGAACTATTTACAGTAATTAATACTCCACAACCTGTCGAGCAGCCACTTAAAACATAATCTCCTAGCTTCTAGAGGCTGACGCTTCCTCTTTGGAAAAACTTAGAATGCTCTCGAAACTGACCTCAAGGATACTCATATTCATTCGTACCTGTGGCCACTTATTTAGCGACATAGTCTGACATTTTAACGTAATAGCCGTATTTTCATTGGTTTTCCCCAAAAAGTGATTTGGATCATATCAGTAGTATATGTACCGAACCTCACATTCCTACACTGTATCGACCAATTGTCCGTACACCAGGCAGTTGTGAACATATTTCAATGTATCTCAAAAGATATATGGCCGATTGGATTAAAATATATTTTTTTAAAGTTAGAAGCACTGAACTCTAAAAAATGATTTAGAAAGAATCGGCTTCAAACGTTTTCAGATACACTGAAATATGTTCTCAAGTGCCTGGTGTTCGGACAACTGTTTGAAATGGTATATGTAATAGTCACATATTAACGTGTGTGGCGGCGCCTCGACCCTTTTTGCAAACTTGCTTCCAGATACCCTGTTCATATCTGTAGGCCAACTGTAACATACTGTGAAATTTCCAAGACGATCAAAATATTAATATGATTGTTAAACGGTTTCTTTTAAAAGGGACGTGACATATCCAACTTCCACCCTGGCTGTAATTCATACTCTACCAGCAGCACATATACCAAACCTCATCTTCATACGTCTGATATTCCATGAGATAAAAAAAAATAAATAGTGTCCCATTACATCCCATGAAGGGCCCGGGGAGAACTTCTCACAATCACTGAGCTGTGCGCTTTCCAGTTTTCACTCACTGATTGGGACCTGCAGTTTTACACCGATTCCGAACGGTATTTTGAGATCTTTTTCATGGCTATATACTCGATAGTGTCGCCGTCACGAGGTGACCGCCGAGGTGTCGCCGTCACGAGGTGACCGCCACCGAAAGAAATTTGAAGGTGGTCAGAGCCGGATTCGAACCCAGGATCTCATGTACAAGAGTCGCGCACACTAACCATTGCACCACCGACGGCCACATTGTATGAGATGCATCCATTTTAAATTTCAAGTTGTATGGGTGGTGTCGCGCCCCTTTATCCAATCATTTCCAAATATATCCAGGAACTACCAGCAGGTCATCAGTACCACATTGTGAAATTTTCATAACAATCGGTCTATCAGAAAAACCGTCAGAGCGATTTTTGAAAAGGGGGCGTTACTCCGCCCACTTCCACCCTGACTGTAATTCGAACTGTACGAAACAACTTATATAACAAATCTCATCTTCACACCTCTGAGAGTTTATGAAATATAGCCATTTTAGATTTCAATTTGCAAAGGCGATGATACGCCCCTTTATCCAATCACCTCCAAGTATGGCCAAGGACTAACAGCACCTCGTCATTACCACATTGTGAAATTTTCATAATAACCGGTAGATTGTAAATGTCGTCAGAAAGATTTTTGAAAAGGGGCACCGCCCATTTCCACCCTGGATGTAATTAGAACTGTACCAACAACTTATATACCAACTATATTCATACCTGTCATAGTTCATGAGATACAGCCGTACAAAGTTTCAAGACATATACAATGCCCACTAATGCGATCCCGCCCATTTTTTGTTGGATCACGAATTTTGCTGCCAAATTATTATTAATTCGAGAATTATTAAGGTGAAGCAATTCCCATTCTTTGACCGTGGGTATGACCTAATGAGTCAGCGAATATTCTCTGGAACGGCCGATGGATTACAACTTCTTTACCCATTGGTGGTCTTAATATTCTGTTAGCCGCTTTTCACCTGACTATTCATATTGGGCCAATAGAAGTATTTTATAATTCTCCTCAGAGTTTTATAAAATCCTCCGTGGGCAACTTTTGGTGGATCGTGTGACTTTACTATAATTCCGTGGGTCAACTCGTTTGGCACTCATCCGAAAGTATTGTTCTCTTATACACCATACCCTCGATAACTAGTAAATCTGGCAGTCGGCTCTCGTTGTCCTCTATGGTTTCCATCAACTCTTTATAGTCGGCACCTTCGAAAGCCTTGTCTTTCAAGTCAATCATTTCCAGCACATCTGCAGAGATTTCTTCCATCTCATATTTTGATAGTGTATCGGGCACCACATTTAGTTTGCCTTTGCGATGTTCGATCATAAAATCAAATGATTCCAGATGCAAACTCCAACGCGATAACCTTCCGCTCAGATCGCGGTGGGACATCAGCCATTTGAGGCTGCTGTTATCTATAACGGCTGTAAGAGCCATAAGCTCAATAAATGGTCGGAACTTTTTAATGGCTAGTACCACCGCCAAGCATTCTCGCTCCGTCACAGTATAATTCCGCTGTGATGACGTCAATTTGCGCGAGTAGTATGCTATGGGGTGTTCTTCGCCGTTGTCATCTGTTTGAAACAACACTGCTCCCACTCCTAAGTCGGACGCGTCGCACTGGATGAAAAATCGCCTCGAATCGCCTTGCAATCGTCGCATAGTCTGAGATGAACTTTCGCTACCAACCGGTGGCGGCTAAGAAACCCCTAACCTTTTTCAAAGTTTTGAATATTTGTAGCCCACTATGGATTCAACCTTTGATGGATCGGGCTGAACTTGGCCGCAGCCGACGAGGTAACCTAAATATCGCAACTCTTTAAAACAAAAGTTCGATTTTTGAATATTGATCGTCAGACCAGCATCTTCGAGATACTGCGCAACTTGGTGCAGAAGATCCATATGGGTCTGAAAGTCTGTAGTCTGTCTGTAGTAGACGAAGACGCGATCACTGATGGCGGAAAGTTTCACTTTATTCGCCAAAAGGCAAAGTCTTTGGGCCGCGTTACACAACCCAAAAGGCATTACCTTAAAATGGTAAAGTGGCCTTCCGGGAACGCATCTTTCAGATCCACACTGGAGATGTAGTGGGTATCGCCTTACCTGCTGACCAAACCCTCTATTTGCGGTAATGGATACGCATCCTTGACGGTTAGAGCATTTAGCTTGCGCGCATCCAAGCAAAGCCTATTCTTAGTTCCCTTGCGTACTAACGTCACGGGATGGCTACATGGACTTTCGCTAGGCTCAGTAACCAATAGGTCAAGCATGCGATTCGCCTCCACTGCCGGCGAAACTGGATAAAAACGACCCTTCACTGATACTACGTCCCCAGTATCAATTGAATTTGTCTCTAAAGGTGTTTTAACGAGGCCTTTCCTGGTATAGCAAGGAAAACTCTATACCACGGCTTCTACCTGTTCAGTTTGCTGCTGCGTCAGGGCATGGGTATTAACTACCTCAGGAAAACTCTGTACCACGGCTTCTAGCTGTTCAGTTTGCTGCTGCGTCAGGGCATGGATATTAACCACCTCAGGGAAATTAACGTTTTCGCATAGGTCTACTCCCTGAGTCGTAAGACTCACGATGCCCGTCAGCAGCTTGAACGTCTTCATAAAGTCCACGCCCAAATAGAGCGCACGTTCTAAAGTCAGCACTAGCTAGTCGATTTTCTCTGAATGTCTTCCAAAATTAATTCTTACTCGTATTCTACTACGAATTGGGTGAGGACTCCCATCGGCTGTACGGATGGACGACCCGAACCGATATATCTGGAGGCCAACTTTATCGATCAGCTCTTGACATCCCTTGCCTAAACAAGTCACGGATGCTCCGCTGTCTATGAGCCCCTCAACTTCTATGCCACCAATATTAACCTTAGCATAGAAGCGATTGTCTTCACCTTCAATCAAAGTAGTTGCGGCAATCTCTCGTCTGATCTGCCGTCGTTTCTCAAATCTTGCCCTTGCTCTTAGTATTCGGTCAGATGTTATGCCAAATATTGTGGCTCGTGCCTTCTGGTATTCTGCTATTCGTTCATGCAATGGCTTCAGCGTTCTTAACTTCGGAGTAGCTGGATTATCTTCTATCCTGCCTTTACTTCTCAAAATCCCTACCGGAGGATCTCCATTAGATAATGGAGTCGTAGATGTAGCGGTGCTTGTGGCCGTCGGTGGTGCAATGGTTAGTGTGCGCGGCTCTTGTACATGAGATCCTGGGTTCGAACCCGGCTCTGACCACCTTCAAATTTTCTTTCGGCGGCGGTCACCTCGCATAGTGACGGCGACACTATCGAGTATCTAGCCATGAAAAAGCTTCTCAAAATACCGTTCGGAATCGGTGTAAAACTGTAGGTCCCAATCAGTGAGTGAAAACTGGAAAGCGCACAGCTCAGTGATTGTGAGAAGTTCTCCCCAGTCCCTTTATGGGATGTAATGGGAAACTATTTATTTATTTAGATGTAGCGGTGCACACTGGTTTATTAAATCCTGGTTCATTATAAGCTGGATTGGTATCAGTCATTTGGGTTGGAGCTAAGTTGGTTTTAGTTGTGTTTGGATAGTAGTCTTGGTAATGTCTGTGTTCGATATTGCAGGGTTTCGGTGGTTGTGCTGGTGATGGCTGGGCTCAAACACCTGTTGTCCTCACCTCCCCAGTCTGAGGTGGGTGCTTTGACAGGTTTCCCTGACAATTGGACACTTGGGTGTGACTATGTTGTCCTTACCACATTTATTACAGAAGATCTTCCTCGTTGTTGAAAAACAATCTCGGAAAATATGTTCAGGAGTTCTACAATTCCAACAGATGACTTTGCTGGAGGCTCCCAAAGCATAAGTCTTCCCTTCTGGTAAAGCTGTCGCTGCCTCTTCCTCAGACACTATCCCGTGTATCCGTGGTGGCGGTGTTGGCTTCTGTGGGGGCTGCTGCCGCTGCATCGCCAACAAACTTTCAGCTCTTTTCACCTCTCTGCTGAAATCGCTGATATTATCTACCTTTATCTAGGAAATCAAATTCCCCAAAGACGCTTTCAAGTTGCCCTTCATAATCTCAATCAGGTGCGTTTAAAAATAGGGAGTACGCTACTGGTTCCGCAACCACATCACGCCTTTGAAAAACTCCTGGAATGTCTCGTGAGGCTGCTGCTTCCTGCTCAATATCTGCTCCTGGATCTGGAAGTCGCTGTCAAATCTTTGGAACTGACTCACCATTGCTTTTTGGATCTCCCTCCAGGTAAGCATAGGCGTTAGCTTCCGGTAATTCGAATAAAATTCATTTGCTGATCCTTCTAACAAATGGTGCAGGTTTTTGATCAAATATCCTTCTGAACACTCGTTATTGCATAGTTCTCTTGTTTGGTACAGGAAATCTTGGACATCCATCGTTTTTGAAGTTCCATCAAACTTCAGTCCCCACTTGGATAAGTCGGGTTTACGCCACCTTGGGCTGTGGGACTCTCGGGTTCCTAACCCATGCGGGTTACGTCTTCTCTCACGCAGTGGCCTATCCAATAGTGGTGTCGATTTCTGTGTGGGCCAAAAGTCCCCTCCGGGTACTTGTCGGCTGCCATCCTGTCGTTGTTCTGCACCTTGTGCCACTGAAACTCTCATTGAAACAATCTGATGATCTGTCGCTGGTTGTGGCTGCTCCTCATCCACTGGTATGGTCGGCATCCGGGTCACAGGTATTGACTGCTCATCTTGTCTCGACCGCAGGCGGGTGCAGTTGTAAAAAGAGGCATTTTTGGTACGGTAGGGTGATTAGCCCTGCCTAATGATGCTGCCTGCCTTGTGGCTGCTAATATAGCGGGTAAAATTCGTCTTATTCGGGCCTCGTCATCGGCTCCTAGTTCAAAATCACTATGCTGTACTGGACCTGGTCTGGATGCTGTTCCAAACCCTGTTGGTCTCGCGTCTTCTTTGCGTCGGTCTCGCGTCTTCTATGCGGTCGTGTGCCGTGAGTGTGCTAAAATCCGGCGATTCCAAAGATACCGCCTGATCGGAACCAAGAAGCTTCTCCAGACCCACTGGAAATACGTTGCCGCTCGACCCCACGACTGGTGCAGGAGCCGTTGGGGCTGATGCTGCTGCCGATCTGGCCCCATTCGCTTGCGATCTCGTCACAGACGCTGCTCGTGGCTGCGTCGCTCTTGAGACCGTATCTTCTGACAATTGGGTCCCCTCCTCAACTCCTCCAGGCGGCGACCGTTCAACACGCATCGTGGCTTACTCTCACAATCCCGAAAATTTAAATTAATTCGAAAGTTTATTCCCCTTAGGGGATGCAAAAATCTATAATTTATACCGCGTGTTGTGTAACCCAGACTAGCCACTCGGTAACAACGAATAATGGCGTTGGGACAAACAAACGAGACAAAGTTAAAGCCAAAAGAAAAAGAGATTTCAGACTTATTTCCGAATTCCAAAAATTATTTGATGAAAACCAAAACCAAAAAAAATAACAGCTGAAAATCAAAAAATAATTAACAAAATGTATATATTATATGAAAATTCAAATTAAAATCAAATGGGTTATAGCAGAAAAATAGATCAAAAAAAATAATGTGAAAATGAGAAAATTTCACAATTAACTCAAACGAAACAAAAAAATCAACACTCCAAAATGCAGTGATGTAGTTACTTTAACGCCAAGGAAATAAAATTCGAAAAATAATAGAAACGAAAATAAAACTAAAACTAAAAATTAAAAAACGTACCGTAATCGTTAATAAAATCGGAAAAAATTATAAAGATACTGTATCATAACCGAAATTTAGACTCTAAACTTTAATATCACTAACGTGATAATCATCCGTATGTGAATGCGAAAGCAAAACTTATTTTACTTAATGACGAAAGTCACAACACTCAAAAATCGGAATCTTTCATCTGAATACTTCTCAAAAACAAAACTTAATCTGGGATCATACACCCATAAATTCAAAACTCGAAAATCAAAAATCGGAGTCTTTCATCCGAAAAATTCAAAACTCAAAAATCAAAACTCGGATTCTTTCATCCGAAAAAACAAAACTCAAAAATGAAACTCGAAGTCTTTCATCCGAAAAAGTTCAAAAACCAAAACTCAAACTTGGGATCGTACACCCATAAACTCGAAACACGGAGTCTTTCATCCGAAAAAATCAAAACTCAAAACTCGGAGTCTTTCATCCGAAGAATCAAATCTCAAAAATCAACACTCGGAGTCTTTCCTCCGGAAAAATCAAAACTCAAAAATTAAAACATGGGATCATACACCCAAAAACTCAAAAACCAGACTCGGAGTATTTCATTCGAAAAAATCAAAACTCAAAATCGGAATCTTTCATCCGAAACACAAAACGTATCATGAAATCAAAAATCAAAACTAAATCAATAATCAAAATCGTAAATCAAAAACCAAAACTAATAATCAAAAATTCGTACTCAAACTAAATGGTAAGTAGGGGTACGGATTGTTAAGTAAACTTGGGTTATTTTTCAAAAACATATAAACCGGAGAAAACATGATCTCTACAGGCTTAAAGGAAATTACAACTAAAAACATATAATGCAAAACTTCTTTCAAAACAAAAACAAACATGCTCAAAAACATTATATGCGGTGGTAAACTGGAAGACAACGATAGGGCAAACGTAATAAGTCTTAAACTCTCCCAGACTCCCCTGAATACTTCCTTCGCATTCAGCTGAGTTACAAATAACTCGTAGCTACCGAAAAATGAAACCGTAAACTAAATTAAATTTCAAAATAATGCAAGACTTGCCACCAATGCATTTAGCAAAACGTCGCAACTCGGGCAGATCAGATGATCTCCACCGGAACTTACGTGCCGCCTACTGACGCTAACAGGCACACGCACATTAAGGCAACCGTGTGTCCTGGCAGTTGGACGCCGAGCAGAAACGTCGCAACGCGGTTAGATCCGATTGTCTTCGCCGGGCCTTACGTATCGTCCGACACCCTAACTACTAAAACACTTACTATTGATCTTCACAAACGGAAATTTAAATGGATCATCAAAATGCTTATGGCTGGTCACAATCGGAGCAATTGCTCCTGACATTAACGCAGGAATAAGCACTATAAAGGGAAAAAAGTTTCCCGCAGCATTCCTGTCGCAACGAGTCAGAGATAAAACTCCCCAAACGGGACTTACGTGAAGCGTAAGGACAACTAATTTCACTAAACTAAACTACTGAACTATTGACAATATTACTCGGGCCCCACGTTGGGCGCCATTATGTCATAGTTACACAGAGACACAACAGTAAGCGATAAAGTGGGTAGGGCACCTTTAGACTCACATTGTGAACCTTCAGGTCCTACGTTGTGCGCCTTTATGTCAATGCATCCGAGCGCCATACGTTTTAATATTTGGCTGAATGTGTTCGTGCACTTATTGAGCGGACGTCCTCGTATGCCATGCGGATGCCGGGCTGGTGAACTCGCTGGACGGGGGCATCTTCCCGCTCGCCAGATGCTACAACGATCGAACTCTGAGCATTGTTTACATACGAGCTTTGCACACACAAAAAGAATTGCGGACATAAAAAAGAAACGAAGCCCGAATGATATCATCAAGTCATCTCACAAACAAAAAGGAACCGAATTACCTACAAACAAATAACACGATGTCTTGGAAGAAGTTTAAATGCAAAAGCACAAATTTTGCAGTACATGGGCTGACTGTTGTTGTTGTCAGCTGGTGGTGCAATCCCTTATGCAGCCCTTTTAGCTTCTCCGTGATACTGTTTCTACTTCAGTATCCCAAAAACGCAAAATCGCCAAAGTTACTTACCCCGAGGACCCCACTACTCCATTTCGGTCATCTATTCGACCATATTCACAATTAATATAATTCAAACTTTTATTTGTTGCCAACGCAACCAAAACTTACGAAATTTAAAGTTACCAAACTTAACTGTCTTAGAAATTTAACAATAGAAATTTAACAATAAATGCCCCATGGGCGAAGCGAACCTCTTAATGGGTTAAAAATTCACAAAGAAACTTAATTTTTAATTTCATGATCAACATTTCTTTTCCTCTTACTCACTATTACAAATTAAATTTACTTTACTCTATAACTTAAAACTGAATATGCATCAAGCCAAAACAACAAAACCTAATTTACGGGCTAAATTAACTCAAACATCTAGCTGAATCATACAGGCTAGGCTCCGATAGTTTGACTGCCGTCGCGTGGCCGCGAAACGAACTCAAAATGGGCCCGTGCCCTTACAGTACGATGATTACAGAACGCGTAGTCTCCACTTCTTTAAGATCGGCATTCACGATAACCGAAACAAACTTAAACTTAGCCGGCCTAGACAAACGCGCACGATTTATGCGTCCAGAGGCAATTCGCATGGGCTAAATATAAATACATTATCAAATATAATCTAATAGAACGTCAAAATTAAGTCATCTGTCCAAAAATGTCAAAGTATAGGGGTACGGAAGGAGGCACAGAACGCTTTCGGGCTTATATTTGCTCCCTGTAGAAATTAATTTTAAAATTCACTTATTATTTGGGCTTGAGTTCGTAATATACATTTAATTTAACAAGTTGGCCCCTTCATTGATTAATACAACGAGATTTCTAATCGTTTTTATACAAACTTTAATTAGTTTGCCAATTCGCTTATTCTACTATTATTGTTCTTGCTTTCATTTGCTTTTATATTTTGCAGATTTTCTCATTTATCTAGATTCAAAAATTATTTCCAGACTTCATACATTTGCTTCGATTTTATTTTCTTAATTGTACTGCCATTTGTAGGCTCAAATTTAGCATTATTTCTTATACGTATTTTATATTTAAGATTGCTTAGGGCTTACTCATGGTATAAAATATGTTTAGCACTCCCTACTTAATAATTGTAGACCCTGTACAGGGCTCTACATTAACCGAACTTAACACTTAATGGGGGTTTTGTCTGTCCATATAAACATGAAAAAGAAGGACTTACCAAAGCCACCAGGGTGGCTTACTTGCTTATGAACTTTACTTGATGATGATGATGCTCATGCTGATAAGTTTTAGCAGCTGCCGGATATGATTGCGAAAATGATTATTAGCTCGTAATGGTGATTACAATGGTGATTATGTGCTGGTAATGATGATTGTGATGAAGAAAATGATGGTAATGAGTGACAGTTGAGATATTACGGAGCAGATTTTGATGGCACAGGTTAGTGGTGAAATTCTGGACGAACTGGTCTCTCGGAGTTGTTGGAAACTGATGAATTTGTAGCTGGGGCTTAATGATGCGACTGAAATGTAATATGATGATACTTAACCAAAGCGGGAGATGCTTTGGTGTAAAAGGTAGGCGGCGCACAACTGCCGAGAAACGTCGAGAACTGAATTGTTCAAAAATATCAAAAGGAAAAAGAACACACGCGAATACTCAAGCCATTAAGGCTGCGTAGAATAAAATGAGGAATGTGCAGCTTTTGGGCGCTTTGTCACAGCACCAAGCACACGTGTCGCTAAAGCGACTAGGGTGACCCAATGTCCCTCCGTACAAAGCGCCTCCCTTGAGCTCCCGTCCACCTGCGGTCACTGAATCCGATGGGTTTCGACGGACGGACGAAGAACATGGATATTAAGCTCCTTAGTACCAAAATAAGCGCAAATTGGGCTTAGTGGCGATTAGTAGCATGATGATGGATGCAACGGGCCAGAACCTAAAGAAAAAACACAATTACTGCCCGGACCGGACAGACATCGATTCTCCCTAACCTACCTTTTGGCCGGAGAACAATGGGATGCGTGTATGCGGGGGGTTTTTGCTTTCCTTTATAGCTGGAATTGCTTTCTTGCCACAACCGTCTTGGGCAAAGAACTAAACACTTTTTCACACTTTACTTGGGGTTTGCCGAGGGTTTTATTTTAAAATTTTGTCAGACGATGCAGACTTCACAGGTTAACTGATTTCACAAGAGTGATTTTTGCCAAGATAAAATGGTGGTTGACGAATAGCGTGGCCTAACCGACGCCATTAGTTTTTATGTATATATTGATGTTAGTTTCGTGGCTGCTGTATTCGTTTTCGCAAAAGATGTATGTGTCAAATAACTTGACAGTCACACATACATTCACTGCGGGCGGATAAAATTGAACGACGTGATACAATCATGAAGGTGGCGCTAGGGTACCGGGAGATAATCGTCGATGGTGGATTTATACCAGGTGGAGAAGGGCGCCGCCACAAAACATGTCTCGTTCAACGTATCGCCCGCGTTCATGGAAAAATTAAGGATATTTGAAAGGAAATGTTTAAGAGCCTCTACTTCTCTGTACAGAACAACAAAAAGTCAGTACACAAAGTATATATCAAACAAGAAATTGTATAAATATAATAAGGCAAATGTAATTCGAAGTGATAATTACATCATAAATTTAATAACATCCATATACTACGTTTTACAACAAAGTATGAAAACAATTTATTAGTGCATTACGAAAAGGGTTTGTCCCACCCGAAGCGTTTATATACCTGGACAAAGAAAAATATATCGGAATCTATATATATAAAATTACGTGGCAAAACTTCCTGTTCGCATACTCCTCCTAGACGGCTTGCCCGATTTCAATAAAATTTTCAGGGGTGATTGGGGTCTGTGTGGAGGGTGCACATAAGAAATTGCATGTGAGTATCTTTCTGGCGAATGTTTACAATTATTAAAAAACATTGACATCGCCACATTTTGTGTTTTTTCCACATTTAATTCAATCGATTTGCTACATGTATTCGAAAAGAATACTTTAGAAAATGCCTCCACTACGCAGACGTAATACGGTTGGCAGGCATACGCGTGATTCACATCGAATGTCATTATGGAGAACAAATCAAAGCGAAGAGCAACGCGCTCAAGTGAATGCCCGAGGTAGAGCGGTGTACAGAGAGCGGCGTGCACAGTTTAGAGCTGAATCCGCAGACAATCAACGGCCAAATTATCGCCAAGGCAGAGTTCCGCTTCGTCTTCGCGATCAAATGGAACATGTTGGCTTTCACTACGATCCTGACTGCGACTACAGCCTGCATGGTTCCATTGGAGCAATGGATGTTATTTGTACGCACTGCAATGCAGCGAAGTTTCGAGGAGAAACAGCTGTCATGTGCTGCTCCGGTGGCAAAGTGAATCTGCCTGCATTGGAACCGCCACCAGAACCATTACACTCCTTGCTAACTGGAGAATCGTCGACATCTAAGCATTTTTTGCAGAACATTCAAGCATACAATTCATGTTTTCAAATGACTTCTTTTGGTGCCACAAAGATCATTAGAGATACATTTATGCCGACATTCAAGGTGATTGCTTTGCATTGAATTTCAAGTGAAACATTTGACATTTTTAAATATTCCAATCATTCATCCAATTTTATTGCACAAACATTATAGATTCAGGGACAAATATACCATCGAGCAGGCTCGCTATTACCATTTGCCAATGATGACTATAAATTTTTGCAAATATATTTTATCGGTAATGAAACTGACCAACTCAATCAACGGTGTACAATTGGGACCGGCACAAGGCGAGAAATCGTACTGAATTTGCTAAGATTTCTTCATGAACACAATGAATTGATTCGATTGTTCAAAATCGCATTGGACCGCATGCCGTCTGGTAACCATCGAATCGTCATCAGAGCAGATAAAATGCCGATGGGGCAGCATGCCAGACGATTCAACGCACCAACAATCGATGAGGTGGCAATCGTCATTGTAGGCGAACAGTTTGAATCGCGAGATATTGTACTGCACCGTAGAAACGAACAACTTCAGCGTGTTTCCGAGCTACACCGTAGTTATGATGCATTACAGTATCCGATATTATTCTGGAGAGGTGATGACGGCTATCACATTAATATGCGATTGATAAATCCAACTACTGGTAAATAATCATTAAATTTAAAAAGTACATTTTCTTACGATTCAACATTTTGCGTATTGCTCATTTATAGGCCAAGAAACACCGAAAAAACTCAGTGCGATGAACTTATATTCGTACAGAATAATGATTCGTCCGCACGAATATAACTACATCTTGAAATGTCGCAAGCTTTTCCATCAGTATTTGGTTGACATGTATGCGAAGATCGAGACCGAACGTGTCAACTTTATTCGATTCAACCAAGCGAAATTGCGCTCTGAAGAGTATATCCATTTGAGAGATGCCGTAATGAATGATGCAAATGTGAATAACATTGGACGGCAGTCCGCGCCATATGCACGAGTATGCGCAAGATGCGATGTCGTATGTGCGCCATTACGGCAGACCGGATCTGTTCATAACGTTCACGTGCAATCCTCAGTGGAATGACATCAAAGACCATTTGTTCCCCGGTCAATCAACAACTGATCGTCACGACATATCAGCACGTGTATTCAGGGAAAAGCAAAAAGCATTGATGAATTTAATTGTGAAACTTCGTGTTTTTGGAGAAGTTCGATGCTGGATGTTCTCAAAAAAGAGAGATCAACGTAGAATATTGCAACTCTGTCAAATCGATCAAATACATCTGCAAATACGTAAATAAGGGCAGTGATATGGCAGTTTTCGGGGTGGCTGGTTATCAGAATATCGATGAAATTCAGCAAGACCAAATGGGCCGTTATATAAGCATCAACGAAGCGGTATGGCGCATTTTATCGTTCCCAATACACGACCGGTATCCCGTTGTTGTTCATTTGGCAGTTCATCTCGAAAATGGTCAACGCGTTTATTTCACTGCAGAAAATGTACAACAGACAGCAGCACGACCACCGGGGACAACACTAACTGCCTTCTTCGAGTTGTGTGAAAACGATGAATTTGCAAGAACATTGCTATATTCCGAAATACCAAAATATTTCACTTGGAATTCATCATCGAAAATATTTCAACGACGAAAGCAAGGGGAGCGTGTTGACGGTTATCCAAATATCCGTAAAACCGATGCCATAGGACGCATTTACAACATCCATCCGAACAACGCCGAATGTTTCTATTTGCGTCTGCTATTAGTCAACGTGCGCGGACCAAGATCATTTGATGATTTGAAAACTGTTGACGGTCAGTTGTGTGCGACGTATCGTGAAGCATGTCAGCGATTGCATTTGTTGGAAGATGATATGCATTGGAACACCGTACTTCATGACGCATCAGTCACATCTCATCCAAAACAAATACGCGTACTATTCGCCATAATAATATCTACATGCCTTCCGTCAAATCCGCAAGAACTGTGGAATTAGTACAAAGACTACATGACCGAGGATTTACTGATTTTGGCGCGTAATCGAGCATCGGGAGCGGACTTGGTATATACATTGGTATATAAATGATGCTTTGATAGTGGTCGAAGATCTGTGCCTTACAATTGCGAATAAGACATTAGCGCAACTTGGCATAACTGCGCCCAATCGTTCAGCGCTTGATATGCTTCACCGTGAGCTTCAACGTGAACAACAATTCGATTGCAATGAATTGCGTGCTTTCATACAAGCTAACATTACCAAATTGAATATTCAGCAGAAAAATGCTTATGATAATATTATACGAGCGGTTGACAATAACGCCGGTGGATTCTACTTTCTGGATGCGCCCGGTGGTACAGGGAAAACGTTTCTGATCTCTTTGATTCTTGCTAATATACGGTCACAGCAGCAAATTGCGTCGGCAATTGCTTCGTCAGGCATCGCTGCTACTCTACTTGATGGCGGCCGAACAGCACATTCTGCTTTGAAATTACCGTTGAACATCCAAGTCGTTGAAACACCAACGTGCAACATATCGGGGAATTCAGCAATGGCAAAAGTTTTGCGAGGAGCTGCAATAGTTCTATGGGATGAGTGCCCAATGGCTAACAAAAAGTCATTAGAAGCATTCAATAGAACAATGCAAGATTTACGCCAAAATCAACAACTTTTTGGCGGCTCATTAGTATTATTATCCGGCGATTTTAGGCAAACTTTGCCAGTCATTCCTCGATCAACTCCTGCAGACGAAATAAACGCATGTTTAAAATCGTCAGTTTTGTGGAGACATGTTCAAAGGCTGACTCTTACCATCAACATGCGAGTCCAATTGCAAAATGATCGATCCGCAGCGGCGTTTTCGAAGCAGTTGTTGGACATTGGCGAAGGCAAAATACCAACCGATGATACCGGTTTGATCACATTGCAGAACAACTTTTGTCCACTTTTACAATCGAAAGAAGAATTGATTGAAAGTGTATTTCCGAATATTGTGATTACAATGATTACTTAAGTGAACGCGCAATATTGGCACCGAAAAATGTACACGTCAACGAAATCAATTTTGCGATTCAAGAAAAACTGCCAGGAGAAGCTACAACATATACAACGATTGATAGCGTTTTGAATCAAGATGAAGTAGTCAATTATCCAACTGAATTCTTGAATTCTTTGGATCCCCCCGGTCTGCCACCGCATCGTTTGGTCCTGAAAGTCGGTTCACCTATTATACTTCTACGAAATCTGAAGCCACCGACTTTGTGTAATGGCACAAGACTTTCAGTCAAAAAATTGTTTCCAAATTTGATTGAAGCAACCATACTAAATGGCAAGGCAGCAGGTGAAGTTGTACTCTTACCACGCATTCCAATGATTCCAACGGACATGCCGTTTGAATATAAGCGCTTGCAGTTCCCAGTACGTCTTGCCTTTGCGATGACCATAAACAAATCGCAAGGGCAAACGTTTCGAGTGTGCGGCGTCAATTTGGAAGAACCGTGCTTCTCCCACGGCCAATTGTATGTCGCATGTTCGAGAGTGGGAACACCAAGGTGCTTATTCATTTACGCGCCAGGTGGAAAAACCAAAAATGTTGTATACCAAAATGTTATATAAATAAGTAATAGTTTTACAACAATAAATAAAACACAAAGTAAAAACCCTTAAGAGTTTTAATCGATTTAGGTGTAGCGAAGCGCACCGGGTAAGAGCTATAGAATTTATAATGGGATTCCTGTCATATATCATATATACAGACGGGCAAATATTAAAGCAGTAAAAATTACAACGAACACTGTCGGTGATTTTAGACACAATGCTAATAAATCGCATAAAGATATTGCACTAACGTCAAAAGCCAAAAAATTTTGGTGGCTATCTTAAAATTATTGTTTTATTAAAAACAAATTAAATTTGATCTGACCATAGACTTTGGTATATAAATAATAACATTTTTATGTAATTTTTTTTATTAAAAATTGTTCATTACATGGTTATCTTATATGAGTATTAAATTGATTTCAACAATTTGAATTTATAAAATTGTACAAATGCAGTATAGATGTTTATTAAATATACTCCAGAGCCCGATCTGGGGACAATGCATATAAAAAAAAATATAAATTATTAAATTGCTATTGTTTGTTATGATGCAAAATTTTTCATAATTGCTTGAATTCGATAAACGTTCTGAATCAAAAATAATTATTTGTGATTTCTTTGCTAAAAAATAATGATTATGGGCTGATTTTTTAATATTACTCAAATTTAATCATTCCCAGTGAAAAAATCTTTAATAATAATAATATAATCATTAGTATATAATTTTTATAATAAAACTCATAATGATTACGGTCCCTGAATTCTGTCGATGACGCAAAATTATCCAAGTTAAGAGTTACTGGTACAATTAAACTACCATCCGTAGAAGCCTCTATGCCATCTTGGAGAGGACGAGATGTCCTCAGGCCATTTAAAAGTAACAAACATATCCTCCAACGACAAAATCAGAATTTAAATTTTGAAATCCTTTCTTGTCCTCCTTAAATAGCTTATAAAAGTCACCATCGAATTCCCTACACTTCGAACATGTTCAGCGAAGCCCGCTTTCCTTAGCCGCAATATATATAGCTGGTTAATGTTAGTACCAACAAATATGTCTACGGCAAAAATAGTGGCTCTACCATTTCTGAAGAATCTCCTGGTTAAGTCTTGTTGTAAGTGAAAGCGAATGTATTCATGCTTCGAAAAAGAATAGCAACGACTTATATAAAACCTTACAATACCTCGTTCCAATTTTATATGGGACTAGCATCTTAACGTGGTTTTAAATACTCCCCTTGTGGTTATTGTGGTTTTAAATATTCCCTTTGTACGCCTTTATCGAAGGATGAAGAGGTATTAATTGCATCTTGTCAACAAGTACAAAAAACACATATAAAGTCTTATCTTATTCCAATTTTTCACACCAACTCAGCCTATCAAGCATTTGGAAAAATACGTCAAATTACATATGTATTATACTAAAGTTAGTTACTTTCAATTGAAGGTTCTTGGCTCTCATTACTGTAGTTTTTGTTCGCCTCAGAGCTGCAAATCGGAGGTTTAACCGACTTTGTGATCTTATTGTCGTGGCACATGTTTCCCCTTTTTGTAGGCAAGTTGCTTTTTCTATCACAACAGTTCGTATGTGTGGCTAAAGGGGCGGAAAACTGTTAAGAGGAATAGCAATGTTATTTAACCACCCCAAATATTTTCGAATGCCAAGTTTGCTTGTAAAGTAATTTATTTAATAATATATATAAATATAAATTTTTAAGTAGCAATATAACAAGTTAAACAGCTTTGCTAAATTATACTTTTAAGGAGAGCGGTTACCAGCGCCATTTTCTTGATTTACGTCTGCTTTTTTACTTTCCTACTGATACATTTGAAAAATTTTCTAGAAACGGCTCATATGTGTTAAAAACTAACGCCGTTGATAAGATATATTTCCATATCAGGTTGTAACTTAATTTTTTAAAACTCTTGAATATGTTTCACTTTTTGTTATTCTTATTGGAAAGAATATATTTATATTATTTCAGATATATTATACATATTCGATTATACTATATATGTATTTAAAACATCAGAAGAACTTGAGTTATTCACTTATATACCTTATTTGATTGCGAAAATGTTATATTCTTTGCAGCACAAATCTGATGTAGGACATCACGCAGTCGATTACGTTCTTTAAATAAGTGCGACTCAAGTTGAGAGATTACGTGCATTTGGACATTTACTTCTTTTGATATAAGTTCATCCACACACCAATTTTCTTCCAAGTAGCTTTTGGTAAACATGTTACAAAGTAAAGTTATATCAAATTCTGCAGAAGTATAAATAGATGTTAAGCGTGGGTATGTAAATATAATATTTCCGAGTTTACTTATACGTCCAATTTGTTTTTAAATGATGATATGTTAAAGTTGCAGATGAAAAAACACACTTCGTTTCTGTCTTTTATTAGCTAGAAATTCGTTATTCTATTATACATTTCATGATCAACAGTAGTTACACATTTCCGTTTTATAATTTCGAAATATTCTCATGAAACAACAACAAAAAGCACATAGCAGCCCGATAAATAAAATTAAAACCAACTTTAGTTTTGTAATAATTAAATTATCTTAACAAAAAAGTTGCTTTTATAAAACCACTTCCATTTAGAGTTTTTGAAACTTTTCATTATTTGGAAAATTGGAAAGAGCTTGTCATGATGAAACAAATGTCCCAATACGTCTTGTTTATATAAAGTATGTCAAATTTTTAGTTATTGATTAATTTTTATAATGAATATATTGAATGAATGAGAAAGAAAAACGTGAACAAAGAAGAAAAACAGCACGCACATGAACAATTCCCATACAGAAGACATACGTCTACAAGAAGACATACCTACAACAAAAGTAATTCTGAGTCAAACAAACTGCTTTAAAATGAATGAGAGAAAAAAACAGACCACTTCGCTATTTAAGATACACAAATATTGAATACGAAAATTCGCTGCATTCAAAACGTGAATCTACCTCAACGATGGGCATCTAACGTAGTCAGCCGCACATTACCACCAATCATGGACTGCCTAGGTATCGACCCAGAAGGTACACAGGCAAAACACTAACCCTTTTACATTATTTGAGTAGAAATCTGGAAATAAAAATAAAATTTTTAATTAGAATATATCATGTTAGGGTCTCATCTATAATTTATATTTTTACATTCTTGGTTTCAATTTTAGTTTTTGAAGAACACCGTTCGACAATAACAACATACTTTATTTACAGATTAATTTATAAACAGACACACATTGACGGACTGGCAGATCCTCGGAAAGTTAATCTCCATAGATGCAGTTAAGTTCGCCATAAATCCTTCGAAAATGTAATTTTAGTTGTCCAAAAACTTCATAATTAATTATTTGCTTCTTTCTACAAAACTTAATTACGAAGATTGAACCTAAAATTGCTTTTAGTTTATTTAACATACACCCTGAAAACTATTTAGATACTATAGATTTATTTTTTGCCTTTTTCCTCGTTTTGCTCCATTATTACTATGTAAAATGATAAATTTGTTGTTTGAATTTAACCCTAGTGAGATGACGTACGTCTCTGAGGCGTATAAAAAATAAGCATTTATTTTTATCTTCGCTGTTTAAGAGGAATACTGTTCGTCGGTGGTGCAGTTTAAAATTTGAGGGCTTTTCTTTAGATATCATTTTTTTATAGAGCAAAACTTAATCTTATTAATATGAAACGAATTTTATTTTAACCACACATTACCACATTAGTAAATGTTAAATTAGAAAATAAAAAACAGCGTTCAATCATATGATGACGTTACATTTAAATAATATTAAGACTTAAAATTATTTAAAGACCAGTGCAAGCACATGTGTCATTATTTTTCTGCTTAATACTTTTTGTTTTATTCCCAAAAAAAAACAAACAAAGAGAATTCAAAGCAAGCAACACGTGTACATACATACATTGTTATGATCGTACATATGCTACACAGGTTCACACAATTTTCGTTGCTCTCTTGCTATCTCATTTTTATTTACGTATAACTACGTCATTATTTTCTTTGCTCTGAGATTGCTCCGCACCCACATTTTATTTGACTTCCCTTTCACAACAATTAAAAAAGCGTTGAATCATATAATGACGTTTCATTGAAATAATATTAATACGTAATAACAATTAAAAATATTGAAAGACAAGTGTCATGATTTTCTTGCTTAATACTTTTTATTTTATACGCACAAAAAACAAAGAGAACGCAAAGCAACAGACCCATTTATATACATGCATTTTTATGTTCGTACATACGCTACACAAGTTCACACAATTTTCGTTGCTGCCTTGCTAACCACGTCACTATTCTCTTTGCTCTGATAGTGCTCCGCACACACACAAAACAAATATTCGCTGCCGCTACATCAATGTATGTTTTTTTTCGCAGTTTGACAATCTGTGTTTCGCAGTCGGACAAATCTGTGTTCAATATAGGCGTCGGTCACCCTTATCATTTAGGGGTATGAGAAATAGATGTTGGCCGATTCTTAGACCTCCCGATATGGACACAAAATTTCACACAAATCGGTTCAGCCGTTTCGGAGGAATTTAACTACAAATAATCTGTGATCGTAGTCGGACAACCTATGTTTGGATGTGTTCACTTTTGTGAGTTAAGTCCCTACCCGCGCCTATAGATGTTAACACATCAAAAATAAATTTATCTTCCTAGGGTTAATAATAAGTGAAGTATGTATGTGCATAGTTTGGGGAAAAGTTGACACAAATTTGAAGACCTATGGGAGCCAAAGATTGCGAGCCGTCTGTCCTCAATCATGTTCTAATGACTGTTTCCTCCACGTGGTGGTTTCCGGGCAATAGTAGAATATTTTTTTTTCTAGCGGGTGAAGTCAAGGCTTACGGATGAGCAGCCTGACTGGATATGTGACCACTGATGCGTCATATATTTTGCAGGTGACTGGTGTCACTGAAGCTCATAAAGCTGTCGGACATATAATTTTGTCCTCTGAAGGCGGATGAGCCAAACATATGGGCCAACGGGGGATAGAAACTAAGAGAAGAAAATAAAATCCATAACGGGCGGCTGCAATCAAATATCCTGGCAGTAGGTAAAACGCAAAAATCCCAGTGGACCGGGGTTGCCACTCGCCGTCTTTCATAATGAGTGATAATTGTGGACGTTTTAGGGATCTTCAACCGATACTAAGGGTGGTATTCTAGAAGTCGTGAATCAGTCACTACGCGTTACTTTTGTCGGTTTGTTTGTTTATAAAATTTCACAGCTGTTCGGTGACTACCTACGTTGGGTGGACTACCTACGTTGATCGAGGGTGGACAGATACAGCTCAAACTTTTTTTTAATAATTCAAAATTATATTGTTTACTCACTGAAATTAACATTTACAATAATGAAATTAGAAATGGAATGTTCAAATAAATAATGCGTTTCAAAACTATAATAATTATATTTAAAAAATTATAGACATCAGTTGATGTGGACAATAATAAACAATACATTACAAGCAATACATACTGGCAAATGACACGTGTTTTTAAAGACAACTAATTTAATATAGGTGAGAAATTTTATTCAGCATTGCAACCCAAAGTAACATAGTTTTTCTAACATTTTATGTGAACATTGTTAGTATTTGCGGTATTATAAATAATAGCAGTCTTAAAATATGTTGATCGCCTGAAATAGAGCTAAATTTTTTAATCTTTTGCATTCTGTGAATTACACTCAAGATAACTTTTTCTAGTCTATAATTGTTTATTTTAGTCGGGCAACTCTACAAAACTACAATTTTTTGGATTGCTGTTTTTGCGTTTACGATCACTTCTTATCAATTCAGGCGCAGTAGTTGGGCATCTGACGACGAACTTGTTACGGAGTTCAAGACTAGTCATACCAGTAAGTGTGCTTAACTGATCCCTCGCTGGGTAGTCATATTGGCGCGATGCTTAAAATTGCCATGCTGGAGGGAGCATTTCTTGTCCTGCACGGCACTCCCGTACGACCACCCATGCCAGAAAGGCACTAGTACACGAACTAAGAACCACCCTTCTCATGCTGGTAGCGTCTGTCTATCCTTTAATAGGGCGGCTGCCAGTCAAACTCCACAAGCGTCTGTCCTATATTAGGCGGCTTCGTGGTATGCGTCTGTGCTATTATAGGCGGCAGTTC
Source organism: Phaonia tiefii (assembly GCA_963931995.1). Classification (NCBI taxonomy): domain Eukaryota; kingdom Metazoa; phylum Arthropoda; class Insecta; order Diptera; family Muscidae; genus Phaonia; species Phaonia tiefii. The sequence continues at coordinate 110,576,698 of OZ008368.1, read as the reverse complement.
TTTCTGGCCCCCTTGTGGGAGATCGTGCTGGCTGTGGTTGCCAACAAAGTCGCTCGTAGAGGCTATGTAATTGCCTTGTATATCAGTTACTTGTAACGAAGTATGCTAGGCAGGTGCATATCCTCGAAATATGGGATCCGTGGCCCTTATCACGGAAGAGGTTTGGATAGTACCTCACTCTTTACCAAGGAGGAGTAGCTCATGTACAGAGAGTTTGCTTAATTGGTAGCTCGTGGACGGAAGAAAGAAGTCGCGCTGGCGGATATGCGAAAACGGGGCGTTTGTTCTCCCACGTAATCGTGTATACCAATGGTGTAAGGCTTCCTATTCCTGATCTTTTGGCTGCCCCTCTATGCGGGGTAGCACGGATATCTCACGGGCGGCGCTAACAGTCGTATCAAATATGTTCTTGGTGGGGCGGTGCTCGCCTGTGGTTAAGGACTTCACGTCGAGAACCACATTAAATCACGCGGACTCTGGCCCCCTTGTGGGAGATCGTGCTGGCTGTGGTTGCCACCAAAATCGCTGGTAGAGGCTATGTAATTGCCTTGTATATCAGTTACTTGTAACGAAGTATGCTAGGCAGGTGCATATCCTCGAAATATGGGATCCGTGGCCCTTATCACGGAAGAGGTTTGGATAGTACCTCACTCTTTACCAAGGAGGAGTAGCTCATGTACAGAGAGTTTGCTTAATTGGTAGCTCGTGGACGGAAGAAAGAAGTCGCGCTGGCGGATATGCGAAAACGGGGCGTTTGTTCTCCCACGTAATCGTGTATACCAATGGTGTAAGGCTTCCTATTCCTGATCTCTTGGCTGCCCCTCTATGCGGGGTAGCACGGATATCTCACGGGCGGCGCTAACAGTCGTATCAAACATGCTCTTGGTGGGGCGGTGCTCACCTGTGGTTAAGGACTTCACGTCGAGAACCACATTAAATCACGCGGACTTTGGCCCTTGTAAGTTGTGTCGATAATCTGAATGGCCTGCAAGTGCTCTAAAGAACCTGGTCGCTAGATCCTCCCCTCTGGGCAACACATCTGATCATATGTCATCGTCAGGACTCGGAAGCCGGCCCAAAGAGCGGGGTGAATGTAGTAGAAAACGTTCCCCCGCCTAAGCAGTTGACAGCAACAACACCAAAACTATACCAGTCCGTTAAGTCAGACGCGACGGTCTCTAAAAACCAAGACGCCGATGTCCTGCTGATGATCGTAGGACACTGTACCAAAAGGCGAAGTTCATCACTGAGAAGATTACCAAGAATGAAGCGTCAAGAAGTGGACAAAGCAAAATACGCAAAAACAGTTGAGGAGTACGACAGAAGACCTCTCTATAAACCGATAGCAATAGTCCTTCAACCTCAAAGCGGGAACTTTCTCGGTGGAGGACGATGAACCCGCTAAGCGACGGAAGGTCAAGGAGCTTTCAAAAAGACAGAAGACAACTTTATATTTCCCCTGACCAACACGAAGACCGGGAAGGTAGCTCCCGTCACGGTCTCGGAATGGAGTACCATTACAACTCTGGCGAGATTCACCGTGGCTACAGGGTGGATAAATGCATGGACGAATACTCAAAGGATTTCCTGAAGAAGTCTATCGCTTTATTGAGCGATTACTGAAATGATATCAGTCTGAAGCTGTTCCCGGTGCAGGAAATTCCTCTGAGGCCTCAGGCACGGATTTGGTTACCCAAAATGAGGGGTGAGGGTCCACAGCTCCTGGACTGAACGAGACTGTCCCGATAGACGACTTGACCGTCATCCGTAAAGAGCCATCCTACGACAAAATCATGAGTTTAGCCCTTGCTATTACTGAAGCGGTTATTGCCGCTTTGAAAGAAGCAGGAGGAAAACTGTTCTTTGACAAAGTCAAAATATTAGACGCTCCTGACCCAGATTACTCACCTGGCCTCCATGACAAAAATGACGTTATACATGCCTAGAAGCTGCTTGACTGGATGCAGCTGGAGGTGCCATCCACTTCATCACCAAAATGACCCAGATCCTCAAAGTCGTGCAAATTAATCTGAAGCACTCCCGTATCTCCTCAGATAACCTGCGAATCCTTCTAGTTGAGGAGGATCTAGACCTAGGCATAATCCAGTAACGCTACGTCCAAGAAAATGTGGTGAGAGGGCTCTATGGTAATGGCCACAAAATACTCAGTATAATGGACAATGGTAAGGCAAAATCGTGTCTAATTGCAAAAAACCATTTAAACATTTTTCTCTGCCTCCAGCTTAGCACATCAGATTTCACCGTTGATAAATTAGAGCTGACAGAAGGTAAGAGCATATCCATTGCATCCTGCTACATGGCGTATTCTCGTGACGCCCCCAGGGAGGTGAGGAGCACTATAGGAAATATCCACCTACTGAACACCATCATTATAGGCTGCGCCGCCAATGCGAGACATGTCATATGGGGCAGCTCTGAAGTCAACGAAAGAGGTGATTCCATTTTAGACTTTATTAATAATAACAACCTTACAATTTGCAACGGAGATACTAACCCAACTTTTGTCTTCCCGAGTTAAGAGAATAATATTCTGTGGTAAGATGATATTGACCATACCCTGATATCAGATAATAGAATAGTAGAGATAGAAAACTGAAAAGTATCTTGAAAGAAATCCTTTTCGCACCACAACTGGATATTGTTTATAAATTCTGCGTGAACGACTTCAATCAGATGCTATCGGAGTCCCAAGATAACTACTAAATCCGCAACGCCTAGATCTAGGCGTGGAAAATTCCTCAAGAGTTGGATAGTGGCAATGCTACAGAGCAGAATTATCAACGCCTTTATGGGCAACAGCGAGTCATCAAAGCGAGTGAATAGGGGAACTCCTCAGTGCAGAGTCATCTATTCCCTACTTTGGTTACTCGTGATCAACAAAATATACTAAAACTGGACAATTTGCGGATCAAAACCGTGGCGTAAACAGATGACGTGGTATTAATGGTGTCTGGATTGGTCCCGTCGGTGTTGAGCGAAATCATGAATGGGATTTGAAATCACGTAACGATTGAGCCACTGGGAGTGGTCTTGTAGTGAATCCAGGGGAAATTGAGGTCATGATTTTTACCACGGAAACAGAGATACCAAAGTTTAATCCTCCTAGGCTAAGTGGAATAGGGATTCCACTATAAACTCGCGCCAAGTACTAGGGCGTGATTCCATACCCTAAGCTATATTGGAAGCGTTACATACAGCACCGCGCACAGAAATCAACCGTTGCGGACTACGGTTATCGGAAAATGTTCGGAAGCCGATGCGGTCTCCAGCCGAAAAGGGTGCTATGGATGTACACTAGTATAATCAGACTGTTGTGGTGCAGAATATAGCGCTGCCATGTAGCATCATGTTGGTGAGTAAATTCCCCTAGGTGATGGTTGTGGACCTCGTTAGAATTTAAGTTTCTTTATGTTATTCTTTAGAGTATTGTATGACCATTGTGTTTTTATTATTGTGTTTGTAATTATTCTTTTTGTATTATGTGCTAAGCGGTCATTTCCGCCTTGGTTCGCGAACCAATGTGTATTCGAGTTGCATTTTGGCTGCGGTGACTGTTTTGCAACGCTAGCATATTATGCCAGTGGTTGGGAATAGAGACTATGCATAATTTAAAAGAATCACTATTGGTTTCCGCGTATAAAACGAGAACTAGGTCATGGTTAACGTTTTTGCGTTGAATGGAGGACAGGCGGAAGACCGTAGCAAGTAAGTATGTTAAGTATGTATATCATATAAATAAATTGGCACACTGTGAAATTGTGTCATAAGTTTGCGAACTTAAGAAAAGACTTGTTATTGCGGTAGGTAAGTTGTCCCTGTTCTTTTCCCAGCAGAAAATAAGTGCCGTGTGGGCGCTGTTACTTAAAGGTGCAAGCCTGCACTAACAACTAGGCAACCCCTGCTACGTAGGGATACTGACCCCGTACACTGACACACACACAGTCATAGTTAGGTAAACCGTGGTGTTTCAGAGGAACACCCACAACATTTGGCGTAGCCGGTAGGATCCGGTAGCCACAACATTTGAAGCAGCCGGTAGCCACAACAAGACCTATAATTCCTTGCGGAGCAATGGAATGGAGTCCTGTCGCGGGAAGATGTCCACCATGAATCTGTTGTATAGAGTACAGAGATCAGCTTGCAGGGTCATAACAGGGGCAATGAGGACGTGTTCAGCTTAAGCCCTGAATTCAGTGCTTAATATTATACCAATTGATCTTCACATAACAGCTAGTGCGGCCTGCAGTGCCACCCGACTAAATGCTTTTGGAATCTGGAAGAGCAACGCATTTGAACATGCGAGAATAGTACAGATAATCCCAAGATAACTCAATGTAACCACCGATTTCTCCACCCCCTTATAGACGTTCGATAACCTATTCTAGGTCAGGTTTCCTAGAAGAATAGGGTGGCATAAAGTGGATCTACTGACAGGTTATGACACCAAAGTATTTTCGGACGGATCCAGAATGTAATGTGGAACCGGCTCAGGTGGCTTCTCCGAAGAGGCAAGCGGCGTTTTCCAAGCGGAGGTACTGGCCATCAAGGAAGACTGCGCCAAACTTATACTACAACGGAGAACAGAGCGCATTGGAATATTTGTAGGTAGCCAAGCGGATCTCCTATCACTTAAATCTAACAACACTGCATCTAAACTTGTTAGTGAATGTAGGAAATAACTTGTTGAGCAAGGTTGGCTGGCCAGCGTAGTTCTTACTTGGATACCAGGTCACAATAGTCTCTTACGGAACGAAATGACAGACGAACAAGCAGGGGCAGGATCCTCTTCCACCGAACTCTATATAGTGTCAATTTCAACGCCTATAGCGTCGGTCAAAATATGTGTTTTCCTGCACTAACTTGAACGAGCAAAGGCCATATGGGATAGGATGCATATCCAGAAACATATTAGCCATAATCGGGGGAACATATCAAGGCAAATTGCCTTGCTGATCGGGCACAGGCCAATCGGTAACCATGCAGGACGGCTGAAGCTTCCATATAATGACCACTGCGGTGCCTGCTAAGACGCAGAAGAGGAGATGGTGGAACATATCCTTTGCAGTTGTCCGGATCTAATGAATAGACGATACTATAGGCCGTCCCTTCCTGCACAGCCTCCCTGATATACACGAGATAGATCTCGGGGATCCAATGAGGCATCTCCGATTAACAGAATGGATATCGACAGGGTACATTAGACTGTCCGGAGTGATGTGGTATGCAACACTGTATCTCAAGGCACTACTTACTTGATGCTGAATAGTATCTTTAGCAACCACGAAAACAAACCAACCGACCAGTGCTTAACTGAATTGTCTATTATTCCAACAAAAGCTAACCTGACCTTGTAAGCTTGCAGTATGAATTTCTCATACATTAACTAAAACTAACAAAATCGGTCATTAAATTCAATTTTTTAAACAACCGCTATTTGTTGACGACCCCCGCAAACTTTATAAGGACCACGATCAGCGGATAAACACTTTGTATGTAAGAACTCTATATATGTAGATTGCAAGTAACCAATTTGGAGATGCCTTCGAAAGTTATAAGGCTGACAGTACCGCTATCCAGGAAATGCGATGGATATAACATGCTGCACAAGGAGAAAAAACTGCGATGATGAAAAAACTACCATGAGAAAAACATGGATTTGGTTGCGGCTTTGCAGTTGGCAAAAGAATGCGACATCTAGTCTCTAGGTTCAATTCTGTGAGTGAGTGAACGTATAGCCACAATCCCCATAACAATGTTTGGCAACTCTACTCTCGTTTAGTTCGTTTTTTAGTTATGCTCCGTGAATTTACTTTATTTTCGTATTTTACAAGTTTAAATAGTGCTTGTTGTGTTAATAGTGCAAAGATAAGTTAAAATACATTGCTTGTTGTAATTGTGTGTTCAGTGCAGTGCTTGTTTATACTGTTTTTGTATTATTGTGTGCAATTGAAATTCTGTTGATCGTGTAAAACACAAACAACAACAATAATATTTGTTTGTCATTGTTGAGAACGTCTAACGTTGTAGTTGTTTGATTTTTGTTTTTCTTTCATTCTCTTTGTTTCGTTATTTGTGTGTCAGAGTTGCCATCTGTTTTTGGGAATTAATATCAAAGGGATAATAAGTTCATACGTTTTTGGGAATTTTGTAGATTTTGGAATTCTGTTTTTAGTATTTGTTTCTTATTTTTTTTTTTTTTTTTTTTTTTTACTCTGATTTAATTATAATGATGACTTGCATGAACAAAGACTGGCTTGGTACATGTCAAATGTGTTGGCCTTTATGCAAGAGTGGCGGACAATCTTAGTGATGACAAGGGTCTTCGTTGGTGTTGCGTGGATTGTAGAAAATTGGATGTGGAGTTCTACAAATTTTTCAGGAGGATGAAGTCCGAGATTTCTGAGATGGAAAAGGAGCTTTCGGCTTTATCTGGTCGATTTTCCAAGTTTATTGGGATGTTTAATAAATATCCGGGATTGGAAAAGAGAGCAGGTTCACCGAAAGCTTCCTCGCCGAAAAGGAAGAAGACGGCTAAGAAGGCCCCTCCATTGTTGGTAATTCCTTCCTCGCCGAATTTAATGGACGTTAATTCTTCAGTTACAGTTTCAAGTCCAACGAAATCTTCTGCCCCTCCTACTATTGCTGAAGTCGTTTCTGTAGTTACTATAGCTTCCACGGACAGCGATAAGTCGTCTCCTCCGGGTGGTAATCCCGCCCCGGTGCCAGGACCGGGACCAGGAACGTTGACTGTCGTACCGGCAGGGAAGACAGTTTTTGTGTCTAGACTTTCCCCCGACACGACGGAAGAGGATATACGACATTACATATCGTCTAAATTAGTCGGGAATAATTCTAACGATTCCATACAGTGCTTCAAGCTGAAGTCACAATTTTCGGAACGTAGGTCGTCTTTCAAAATTATTGCATCGGATGATCTATTTGTCAGACTGGTGGATTCGGAATTTTGGCCTCACAGAACATTCGTAAGGGAATTTGAGTATCGGGATAATGGTAGGCGTGATAATGTTGCTAGATTACCGTCAGGAGATAAGCCAGCTCCAGGAAACTGATTGGGAGTTTGAATTTGGCGTATCAGAATGTTCGCGGTTTGAATACTAAATTGTCCAGATTATTTGTTGATAGCTTTGGTTTTGAGTTTGATGTCATTGCATTTTCTGAGACATGGCTTAAACCTAATGTTTTAATTCTGAGTTGTTCTGCAATAAGTACGTAGTTTATAGAAAAGATCGTGTTGGTAAAATTGGTGGTGGTGTTTTAATCTCAATTGAGAATTCTTTATCTTCTGAGTTGGTTACAGTTGACGACATTGGCGATCTTGAGTTTATTGTGGTGTCCATTAATTTAGGCGATTTGAAATTGTTTGTCACGTGTTCCTATATTCCGCCATCTTCATGCTTTGAGGTATATCAAGTGCATATTGACGCTATTGCAAAAGTTATTGCGTTAGCCAGTAGAAAGGACCGTATTTTAGTATATGGTGACTTTAACTTGCCGTCTGTGACATGGGTGTCTTTACCCGATACTAATTCTCTGACTCCATTGACACCATGTGATTGGTCATCTGATTTTGTTACGCATATTTCCGAACTTGGGTTGATACAATTGAACGACATTCCCAATTCTATGAATCGAGTCCTTGATCTAGTTTTAGTGGATGATTCTAACAACTTTGATATTTCTCGAATTGATCCGTTAATTTCTCCTGAGGATAGTTACCATCCAACGCTGGGAATTAATTATACATATGATACCATGCAGGTTGGTTGCAATTGCTCCTCGTCCTATGTTGGCCTATGCTTTTCGCGTGCGAACTTTATACTTTTGAATAATCTTATCTTTGATACCGACTGGCATAGTATTTGTCAGTGTGATAATTCTTTTGAATTTGAAATCGCCCTGGATGATTTCTATAATATTATTAATGGCCATATTTCTAAGTCTGTACCCAAGAGGCCAATAATGGGTAATACTGGTCCCCCATGGTCCTCAAGGGCTCAAAATAGTCTGAAGAATGTAAGGAATAGATGTTCGAAAAAGTATAGAAAATCTGGACTGCTAGCAGACTATGCTAGGTATATTGTTGCTAGGAGTAGATACAACTCTAAATCTCGTGAGAGTTACAGATTATATTTGGATAGGTTGAAAGCTTATTTTAAACGGAACCCCAAATCATTCTTTAGATTTGTTAACTTGAAGCGTAATTCGTCTTCCACACCTTGTAGGATCAAAATGAACGGTATTGAGTATTCAGATGAAGAGTCTATTGCTAATTGTTTCGCATCTATTTATTCCACCCGAGCCTATGATGTTTCCAAATCATACCCGTACACTGTCCGCTCTACCATTCCGTTTGATGCACCTGTCGTAAATTCTTCGTGGTTGCTAGATAACTTAATCAGCTTGAAAGCCTCGAATAAAGCTGGTCCTGATGGTATCCCGGACTCTATGTTGAAATACTGCTCGAATTCTCTCAGGTTACCGTTGACTCTCTTATTTAACGCTTCGTTGAAGTTCGGTCATTTCCCTGCACAGTGGAAGAGCTCTTATATAATCCCTCTCCACAAATCTGGTAGTTTAGTAAATGTTGCAAATTATAGGGGAATTGCAAAATTGAGTGCCATTCCTAAACTTTTTGAGAAGTTAGTCACAGAGGTAATTTCTCATCAGGTTTCCTCTATTTTAGATCCATGTCAACATGGCTTTCGGAAGGGTCGTTCCACCGTGACTAATTTGCTTCAGTTTTCCTCTTCTATTATTGACGGCTTTATTAATGGAGATCAAACTGATGTGATTTTTACCGATTTTAGTAAGGCTTTTGATAAAGTTAACCACAATTTGTTATTATATAAACTAGGGGCAATGGGTTTTAATTGTAACATGCTGAATTGGATTAGTTCTTATTTAATGAACAGAGAACAGATGGTATCATTTGGTCGATCATTCTCAAGATCTATTTTTGTGTCATCTGGGGTACCTCAGGGCAGTCATCTTGGGCCGGTTCTATTTTTGTTATTCACTAACGACTTACCCGCCTCCATAATGCACTCTAAATTGTTAATGTACGCTGATGACGTGAAGATCTATTTTTCTTACAAGGATCCTTGTCAATATACTTTACATCAGAGGGATTTGTCTACTTTCCAGACGTGGTGCGAGACCAATTTGATGAAACTTAATTTTACGAAATGTAAGCATATGCTGTTCTCTAGGTCATCATTATTTTCGGCAAAATACATTTTAGGTGGCAATGTTCTTGAATCGGTGGATTCATTTGTTGATCTTGGTGTTCTCTTGGACAGAAAATTGAATTTCAACTCCCACATAATTACGATGTTGAACAAGGCTTATAGCGTTCTGAACTTTATTAAACGTTGGGCAAACGAATTTTCAGATCCCTACGTTACGAAAAATCTTTTTACTTCACTAGTCCGCCCTATTCTCGAATATGGATCAGTTGTTTGGGACCCCCAGTACAATTTGTATGTTAATATGATTGAATCGGTCCAGAAACAGTTTCTCATTTTTTGTCTGAGAAATCTTCAATGGAACCCGAACCATAATCTTCCTTCGTATAGCAGTAGACTAGCATTGATCAGATTGCCGACTCTTAGTAGTAGACGTACCATGATAAACTCTATTACAGTTTTGAAGATAATTGATGGATGTATATGTTCTGAATTTCTGTTATCTAGGATTTTCATGAAAGTCCCATTGAGACCCACGAGGTACTATAAACTCATTCACATCGAGTTTCAGCGTTCGAATTATGCGTCCTTTGATCCAGTTAGGAGAATGTGTCGTGACTTTAATGAGCTATATCAGTTTATTGATTTCACAGGTAGTTGGGAAACGACAAAGTCTAGCATAATTTGTCATTTGAACCGATTGCATTAGTGCTGTATATTCATTAACATACATATGTAAATTTAATTTACTTTATCCTTACTATGTGGTCTGATTTATAATTTGGTTTTCGTTTTGCTCGTAATTATTATATATTGAAGTCTGTTATGTTAATATCTCGTGATGTGCTTTTATACTTATTTATTTTAGTGTAATACCAACTGGTGAAGAATTTCTGTAGTTGGTTGTAACGTGTGAACTTATGATCCTTGCTCTCCCGTTATAGAGCGGTCCATAATGTGTACGCTGTCCTCACGTTATGGGGACGTGGCCCTCTCGGTCGGTAGGGGCGGGTAAGAGTGGCGGCGATGGGTTCGCTCGATTTAAAAACAAAAAAAAAAAAAAGAAGATAAAGATGATGATGCCAATTCTATGACAGCCTAGAGGAAGCGTATGAACGCTGCCCACAAGATTCGCGGAAGATTAAGTTGAGCGAAAATCGAACAAAACCAGCCTACTCAAGGAAGATCTCGCAACCTTTGGCGCAAGACCCACAACCTTCCGATGAAAATCCTGAGCCTCAGTCGAAACCCATTTCCCACTCTATAAAAACTACCTCGAAACCCTTACTTGGTTTTGCCAACCGCTTCGCAATAAACCATGGTACGGTGAAGAGTAAATGATGAAAAGAATGCTGCACGCATGTCAATGCTGCAGTTAATTGTAACCCTAGCTGCAACTGAGCGGTATAGGGAATAACAAAAAAGGTTAAACGCCTATTTAGGCGTAAGAAACGGTAGTAGAGTAAGCACAAGAGTGGAAAAATTTAGACATACAGAAGGAAGAACGAAGCCCGCAAAATCTAACAAAATGTCAAAAACAGTACTAATAGCCCCCTTCTTAAAGACAAGGACGAAAATCTCATGGCAAATGTGCGGAGGATGTTGTGAATATGGAGAGATAATTTCTGTGATAATCATTATTTGATCATTATGAAAAAACCTGCAGTCAATATGAATAAAACCATCAGCAGCAAAAGTAACATGCTCCCCTCGCATGCTGAAGATACAGATATCATTGGGCACGCCACTACGTTGTTCTTGAGAACTGAGAAGGAGTCAGAAATGTCGGTTACTGACTAAGACGAGACAAAATTACTAGTTTTAACGAGCACCGGTTGATAACCGTTATAATTCCGGGATGCTGGATGAATTTATATACCTCACATCTGCCGTAAACAAAAACACCAACGTCAATCTTGAGATCAAGCGGAGAATTCTGCTTACGAATATATGTTATTTTGGGCTAAGCAAGCACTTTAGAGATAAAGCTGCCTCTCGAGTAACAAAACTACAGCTATAACAGACTCTCACACAACTGTCTTGCTATATGGCGCAGAGTCCTGGGTCTTATCGCAAGCAGACGAAGCATCTCTAGGAGTCTTCGAGAGAAACAAAATTACATAAGGTGTCAGGGGACACCAGATTGGAACGAAGTTCCTTTCGCTGTATATTATGTTCCAACACGCCTAAGGCGCTCGTTGGAAAATAAGGTAATTTAAATGGATCTGTAAGAAAATACACCTTTTATAAAATGATAATCTTTTTTTAAGAAAAATGTTTTTTTATAGAATGCATGTTTTTAACAAAATATATTTTTAGGTCCTGCTTATAAGAATAGGTATTAATATAATATTATATTTCCGTAAAAGTAATTTTTTAAAGAGAAGTACTTCTTTTATTAAATGCTAATGGTTTTTTAAGAAAAGGTACTTAGCAAGAAAAAGCCATGAGTATAAATTTTTTATAAGAGAAAGTATTTTTTTTTAAGAAATGTTTTATTTTTAAGAAATGGCCATTTTTGTTAGAATGGGTCCTTTTTTCGAGAATAGGTAAATTTTTAAGGGTAGATACTTATCTCAAGAAAAGTTAGTTTGTTTCACAAAATAAGTACAAAATAAGTATGAGTAAAGGTAGTTTTATAAGAAATGACAATTTGTTGTAAGAAAAAATATTTTTTTAAGAAAAGGTACTTACTTTCAAAAAAATACTTGTTTTTAAGAAAAGGTACTTCTTTTATATATGTTACTTTGCATTTGTTTTGAGGAAACTTAAGAAATGGCACCAATTTAAGTCAATTTTCTCTTTTTAAACTTCTTTCACTTCGGTTTTTCTAAATTTACTTTTTATTGGGTTCAAAACTACAACATATACTACATTTGCTAAACCCGACAAACTTCGTTTTGCCTTCGCTATCCCTGAATTGTAATTTTAAAGGAACACAATTTTGTTATTTTTACAGTGTTTATTTAAGTTCTACAGTGTTTTATTTTATTTAATATTGTTCAAATCTAGTAACTCATTTTTAACACAGTTGCAGTTGACCAATCGAACTAAAATTTTGCACACTTGTCAGATTTGGATGACAATACATGAATATGAAACAAAAAATTAAAACATTAAACATTTATTAACTAAAAAATTAAAAATAAAAAAATAATTAAAAAAAAAATAAGTTACAGTGTTTTATTTATAAATGCACTAAAAACTAGAAAATAATTTTTCTCTTAGCCTCAATTAGTATATTCTTCTTCTTTTGCATTTAAATTAAAAATGGTGACATTTAATTTTGACATTTAATTTTGACACTTAGTTTGACATTTAATTTTGACACTTAATTTTGACACTTAATTTGACATTTAATTTTGACACTTACTTTGACATTTAATTTTGACACCTAATTTGACATTTAATTTTGTCACCATTTTTAATTAAATGCAAACGTTTTATTTGAGAGATCCCTAGAAAATTAATTAACTAATTCATTTTAATTACGCTCTTTATTGAAAGTATCTAGACCATTGTTGTTGAAGTGCCAAGAAGGCGGACCATTGTACAACCCCAACATGAAGAAGAATATACTTATTGAGGCTAAGGGAAAAATTATTTTCTAGTTTTTAGTGCATTTATAAATAAAGCACTGTAACTTAATTTTTTTTAAATCATTTATTTTTCTATTTGTTCAAGTGCTCTAGTTTTGACATCTGGTGAAAATATATATGTATATGTAAGTCTGCAGGTTTACTCACACGATAACATGCAACATATATTGTCCGTTGGAAAAACATGGAGTTGTCAAATTTTAGCCACAGACTTGTAGCGACTGCCCTTGTGCTTTATTAATGGTCATCGCAAATGGAAACTGAATCGGAAACTGCAATCTTTTGAAATCGATGGACATGTCTGTAGGTATCATGGGAATTCATGGAATCAGGACATGATTTTCAGTGATTATAGTAGCCTCTATAAAATTATTTTGCATTTTTTAAAAAAAACATTATTGTGATATTTAGGATGCTCTCGAAACTGATCTCAATGATATTCGCATTCATTTGTACCTGTGGTCACTCTTTTAGCTTCATAGTCTGACCTTTAAGAGCCATATTTTCATTGGTTTTCCCCAAAAAGTAATTTGCGTCATATCAGTAGTATATGTAGAGAACCCTTCATTCCTACACTGTATCAAACAATTGTCCGTACACCAGCAAGTTGTGAACATATTTTAATGCATCTCAAAAGATATATGGTCGATTTGGTTTAAATAGTTTTTTTTAAATCGGCCATATATTTTTTGCGATACATTGAAATATGTTCTCAAGTGCCTGGTGTACGGACAATTGTTTGATTTAGTACATATAATAGTCAAATATTACCTGTGTTGGCGGCGCCTCATACCTTTGTGGCAATTTTCTTCCAAATAGCCTGTTCGCGTCTCTAGACCAACTGTTACATACTGTCAAATTTACAGGACTATTGTTATGACTGAAATAACGGTTTCTTTTAAAAGAAATGTACAACAACATATATACCAAATTGTATCTTCATACTTCTGATAGCTCATGAGATATAGTCATTTTAAATTTCAAGTTGTGTGAGCGTTGCCACCCCCTTTATCCAATCACGACCAAGTATAACTAAAGACTATCAGTAGGTCATCAGTACCGCATTGTAAAATTACCAAAACAATCGGTCTATTAGAAAAGACGTCAGAGCGATTTTTTTAAAGGGGCGTGGCATATCCCACTTTCACTCTAGCTGTAATTCAAACTGTACGAACAACTTATATACCAAATCTCATCTTCACAATTTAAATTTGAGGTTGTATGTGCGGTGCCACGCCCCTTTATCCAATCTTTTCCAAGCATAGCCAAGGACTATCAGCAGGTCATCGGCACCTTATTGTGAAATTTTCATAACAATCGGTCTATACAAAAGCCATCAGAGCGATTTTTTAAAAGGGGGCGTGGCAGCCTTCTCTTACACCCTGACTGTAATTCGTACTGTACGAACAACTTATATACCAAATATCATATTCATGCCTCTGATAGTTCATGAGGTTCAGCCGTACAACGTTTCAAGATGTATGCCACGCCCACGCTAGCGATCCCGCCCATTTTTTTTATGGGTCACGAATTTTGCTGCCAAATGCATCCACACAAATTTTCAAGGCTTTTGGTGAAACAGTCCCCCAGATATTGCGTTTTCAGAAATAGTGTCCAATGGGCCAAAATGGCCACGCCCACTTAATATATCACGCCCACTTGATATATCAAAATTTCAGGTACCCTATTTTCGGTCCAACCGTTTTCGAGGCTGTACGGTACTAACAAATGCAAACAAACGCAACATCTGGTTTTTGTAATACATATTACCTAAATTAATCACTACCAATGAAAAAAGTCTTTAAAACCAATAATATAATCATTAATATACAATTTTTATAACAAAATTCATAATGATTACGGTCCCTGACAACAGACGACGACGGTTTCGGAGATAAGAGAAGACTGTCCAAATTATCCAAGTTAGTAGTAGTTAAATTACGTCACTATTAGCGTTTTTTCCGTCTTGGAGAGAACGATATGTCTTCAGGCCATTTAAAAGTATCAAACATATACTCCAACGATTTAAGTTTCAAACTAATAGAGACAAAATCAGTATTTAAAGTTTGAAATCCTTTCTTTGCCTCCTTAAATACCTTAGCTCCAGCGAAGCCCACTTTCCTTAGCCGTAATTTTATCATAATACCATATATTGAAGCCGGCACACGTCGTCACATGGCCATGACTATCACACAGCCAACATTCAAGAAATCAACCATATGACCCTGCCTGTACAAATCCTAAATCCTAAAAGAATGCAAAATAATACTGGATTGTATACAGGGTTATCTCATAATATGGTTAAACAAAAGTTGGTTAAAGTTATTCATTTAGCCCCCATCCCGCAACGTGCGATTCAAAAATACTGAAACTACTCGAACATAAAATTTTTCCCTTTTCCTATTATTTGTATTTTTAAATTCTTTACATTAACTTCAGCTGTATGCATGGATGCGCACCGAAAATTTATTGATTTTTAACCCTTTTCCCGTTATTCAATCGAGCTGAATCTTCGCAGGCAACCTAATGGCGATGACAAAAATGAACTATCAAAATATGTGCGGTATTGGACAAAGGGGCGTGGTACCTCCCGTACAAATCGCAAATTAAAAATCCATTATTTCTGTACCTGTTAACGGTATTTGAACAAAATTGGGTGTGTTGGTTAGGTGTACATACTCTACGATCTGCTGAAAATTTGGGCAGGATACAAATCCATTATTTCTGCTCCTGTTAACGGTATTTGAACAAAATTAGGTTAGGTGTACATATTCTAAGATATGCTGCAAATATGGCCGGGATTGAACAAAGGGTCGTGGTCGTATATAAAGAATTTATAGTCAAAACTCAGTTTTTTACGGGTTGGTTTTTATATTTATTTTAAGAGTAATTTTTGTTTCAGACATCCGCTTTGCGACAATAAATTTCGATGAGCAATATACACCACATATTTAGGATATCAAACCAAGAAGGAAATCAAACTAATCGGAAAAAATCGAAGTAGCACCAACATGGCAGCCAAAATGCCCGCCATGATTTCAGGATCAGATTGTGTCTCTAAAATATCAGCAACGGCAGTTGTACAGTTCTTTAACCAACAGTAGCTCAACCAAACTGGTGACAGCAGTAGTGACGATAAAATCCTCATTTGTAGCACCATCTCTTGAATGCGATGTGTTTTTTAATCCAGAAGACCTGAACAATGCCATAGTTTGGTTCTTTGGTTTCACAATTACCACGGCTTACTCGTGTAGCAATTCTTCCATGCAAAGCGCTAACTTCACTTCAAAATCGACCTGATTCATGCATGCCTCCTCAGACACCAGTCGGTTCGCTATCTTCCTTTCTACCTTCAGTCGCAAGACAACCATCAGTAATACCACATTCTATTGATCCTAGGACTTAATTTTCTCCAGAAATGCTCCATTTCGGCGGAGACGCACTTTACTGGTGCTGAGCACGCAAGCGTCGTTAAAGATTTCGTTTCTGGGAATATTTCCTTTAAGCTATTCACAATTCGAAAGACAATCATAAATTACTGTCCGGTACCTTTCAAAGCAATGTTGAACGGTACTGTTATATGACGAAACCAGCAGCGTACACCGTACTCATAGTTAGTTATGGTAGGGATAATGAATGGATAATGTTTCCTATTACACAGAAAAAAATGACGAGTTCCAAATTTCAACAAATTAATTTGTATGCTGGCATTATTGAAGATCAACAAATTTATTTGCTCAATTTGATAAAATTATTGTCAGTTTTTTTTAATACTAATAGAAAAATGTGAATGTATTTCTGATGAATTAATTTGTATTTTGCGTTTGTTGTTGCATGTATTACAAGAACTTACTTCTACACAAACTTAAGTGTGTTTTATACCTACTGCAATGTGTTTTTTTAATTGCCGATTTGGCGGCCGTGTTTATATTTTTTTGGCTGACCTGTAGTAGCCGCAAATAAAATAAATAAGACAAAAATAAATAAGTACAAAAAATTAAAAAAAACATTATTAGAATCGAAGCGATGGTACCCCATGCTCCAAAAACTGGACCTCTATTTTATTAATTTACTTTGTAAAGCACATAAAAATAAGACGATAATAGTAAATGAGTTATTTTGATTACTCTATTAGTTGTGAAATTATTCTGTGTTTTGTTTTTAAGTTGGACCCAGATATCTACATTTATGCCACTTAATCTTTTGACAACTCGATAATTAAAACATTTATTAACTTTTCCATATTACATATTTTAATGTGCGCTACAATAAATGTTAGTCATAATTATTCACACTTGTTTTCCAGACTCCTTTTATATTTTGTTCTACAGTTTTGCCAAATTTTTGTCTTTGCGGTCTAGTGAGTTAGTTTTTTTTTTCGTTATGTGGAGTTTCTTTATTATATTATAGAAACTTGACCATATATCGAAAAATTTTCCAAGTGTTATATAAATAATGGGGTACTAGGCATAACAATTTTTATGAACTGTTGTGTAAACTTTCTTAATCAGAGCTACCCTATACTCTATGATGAAACTTTGAAGTTTCTAACTCATCGGGAAGTTAGTCCAAAATCAACTGCAGACAACCGGAGCCCAAGCCAAAGTGTACTAAAAGGTGCCGAAAATTGCACTATCAACCACTTCCGATCTATGCTGAAAGTTTCAAGTTCCTAGCTCATCCGAAGTTTGTCTAACATCAATTGGAAGTTTTGGGAACAGACAACCGGAGTCGAAACCGAACTAATAAAAACGTAAAAACACATTAAAAAAAATAAATTAAACGGAAAGCTGTCGTTATTTTAATAACTTCATAGTCCGGTATTTGAAAAACAAAGACATACTTAAATTTTACAAAGTTTTTATTTTTAATTTCATTTTTTTCTTGGTACACCAAGTCATTATGGTGATCGCCCCAGCAGAAATTCACTGTTGATGAACATATGCAGAACACAAAAGTTTCCATCAAGGCTGCTTCAGAAGGTTGTGTTATAACATAGTTTGTAAAATGATGGTGGTGGTGTTTAGTGGTCCCTCGTTAGAGGTCCAAAAATAAACTGTCGGGCGGACCTGTTTCAGGAGTTATGTCTGTGCCTCCATAGTTCCGATATATGGGGGGTTACTGTTAAAAATCGTCTATATGCACTTATCTGCACTTAACACTATATTTCGGTCCACTCCAGGGACCCCGATTTTTGTGAACAAGTATAGCGTTTTGGCTTCTCAAAACCCCAATATTAAACAGTTAAACTGATTTTAGCTGCGCTTGTAGACGTCGCCCCGAAAACTTATGACACCGCTGAATTCGTGAGACGAATGCCTTTCGTTTGAGTACCCACACTTGAACAATTCCAAGTATACCCACGTTTACCGTTTTTTTGACCCTGGGGGCCACATACATATGTGGTCTGTCCAACTGGTAATTTTTCGATCTGTCGTATTCTTAATTTTTTTCATTAATTTTGGTTTTGTTTTTGATAATTTTTTGAGCGCTGCCCGTGGCCATTGAATTCAGCCGAAGCTTACTATGCACCTAGGTTTCCAACTTCTTGTTCTTGATTTGCCTGTACAGAATGTACGATGAAGTTATGTTCACTGTCAATACACAATTGTACTTACATTTAGGAAGTCATTTTGATCAAAACATACATAGTTTATTACCTGAGGACTCTTTTGGAGAATTTGGGTTGACTTCCATCGTGTTTAGGCAAAGAATGCGCACTTCTTTTTAATCTAAATCTTATTTACAAAAAAAAAACACACAAACAATTTACTTGTGTAAGTGAAATTTGTAGGGAAAAAAGTGGAATAAAGAATATCCCTGACTATAAAGTCATCGCCTGAAATAAAAAATTAATGGCGTCGGGTATCAACGCGCGTATTCATTTGTTTATGTTGAGTCAAGTGTATTGACATCTCGAACACATACTTATTTCAGTTTGATTGTACGCTCCGTCATAAATAGAATTTATTGTGAAACAAATGGATAAAAATGGATGATCAGGTAAATATAATTAAATGCCCATTCTGTGATACATATTACAATAGCACAGGTAGTCTAATTGAACATGTAAAAACCCACTACACCCCTCCGGGCACTATTTACACATGTAATTATTCCAGTTGTGGTCAAAAGTTTAGTATTAAATGGAATTTCAAAGTTCATGTGGATAAACATTTCCAGAAAATTAAAAGTACTACACCGCGAGTCGGGTGTAGTTTTGAGGAAAGCAGGATTGGGCGTGTTAATACGACAGAAAATGAAAGCAGCATTCAAGCGCCCGTTGGCGTTGACGATACTTTAAACGTGCCTTTTTTTAACTATGATAACAGTTTGCAAAAAGTTACTGAATGTGCAAGACTGTTTATGTTTCAACTACACTCTCAGAGCAATATAACACGTGCAGATGTAAATTTTATACAGATCTCTCTTCAGGACAGCATACTAAACCCAGTTTTAGATTTTATTGAGAGTTCCCTCACAAACATGCAACAACATAAAAAATCAATTGCAAACGTCCTAAACGATGTAAAACATTTATTTAGGGGATTTGAAACTGAGTATCAAGTTAGAACAACTCTTAAAAAAGAGGGACTTGCATCTGATGCAGTGATATTCGAAATTGGTGAATCCCCTAAATCATATGGCGCAATTATGCCTTTGGAATTTCAATTCCGAAAAACATTCGAAAACGAAAATTATCTGGAAGAGGTTTTAACTCACATCAAGACAACGGAAGAAAGTTCAAAGGTAGTTAATTTTGTGCAAGGCACTTTGTGGAAACAAAAAAAATTATTGTATCTTAATAAAACTATAGTTCCCTTTTTTGTACTTAGACGACTTTTGCATAAATAATCCTCTCGGTGCAAAATCCACTAAAAATTCAGTTTGTAATTTTTACTATAATTTTCCCTGTTTACCTCAAAAGTCATCAAAATTCAATGAAATTTTTTTGCCATGTTCAGTACAATCCTCCGACATACAAAAATATGGAAATAGCTGCTAGTATCCTCTGGTTGAATCTTTCAAAAAATTGGAAGTGAGTGGAATCAATATACAGACAAAAGATGGACCTAAAAAAGTACATTTTGTGGTGGGATTAATTTTAGGAGACAATTTGGGACTTAATAGTGCCCTTGGTTTTACAAAATCTTTTTCATCACACCACTTTTGTAGATTTTGTTTAATAAAAAAAACGATTCTCACAAATTACAAGAGAAATTCCCGAATTGGTTAGAAATCGTATAAATTACAGGGAAGCTTCCGAGGCCAAGGAATTTTCTGAAACTGGCGTAAAATCATATTGCAATTTCAACGATATACCATCATTTCATGTAACAGAAAATTTTGCAGTCGACATAATGCATGATATATACGAAGGCATTGGTCATCTCATTATCTGCCAATCAATGTCTTATTTCATTAAAACCATGAAATGCATAACTATTGAACAAGTAAATAACAGATTAAAGTCCTTTGTCTATTTTGGTAATGATAAGGGAACGGAGAAACCTAGGATAACTGAAAAAGAGCTGGAAAGTAACAAACTTAAATTATCTGCAAGACAAATGATGTCTTTTTGTTTTTATTTCCCAGTGATGTTCGGAGATTTTATTCCATTTGATGATGTAGTTTGGGATTATTTATTGAATTTTTTTCAGTTAATTGATAATCTCTTATGCTTTGAAATTTCTGACAATATAAAGCTTAAAGTAAAAAGAAATATTGAAGTTATTACCAACAATTTTCAAATTTTATTTAAAAAAAGTCTAACTCCCAAATTTCATATACTGACACACTATCCCACAATATTGGAAAAATCGGGCCCAATAAGGAATATGGAATTTCAAAAACGAGGGAAAGCACAGGGAGTTTAAGGTTTACGCTCACGTTATTACCTCTAGAAAAAACATCCCTAAAACATTTGCTATTAAGCAAAATTTAAAATTTGCCAAATTTTTAATGGATCCTAAATATAAGGTGCAAACCACTTTTAAAAAACATTTTGCTGATGACAACTTACAATCGCAAATAAGTTGTAAATTACCACACGCTAATATAACAATGTTTTCTGAAGCGTCTTTATGGGGTTATAAGTATATCCAAAACAGTTTTGTAGCTACGTACAAGAAGGAAACAGTTATTTATTCTTTGTTTTGTATAGTGAAAACGGACTCGTCAGATATATATTTATGGTGTCGTAAAATAGAATCGTTTTATAATATCCATTTCGCTTCCTTTGAGATAATAAAATTTACGGAAACTTTCGATATTTTGCATATAGATGATATAGTCGGTCCATCCGTTGAACTAATAAATACTTCTTGTGGCAAGACATTTGTAAAATTGAAGGAGTTCTACCACAATTTATAATAACTTTCTTTTTAAGGCGCTAAAAGAGTCTACAGATGAGGATACCCTCAACGATTTGCTTTGCGAATGGAAAATTGGTCATCTCTACAACCATTTTATTGGTAAGTATACATAAATAAAGTTTTGTACATAATTTTTAGTTCAAACATTTTTTAAGATCACCATATAACGATTGAACTCTTGAAATTTTTGACAACCAGGCATATTTATTTATTATTTCGCGATATGCACGTGGGAGATTTGGCTCTTTTTGAAATAAATTTAAACAAATGGAAACAGACAGCAGATACTACTGAAACAACATTTAATCCATTACAAACTTCGGAGTGTCAAGAATCAAATAAACGTACACAGAAATTAGTAAGAGATCCTATTTGTTCAGTAAATGATATGCTTGCGAGTACGCAAAATGGAAAACTTTTACTTGAGTATTACCTGGAACAAAAAGTATTCTCTGAGGAACAAAGAAATTTGCTTATTGGAACTATTGCCAAATTTATAGAATGCAAGGGTTACAACTGTTCCTATACGGATTGTACAGAAATTGAAAAGCAGATATGCACAATTTTCCCAACGGAATCTTTGGTAAGTCAAGTACAAAATGGCGAAAACGGTTTCTTATAATTCAGAAAACTAAATTGTGGAGTGAAGCATTTTCAAAACTTTGATACCAAATGAAAATGTGTCGTTCTTATCATTGGAATATTATGCGGCTGGAAAAAGAGGCAAACTTTATAATAAAATCTTTAACTTACAGCGGCTTTCGAAACCCCTTTTTACTGGAAAAGCATCTCTAGCATCGGAACCAGCAGACACCGTTTATGGTAAGCTATTTAAAAATGTTTTATTAAAGAAAAATGGTAATATCTTTCTTTCACGTCATTATTTGTAAATCAAAATATAATGCACTTCAATATTTACGTTCTAACAATGTCACGGCAAATGAGTTTGATTTGTTTTGGAGAAAATGCTCTCAACTAAGATTTTGTCAAATATCGCAATCAAAATCTGCCAAAGAAATTATGACTAAGTGGCCGGAGTACACCAAACCATTAGGATTGCACTTGGTAATAGCATCAATATTCATAGTATGGTTTGATCAATTAATTCAGTTTGTCCCTACAATTGCAGATTGATGTTGACTTTTATTTGAAATACCCCAAGGTAAATGGTTTGCTATCTACGTGGCCTTTTTATGATAAAAAACTTTTGCACCTAATGAAGGCAAAAGTTTCCTCATCTTCTTTACTTAAAAAGCTAAATGAATTAGATTCATGTGATGAAGGTATGTATCTACATAGGTATATATTGCTAAATTGAGAAATTACAACTCATAACTGACATTTTGGAATTATTGAAGTCTGCCAAATACTCCAACAATGCAAATGTTTAGTTGTGAGGGTATTGAATCAAGTACTACATATCGCCTATTATGAATTTAAAATTTCATTTTGGTTTTTTGTTTTTCCATAGAATCCAAAGTGTTCGCCTTATTGTGGAATATTCATACTTTATTCCCACCTCAGCTGAAAGTGGTAGAAGAAAATTGCGATAAACGTAGAAAAAAGTTCTCTATAGCTGACTCTCAGACCTCCTTCTCTCTGCTTGTACGTTCCAATGCTGAACTGGAGTTAAAAATAAATCTCCGAAAAATGCAAAATAGTAGTATACAACCATTTTTGTTAGTTATTGGTGATGAATACAATGTTAAAGAAATAATTATATACTTCGATGGATATAGATATCCTGCAAAGCAGGTATTAACAGCTGTAGACTTATTATATAAAACATTTTTTATCTTTAATCTGGAATATCCAGAAGAATCAGAATTATTTTATACTTTTTTACAAAGTTTTTATTATCAAATGAAACCAAAAAAAAATCTGCAAAAATTTCTGCAATTAGAGATGAAATTCTGAATTTAAAACTGCATTAAATGTATTTCGTACTTATATCCACCCCTATCGTGCATAAAATATCCGGGTGAATAGTTATTTCCCAGAATATATAAGGTGAGAAAATCAAAGTAACAAGGGGGAAAAGTTGGGGCCCTGACGATAGAAAAATAATTTTTTTCGCCTTGCCACTTTGTGTTGTTCACCTTAAATATTCTGGGCAACAACAATTCCCCGTAAATTTTATTCACGATAGGGGTGATTATGTTAATAGCAATTGAGTTCTGTTAATTTGTTTTGTTATTTGCATTTTGTTAGTTTTTTTTATACATACATACATATCAATGACTACTGCTGTAATTGTCAATTAACTATGTTCCACATAAACTGTATTACTCATGTGATGAAAACGTAAATGTATTATTTTATTCTTTCATTCCTCTGCTTGAAAATAAACATTCAAAGTAAACTTATTTCGTATTTTCACTAAACGCAACAACCATTGTTGTTACAAAACCAAAAAATTTTTACAAATTCTGTTCGTAATATGAAAATAGATTTGTTGGAAAAAAGTATGTTTTCAACAAACTTTAAGAAAATATATTTGTTGAAAATATAAGAAAATATTTGCGATGAACAATTTACAACTATTGATGTTAATATGAAAATATATTTGTTGGATAAAAGCGAAATTATTTTCAACAAACGGATTGAAAATATGTTTGTTGACAAAATAGGACAATATTTTCGATAAATGAGCTAAAACTTTTAATGTCAATTTGAAAAAATATTTGTTGAGTGAAAAGCTGGAAAAATGGCAATAAACTACAGACAAATTTGGTCGTTGAAACCTCAATTTTTTTATCACAGGAATTTTGATAAATTTTGTATTTGTTTCTTGGACAATATTTGTTGAATAAAAATATTTTTTTTTCTGTGTACAATGAATGAGCTGAGCGATTTCCGGCAAGAGGTGAAAACATCCAATGGAATACGGCCAAAAACACAACATTATATATCTTCGTTTATACATAAAAGTAAACACAGTTCTTCCGGCAAAAGAAGGTGATAGTATGCCAATCTCTACCTGCCGTTTGCAGATCAGGCAGTGGGCCGATAATATGTTCAAGGACAAGTGGAGACTTACTTCAACTTGCAAACAAGCCAGCGTCCTCTGGCCACAGGTGAACACGAAGAGGACTAGGCAACTACTTAACTTGCCGAGAGGCAGGTTATCCACAATGATAGGAACACTTTTTTTTTTTTTTTTAAGACCAGCACTCAGGGGATGCCCCCTATAAATGCAATGCATTGTGCTGGCGACGGAAATTTAGGTAGAGGAGGGTGGAAAGAGGGAGTAGTGCTCATTTACATTTGCCTTGAATCGCTGTATGTTACAATTGGCGGGAAATACACTTGCGGGAAGTTTATTCCACATACGGACCGTACGGCTGAAGAACGAATTTTCTCTGTAGTGTGTTGTGCGATCGACTGGCCAATAGATAGTAAACGGATGGGAGTTCCTTGAAAGCCGCGTACCTCTGCCAAATGTCCTCACATCTGGTATAAGTTGACGGATGTCCGAGGAACACGCACCGTGAAAATACCGATAGAACAGTGTCACGCAACCCACATTACGCCGATGCTCAAGGGAGGCAATAGATCTGGACACCCTACTGTCCCCTATCAACACCTTTGCTCTCCTTTGTACACGGTCCAGCAACTCCAAAGATGACTTTGGAGCACCTGCCCATATATGGGAGTTATATTCCATTCGCGGCCTGATGTAGGTGGTGTAGATATTAAGGAGATCAGATGGAGTGAAGTACTTCTTGCACCGCTTTAAAAAGCCTAGGCACTTCGATGCATCTTTCGACACTTCAAATACATGTTTTGCCCAGCGAACGTCACATTGTATTTTCATGCCCAGAACATCAAGAGCGTCTGATTCCTCAATATCCACACCATCCATAGATAATGACGATACGACTGGGTCAGCTGTCCGCTTGTGCGAAAGCAGACAGACCTGGGTCTTCCCCGCATTAAAACATACTCTATTCAATCGACCCCACTCAACAATGGCCTCGAGATCGCGGTTGAGTGTTTCATTCATTAATTGACGTTTATCACTAATTTCCTGAAGATTTGGCCTGTGGTCGAATGAATATGAATGACAGAGATTACAGTCATCCGCAAAAGAGTAGATTTGGTTCACAGTCCGACCCAGGAGATCGTCAATGAAAATAAGAAAAAGAGAAGGAGAGAGAACAGAGCCCTGTGGTACCCCTGCCGTTAATTTATGTTCATCGGAAGAGATGCCATCTATAACAACTCTTATAGTGCGATCTCTGAGAAAACTCGATATAAATCGAGTGAAATTATCACCAACACCAAAAGCAGCCAGCTTCGACAAGAGTACCTCATGCCAAACTCTGTCGAAGGCCTTGGAAATATCTAGAGCCACCACCTTACTCTCACCAAGCCGGTGGATGGATCGACTCCACTGTTCCGAAAGGAACGCCATCAGGTCTCCCGTAGATCTTCTCCTACGGAAGCCATACTGTCGATCATTAAGCAGGTAATTTGACTCGAGATACTTCACAAGATGGTGGTTAACCATGCTCTCCATAACTTTCGAGAGCGCAGAACAAATAGCAATTGGGCGGTAATTGGCGGGGTCACTTGCATCACCTTTTTTGGGAATAGGCTGGACGTTGGCTACCTTCCAACACGCCGGGAAAACTCCAGCGCGGTATGCAAGATTGCAAAGGTTGCGCAGTGGGCGTGCCAGCGTTGAAGAGCACTTACTTAGGACCAGTGCTGATATACCATCCGGACCCGGGGATTTACCTACGTCGAGATTCGCGAGAACCTTTTTAACTCCTCGTGTTCGAAAAAATATTTCAGGCATGAAGCCAGATACGTTATCTACCACGGGGAGTAGTTGATTGCTTTCCGGCAAGGAAGAATTCCTTGCAAACATTTCAGCCAAAAGATTTGCTTTATCAACCGGTTCAGTGAATAAGTGGTCACCTTTAACAAGAGTTGGAATAGAAGAAGAACTATTCTTTATTCTTCTCGCAAATGACCAAAAGTTCTTACTTCCCCTAGGGAAAGAGAGGACATTAGCACGAATACGCTGTTCGTAAAGAAATTGTTCGCGTAGAAGTACTTTGGCACATTCTGATCTTGCCTGCTTGCGTAGCATTTCAGTGTGGACGTTTTTATTTCGACACCATTCACTGAATGCTTCCTCTTTAGATCTGACAGCATTCTTGCATGTCTGGTTAAACCAGCATTTTTCATATTGTTTAACCGAAATGTTTTTAGTCGGAATGAATGACTTCATACCGATTAAAATTATCTTTACAATCATTTCAGCAGCAGCATCAATGTCATTATCTAGAAAGCAAAGCTTCCAGTTGAAATGCTGATAAAAACTGTTGAGCTCAGCCCAACGTGCCTTTTCGTAGGAAAAAGTTGTTCGCTTCGGGGCTGAGTTTGAAACGAGTCGAAGAGCTGAACACGAGAAGGATGCCGAAATGACACAGTGATCCGAATTACCAAGAGGTGAAAGAGTGATAACTTCATACTTTTCAGGGTGTGAAGTTAAGAATAGGTCAAGTAAATTACGGTAGTGCCCTTGAACGCACGGAATGTGCGTCGGTTCATTCACTAATTGCGCCAGGTTGTTGTGCGCGGCGAAGAGCTCAGCGTATTTGCCCTCCGGAGTTGTATGGTTCGAATGGGTTAGCCAGGCGGATTTATGGACATTAAAATCACCTGCGACAGCAATTTCACTGTCCGGATATTTCTCCAAAATTTTGGATATGGAGTCAGAAAGGGCGTCGAAGTCATTAAAGGATGCCTCCCTTTCCGCATTGGGACTTCTATAAAGAAATCCAAAGTGAAGGACATGTGTTCCAATCCTAAATTTAACCCAAAGGGAGTTAAATTCCGGATCTTCGGAGTCCAAATGACGCTGACTCTGAAACACTATGCCATTTTTTATATAAACCACAAGGCCTCTGTGGGAAACAAAAAGAGAAAGAACGTGATACCCAGGAACGTGAAAATCCTGTGGATCAGAATCCTCACACACCTGGGTCTCACAAAGAGCTAGAATATCAGGCCGGTGAACATGAATATGGGAGTAAACACTAAAAAAATTCGTTCGCAGCCCTCGTATGTTGGCAAAGTGATGAGAAAACTTACCTACCATTGCAACACACAAACAAAAATCAAAGCAAGGTCAATGCTATGTGCACAATACAAACAACCATTCCCCCACCTTCCCGCTGTGTTGTGCACACAATGCTTAGTGTTATGCCTTAAGCACTGTGTAGCAACGAGAAGACGGAAAAAGAAGAGCAGTCTGTGCTGTGCGTTAGTTAAGATGGAGGGGGGGACAACACATGCATGCGGAGAGGGGCATAAAAGCCCGTTGTGTGGTCAGTATAGACATTTGTTGTTGTTTGTTTATGGTTTGGTTTGTGTTGATGTCGCGGTGTCAAACATGTTGCGTTGGGAACGGAGTGGTGTCGCGAGCATTTGGTGTCGATTATTGTTGTTGTTCTTATTGGTTTATGTTATTGCACTTGTGTTCTGATCGTTTTGTTTTATTTGCTTGCACTTTGATATTGTAATGATGTTTTGGTTTTGTATTATGTTTTCACTATTTGGATTGTGGTTATGAGATGTTTTAAATTTTTTTTTTCTATTCTGATTTTGTTCAAATTATTATGTATATACATATATATTAAACACGACCGATTTTAACATTTGTGATTCATGACTTAACGACGCGGACTGGATATTTTGGTTTAACATTAAACATTGAACGGGACGCGGAGCACAACCAAAAACACGTCTGTACGGGAAGGCTGTCACACACTACTTACTGAACATTGTCTTGTAGGAAAACACGCCCTAAGATTGGGAGATAGAAACTCCATTCTCTGTATATGCTGCATGGAAGCGGACGAGGAAACGACGAAAAACCTTCTCTTGGATTTCCCTGCTCTGGCAGGACTGAGAAGTAGGATATTCGGAACACATCTAGTTAGCACCGTAGCTCTATAGGATATTCCTGTAGGTCTTATAGACAAATTTATTGAAAGGGCAAATTTGCTAGACGACTAGCCAATACTTGCTATGGAGGAAACTGCAGGTTCTTTAGCATAAGTGTGCTAGACAGCGTGCTGTCTTGCAGCCTTTGCAACCAACCAACAAAACATCCTAAAACGTTGGCAGCCAAAACGCAAGATCTCTGTGTCAAATCTGTGCGTGGTTAAAAATGTGTTTAATAATACGGTTAGTATGGCCAAATAATTTGATTTTTGCAAAATTCTCAGACTGTTAGTATTAGTGGTATTACATTAAAATTGTGTTGTATTTATATGGGGGTTACTTATGCCTGTGAAAAATATAATTTTTAAAATATGTCAAAATTGGCATAAAATCTATAGTGTAAGCACGTTGTGCGAACGCAATCGGAATATCGTATTAAAAATATGTTCATCCCATTTTGCGCATTTGTGTATTTTTTGAAATGTGGAAATTCACGTTTTTGATTATAGGTATTAATTATTCACTATAGTATATCCTTAATCGTACTCAAGCATTTATACTAGACATGCAGAGTAGCCACAGTGGAAAAAACATGCCAACTATCGCACTACAATTTTGGAATCACGGTACTCTTAGTAATTCACATAGAAATTTCCGATGAAATTTGTACCATATATACATCGTTTTTAAACTAAAAGTAGGTGACAATGCCTATACCTATATAAAATACTATTATATTTCCGTTTATAGAGAATGTGAATTTTCGTGATTTAATGTCTTTCATAATCCCCATAGCCTTATTGGAGTGCAGTATGGATGAGTATGTAGCTCTGTTTCTTGAATTTTACACCAGTCAGTTTCGCGGAGACAATGGCAATAGCCACCTAACATTGAAGTCCGGAAGCGTGTACGAAAGCGAATAAAACGCGAAAATTTTGCGGGTGAAATGTCCGTTTTAAGATCCGAAAGGGATATTGGTTAGTTTGTGGCAGAAAATATTCCGTTTCTCCATCTGCCAATCTTTTTATTTCCGGATCTAACTTCGGATGTTACAATGCTACATTACAATGAATCCAGAAATGTTCTTTATTGATCTTCAAAACACAAAAGCGAATAAAATTAAAAACAAAACTTATACTCTCAGCTTTGCACCTTTGTTGATATCAGATGCCGTCTCGTGTTGACACAGCTCGCCCATCAGTTTTGAGCTATTGCACCAGCAGCAGTCTGCATTGTCAGCGTCTGTGAATATTTGGTGGGAACTTGGATTTCAGCAAGTGCACACGTTTGGTATTGTACACGTTTGAATAAATGGATGATAGTTGGATGTTTTGAATGTATGTGGTGTTAACTCTTCCCCTCTTAAATGGAATCGCCCCGATGTCTGAGAATGGTTAAATGTTGTAAATACTTGATGATTTCTTCTTCGTTTCTAGATTTTGCACTGTTGTTTCTGGGTTATTTGTGGTGGAGTTTTCTTCATAACTTTCCTTTGCAGTATTTTCTTCTTTCTGATTGATTTTTAATTTTCTATTGAGGCACCCCTTTCGACTTAGCCAAATAGCAATGGTTAGTATGATGTTTATGGCGAGTCCACTGGATTCTAGCATTATTTTGCTCTTTTCCTCCAGATATTCTGGGCGGTTGATATTCTTTATATTAAGTTTGCTGAGGCGTTCTAGGGATATGATTTATTCAACTCTTTCTCCATTGGTTTTAGGTTGTAAGAATGCTGACTGATCTCCTTAGAATAGTATTCATGTCCATTAACTTGTATTTTATTATTGTAGTATTTTACCAAATAGGTTCCATTTAATTTGTTGTTGTCATTATTCACGCTTAGTGCGCCCTCATATTAATTCAATAGCAGCAGATCCGGTCCGATTTCTTCAACTGTAGGTATGTGGTCATTGTTAATCTGGGTACAGTTCCCTATTCTATTTCTAAATAAACTTGTTGTACAATATTTAACATTTAATTCCATCATATTAGCTCTATTGCATATTGTTAATTCCTAATTATTTTTGCAATCTGTTTTTAATGGCAAACAATTCGTTATTACATTCCAATATTGTATTGTATTCGATTTTATCTATTAAAATCAATTTTTACAGCTTTTGCTAAATAAACTTTACAAATATCATTTCGAGTAATAGGAATACTTAATATGTATAAGATTTATTTTAAAAACGGGCGGGGCGGATGGTTGTTAGTAGCGTTCGTGTCAAGGATGAATTTTATTTCTAGCATGAGGATAATGTATCTTTCAAGGTCGATAGAGTGTATAATTTTAAAAATTCCGTTCTGGGTTCTTGCTGTCCCTTTCTGGATTGTTATCAGTCTAGCGTTAGAATACTCTAGGATATTGAAGTCTGCCAAACCGCAACCAAAAATCAATCTGTAATTAAAATTTTCAATTAATTTCTTATGTGTTTTTTATATATAACTCTTCCACTTTCAGTAAGGATGGCAGTATATCGATTCTCCCTAACGGTTTCCTCTTTGAAATGTTCGCTTAGTTTTGTACTTAACCGTTTGTTTGTTTTCACGTATACGAGCTGTCCGGGAATATAATCTTTAATTGGGTGTTTTTTTCTTATTATGGTATGCCAAATCTTTGTCCTGCTTCTGTTTGATCCTCTCCATGTTGGTCCTTCTTGTAGTCTCATAATCTTGGGGGGAAAAATCAATAGTTCGGCCCAAGTACAAATCTATTCACCGTTGAATGGATAGAATGGTTGTACTCATTGACGAATATTTCGAGTAATTCCTCGAAGTTTCTTGAGGTACCGTCACTCTATGAGCATCGCATTATTTCGGAAAGCGTTGAATGGAAGCGCTCCACTTGCCCGTTTACTTCATTTCTATATGAAGGAGTGGAGAATACATTAATTTTGGTTCGTTATCCATTACAACATTTTTCGGTGCACCATAGGAGAATAATAGCTCCCTAAGTGGTTTTCTAACATCTTCTATTGATTTTCCATTTAATGGTTTTACGTGAGAATACTTGGAAAATTTGTCGATAGAAGTCAATATCAGCTTTTTATCTGTAGAAAAAATATCAATATGAATAGCATGGCCTTGGTATGTGGGAATAGGTGTCTCTCCCAAGTGAGGCTCGTTGGGATGCCTTTCGTACTTAGTATTATTACATGTGGCACAGACTTTAATAATCCTCTTGACTTTTCCTGACATTGCGGGAAAATAGTATTTTTCTAATATTTGCATTTTATTTACCCTTTCGTTTCGATTGCCCCTATTATGTGTTTCTATAATTCTTTTGTCTTGGTCATTTCGGATGTTATATCATCTACTACGGATTGCGTAAGTCGACATTTATAGATGGAAAAATGTTCTGGGTAAACGATCTGAATTTTTCCCATTATCATTTCGGGAGCTTTTATACCGTTAATGACCGATGGATTTAAATATCTCTTCAAGATGTCCACCAGTTTCTGTTCATCGTAATATGGTTCAGTAATTAAATGGCGATGAAATCCTGGGAAGATGATTTTAAATTTAAAAGTAGATGTGTGATCAATACTTATGAAAGGCTGATTTCTGAAAATATTGATAGGAGATTCCACGCTAGGAATCAAGTTTTCTGATGAGCTTTCAGCGTTATGTGGGTGTTAGTGAATTAATTTGGGAGACTGTGCCATTGGATCCTAGTTCAACTCTAGAAAGAGCATCAGCTACTACGTTCTGTTTTCCTGGTTTATATTTTAATTCGTAGTTATACTCTTTAAGTATACATTTCCATCTTTTCATCTTGGAGTTGCTATTATTATTACTAAGACAATATGGTAAGGGTTGATGATCCGTGAAAATAATGATCGTTTTTAATCATACAGGTAATTCCTTAAGGCGGTTAAAACCCAGATTATTTCCAGCATTTCCCTTTCATTAGTGGCGAAATTCTCCTCTGTTGTATACAGAGTCCTGGATATGAAAGCTATTGGTCGTTCCTCCTGGCTCAGTACGGCTCCAAGAGCCACATTGGAGGCGCCGGTAGTTAGATGAAACTCTCTTTCGAAGTTTGGGTATGACAACAATACTTCCTGCGAAGTCAAGCCAATTTTCAATTTGTCAATTGATCAACTGGCATTTGACTTGAGGCCTTTTTGGAAACTCTACCTTCTTCCCCTCTTAAAAGTGAAGATCTGAAAAAGATCTGCGTATCCTCTGACGAATCTTCTATAATACCTGATAGGCCAAGGAAAGAACGTTGTTGTTTAAGGGTTTTAGGATGAGGGAAATTAAGTATTGCCTCAACTTTTTTCGGTTTTGTCCTTATTCCGTTCATGGTTACTATAAAGTCCAAAAACTCTACTTCGCTCTAAAAAATTCACACTTGTCTAATTCAATTTTCATATTCGCTGCTTCTAGCGTTTCGAATACTTTTCTAATGTGTTCCCAGTGCGATTTTTCATCTTTGCTAAATATAATAATATCGTCTATGTATACGAAGCATACCTTTTCCATCAATTCCCTCAGGATGTCATCTAATGCGCTCTGGAAAATCGCAGGCGCATTTTTTAAACCGAAGGGTAATCTGGTATATTCATACTTGCCGACATTAACTGAGAATGCTATCTTTTCCATATCCTCTTTTCGCAACGGTATTTAGTGGAATCCACTTTTAAGGTCTACGACCGTAAAGTATTTATTCCCTCCCAAGTTTGACAGAACTTCTGTAACCTCTGGGATCGGATATTTATCAGCAACCGTCACAGCATTAAGCTTTCAAAAATCTACCACCAACCTATGTTTCCTCTTTCCCGAATTATCCTCCTTTTTTTGGTACCACCCATAGGTGAATTATAAGGGGATCTAGATGGTTTTAGTATTCCATCTCGAAAAAGGCGACATATTTCCTCTTCCTCTACATATTTTAATGCCATTGGATATGGATAAATTTTTGTATATATCGGAGAGTCGTTATTTGTTCGTATTTCACCGACTACTACCGTGGTATAAGTTAGCTTTTCGTCGGGATCTGCTAGAGTG
The DNA here is from genome assembly GCA_963931995.1 of Phaonia tiefii. Classification (NCBI taxonomy): domain Eukaryota; kingdom Metazoa; phylum Arthropoda; class Insecta; order Diptera; family Muscidae; genus Phaonia; species Phaonia tiefii. The sequence goes on along the minus strand of OZ008368.1, from coordinate 110,543,521 downwards.
ATGTCCCACAATATTTTCCAATGAATCTTTTTGATGTGGTGATAGGTGTGCTACTCTCAATTCGAGGTTATTCACATTCTGAGATGTTGGTTGTTTGATAGGAACTTTCCTACCGCCTTTGACAGTGAAATAGTTATCGGATGTATGAATTACAGCTGTAAGTTCTTTTAGGCTGTCGTTTCCCAATATACCGTCAAAAGATTTCGGACCAGGTAAGAGAAACGTTGTATAGGTCTCTCGCTGACCGAACATGTTCAGACAAGTATGTCGTATAATTTTCAAATCCCCCTCTACGGACTTTGCGTTAAATATCTCCTTATTTGGTTTCGGATTGTTAACTAAATTGGGTTTTATATAATTCTTGTTGCTACTGGTATCCAACAAACAATTCAGAATTTGTCCGTTCCGTTTTGCATAGCAAATATGGCAACGAGGAACAGCTTAGTCTAAAAGATTTACGTCTACAAAATTAATCGGGATATCGGCGTGGTTTATATTCTGAGGTTCATCAATATCCTCAGGACATTGTTGAAGGTAATCCGTATTAGTTTCATCAGTTGGCATTCCACATGCCTCATCTATTTCATTATCTATAGTTGTAATATCATTGATATAATTTTCGGGTATATTACCAGTGTTGAGATGGAAGTTCCGTTGAACCTTATTCATTAGTGCCTGTACTGAAAATTGGGTACGTCTTTTGAAATTAATGTTCGGAAAGGGGTTCATTTTCACAGACCTGTCAATATCCATGGGTTCTGGGCGATTTCGAGTATTTGAAACTTTGGGAAGCTGTCCTCCAAATTGAGTTCGTTGAAGGTAATGTGGTCCTACTGTCTGGTGACGCTGAGTGAACTGAGGTCATCCAAATTGAGAAGGTTGATTAAATTGCGGTCCCCAATATTGAGGTTGTTGCTCAAGAGTTTGTGTAGATCATTATTTAATCCCCTTATGAAAGTGTCAAAGGCTTTTTCCTTGTAAGTGATCGTCATAGCCTTAAGACTTCCTTCATCTAAATCTAGGCAGGATACTTTATCTAGTATTAGAGACAGTATTTGATATACATTTTGTTACAGTTCCATAACTGTTTTCTGTCCCTGGTACAAAGCATTCATTTGATACTCCAGGGTACCAATGTGCCTTTCATCGGAGTAGTGAACTATTAAGCACTTTCTTATTTTTTGCCCGTCTAATGGAGTCATATAAGACTCTAAAGCAGTATCGGCTTCCCCCGTAATTTTCGTACGAATGGTATGTAAAATTGCATAGTATCTTCCCGTTCCTTTTAAACTATTGTATAATTCTACAACTCGGTCCGCTGACTTGCGCCAGGATCCAAATTCTCCAGGTTTTCCCGAGAGAACTAACAATGTCCGGGACTTTGTCCAATTCTTCTAATCTTGTGGACAGTGTCCTTATTGGTTGATCAATCCCGTCATCTATCAGGGAATCTTGTCCTACTAGGACTTCTGTAATAATCTGTCTAATTTCGCTTTTCGGAGTTTCGTTAAGTCCAGAGGGACCAGAAGCAGTTTGGCTCATTGTTAGTGACCTACTTAATCTTTCCGTTATCTCTTCGATAGTATCCAGCATTTTCGAGAAAGTTGGAATTTTAATTTCTGTTATATTTTGCTTCTCACATCTTATTCTACACACTTTAATATGATTAACACAAAATTATTTAATTTTTCGATAGTATCAAAAACTACATAACTTATTACTAGTCTTACGTTATTATATTCAGCATCGTTGATTTTTCCTTGATAGATGGTGAAGGTTGGTGATGAGTCCTTGATAGTGAAGATTTTTCTTATAGGCACTTAGAAATTGATGAGGTCACAGTTTTTTTAATTGTCGTCAGTTATATTTATTTGAGATGGTTGCCACTTTCTATTTACTCGTAATTTCTTTCTTTTTTGTTTTTCTTCAACTTATTTATTTTATTAGTATGAGAATATTTTCACTTAGTAACCAAATGTTTGTTTTGGTTACTCGTAATTTATTTGTGTTCTTATTAAATTTCACTTATTTTATTTCCAAAAGAGTTTTTATAATTGTTCGCTTAGACACTTAGTGATTTTAATTTAATTTTTCGAATTGTCTTTGATTTTGCTTAGCGGTTCACTTAAACTGTTAACTTAATATAATTTACTTGCTACAATACCGCTTGGCGGGCTTTAGGGGCTGTGACTTTACGTGCACTCCCTTTTGTATTTAGTGAAACTACTCAGGAACCATTCTAAAGGCTTGACTTTTTGTTCTCGTCAACCGTACCTGTTACGTTTAACAGGTCCCTGCTCGGGCGCTAATTAATTCTAAACAAATTTATTTGTTTAAAAAAATATGCTTGCTGTGTGACGCGAGTCACACAAGCAACGTTCTTTATTGATCTTCAAAACACAAAAGCGAATAATATTAAAAACTAAACTCATACTCTCAGGTTTGCACCTTTGTTGATATCAGATGCCGTCTCGTGTTGACACAACTCGCCCATCAGTTTTGAGCTATTGCACCAGCAGCAGTCTGCATTGTCAGCGTCTGTGAATATTTGGTGGGAACTTGTACATGTTTGGTATTGTACATGTTTGAATAAATGGATGATAGTTGGATGTTTCAATGTATGTGGTGTTAACTTATAGCGTAAAAATCAGCGAGATAAATTTTGCACAATATAGAAATGTTGTCCAAAAATTGTACAGTTTAGACAAATGCTGCATGTGCTTCAAAAAAATAAAATAAAACTGCATAACTTTGTGTGGAATAATGTAACAAAACACTAGGAAGAATTGTGGTATCATTTTATTAAAACAGCATTTTTCCGGCTGACACAAAAAATTTAATTCTAAGATGCAGCTTTTACGAAACGGTTTCAGGTCATCAAAGAATTTTTCACCGTAGTTTTCCTTAAGGTATTACTAATGTAGTGGTGTTTTCAAAAGTACATTGTAAGGGCTTCTCAATTGTATGTGACACTTCCTGCCTAATAATGTATTTTTCAGAAATCTTCACAAGCTGATTCCTTAAATTCCTGTGTAGGTCTAATTTTTTTTTCAAAGTTCTCTCCTAAGTCTTCAATTACGAGTCTGTATTATTGTTCGTATATTCTCTAAACGAAAACAATGACGGAAAACATAATTTCGGCGTAAGTACTAAATGATCAATAGTAAAGTAAACTTTTTACGCAATAAAAGAGCTCAAACGGTATACTAAATATTTTTGTATCATGATACAATTTTCAATTTTGTTTTCATTTTTTAATTTGTTTAAGTCAGTTTTTTATTACTTTGTTGTGCACCCTTTTTCTTTATTTTGCTCTCAAAGTCAACAATTTTTAAGTTTGCGTCAGATCAATTTCTGTCAAAATTACAATCTGTAAATTTCGCGCAATTTTTTGGAAACTATGGTAGCAAATTAACTTTCATTCAAATTTATCAGTTCTAAATTTGTATGTTTCAACAAGTATTTATGTACTTTAGACATAATAATTTTATATTTTCTTATATTGGTATGCTTGATTAAGAATCTATGTACACGGCGCACAGTCGGTCACAATCGATTTTCGTTGAACAAACGCCTGTATGTTTTGATTCCATTGAGGTATTTTAGTATTGTTGAACTCTTCTCCCATTTCAATTTCATTAAAATCTGTTTAGTAGTTATAGAGGATTTTAAGGCCAACGCTGAACTTCTAGCTTTTTTAGCACGAAAATGTGGGGCTTTTTGTAAATATATAAACCTTTATTAAACCACTTAGGATAATTTTTTCCAACTTTACGATCCTACAACAGGATCCACAAGAGCAGTTTCCATAGATGTAGTTTCGGAACCCTCTCCATGGTACTTAAATGTGAGTCATGTATGTTTGAAAACTTACAGGAGAACTGTTATACTTTGAACTAATGTAACCTGTTAGGTTGCGGCCAATTTCCAATGAAATTAATAATAAATATTTGTTGTAAGGAAGTTTTTGATGTGCTAACGCCTATAGGCGCGGTTACGGCCTAGATCCAAACACAGCTTGTCAGACTTCGATCACACAGATTGTCAGACTGCGATCACACATATTGTCCGACTACGATCACACATTGTTTGCCGCTAAACTCCTCTGAAACGGCTGGACCGATTTGTATGAAATTTTGTGTGCATATCGGGTAGGTCCAGAATCGCCCAGCATCTATTTTTCATACCCCTAAATGATAAGGGTGACCCACCCCTATATAGAACTCAGATTTGTTCCACAGCGGAACACAGATTGTCAGACTGCGAAAAAAACACACACTGATGTAGCGGCGGCGAATAGTTGGATTGTGGGGGGCGTGGTTATACGTATATAAAAATGAGATAGCAAGAGAGCAACGAAAATTGTGTGAACTTCTGTAGCGTATGTACGACCATAACAATGTATGTATGTCATGTGTCTGTTGATTTGCATTCTCTTTGTTTTTTGTGGGTATAAAATAAAAAGTTTAAGCGAGAAAATAATGATACTTGTATTTAAATATTTTTAAGTGTTATTAAGTATTAATATTTTCTAAATGTAACGTCATCATATGACTGAACCGCTGTTTTTATTTTTCAATGTAACATTTACTAATGTGTTCAATTTGTTCCATCTCTGCGGCTGCTCATATATGTGCGAGAACAGATTGGCTCTCGTGGTTGATTTGCCGTCGCTCCCTTTCAAATAGCCCATACTGCTGAATTATTGCTCGCTCTCGGTTTGACCAACTGAAGCCACGATGTAGATTTTATTCGCCAAATACAAGCCATGAAGGACAGACGACAAAGCAACTACACGACCATACAATTTGGTTTCAACTATTAAATAAAAAAATATTGTACGACCCATAGCGTAATAACGTATAGAGACGCCGACTCTGTCAGTAAATTGATGACATTTGGTGTGTTGTAGATGGGCCGTTGGATGTTGTAAAGTATTGATTTAATAATACCAGATAGAGGCAATAGCTTAAACCATCCAAAAATAAATCAGCAACGGCTTTTCGTTTTGTGCGTTGAATTTATGTGTAAATACACCGCAAATATATACATACTAACAATAAAATGTATGATAAAAAATAGTGTTTCATTTTGGGATTGGCCCAACACCACCGGCAGTGAGTGCAGCCATGCAACGTAACGATGTCGATGAGTTCGTCATCGTTAATTTGTGTTGCTTTGGTTTCTCATCGCCTGACCCTGCACTACGACCTACGGCAAGAAGGACAAGTATTCCATCACAACAACAACACCAGCAGTGGTTTGCCGTTTTCTTTTGGTTTGGTGCTGCTTGATACAGACGGACATTTGTTTGCAGCGGTGCGCTGTCGAGCCAGCTGAGGAAGAACCAAGTACGAGGGTAGCGGCAAAGAGTAAGTGCTAGGGAGACTCGATATGTCTCAGTTGCTGTGGACAGCAACATTTGGTCCTTCGCCCATGGAAAGAATATCCAGCGATTCCGGATTCCGATTCCGATTACCACAGTCGTGGTGTATACGACTGAATCAGACCCGTTACCACGATATCTATCCCTCGGTCCCTAAGACGCAAAACGAAAAAAAGCTATTTGTTTTTGTTTTCGGCCATTGAAGTTTTGATAATCCGCTACTCGTTGGTTCTAAACGAAGTAGTTACCATATTATTGGAGTCTATCTCTTAGTCGAAGAGGCTTGTTCAATTTGCGGCACAGTGGATCAGAAAACTTTTTGTTTCCAACAGATGTCGTGTTTGTCTGCCGTCCCGTACAGACGTGTTTTCGCGCAATGTCCGCGTCGCGGTTCATATTTATTTCATATAGTGCCCGTGTTATGTGTTTAGAATAAACAAAACAAAAATAAAAGATAATAAATAAACAATAAACAGCACTTAAGCATCATCAACAACAATTAACACAAAAAAAAGAATCATACCAAACTAAAATATCAACTACAATATTCCAAAACAGACAACCAGAAATGATGACAATAACAACAACAACTACATCAACACATCCAACCACAACGTACAACGACACGTCTCCGCTGGCATTTCTTCGTTGTTTCACACATCAGACAAAGGGCCCTTTGCTCCCTTCGTCGTGGTTATTCTCTTCCTTTCATCTCCTCTCTGTACAACACAAGTAGTTTACTGGTGTTATTGTTGTTTCCTACATTGTTGAAGGTATAACTCTTAACAATAGAGAATCAACAAAAATACTATTTACCACTTGTGCATACGGTTAAATATGTTTGAAATTCATCTCTCGATATGGTAAGTGATTTCGGTATAGATTTTGCAAATATACGAGGGCTGAGCGCAAATTTCTTCTCTGATTATGCTCACATCCATGTTAATCGGCCTAGTGTTTTCGCTCTTTGTGAGACCCAGGTTTGTGAAGATTCTGACCCGCAGGATTTTTACATCCCTGTTTGTCACATCTTTTCATATTTTTTTCCTCACAGAGGCCTTGTGGTTTACGTTCGAAATAACGTTGTATTTCAGTCCATGCCGCAACTGGACTCAACAGATCCTGAATTTAACTGCCTATGGTTAAAATTCAGAGTCAAATCACACGCCATTCATTTCAGATTTCTTTAAAAAAGTCCAAACCAAGGAAGGGAGGCTTCATTTAATGTTTTTGACGCCCTTTCTGACTCAATAACAAAAGTCTTGGAGAATTGCCCGAGCAGCGAAATTGTGATCGCTGGTCATTTCAATGTTCACAATCACTCCTGGCTTTCCCATTCGAGCCATTCAACTCCGGAGGGCCAATACGCTGATCTTTTTGCAGCACACAATCACCTTATGCAATTGGTAGATAAACCAACACACATTCCGTGTGTTGAAGGGCAAGTTTCTAACACTCTTGACCTCTTCCTAACTTCACACCCTGACAAGTATGAAGTTAATATTCTGGCACCTCTTGGAAACTCGGATCACTGCGCGATTTCTGCATCATTTTCATATTCGAATCTTCCGACTGCTTCAAAACCAGTCACGAAGCGGTCCATATTTTTATATGAAAAGGCTCGTTGGGCTGAGCTCAACGAGTTGTATAAAAACTTCAATGGGAAACTCTTGGTTTCTTGACAATGATGTCGATGCTGCGGCAGAAATGGTGGAAAATATTATTTTAACGGGAATGAAAATATTTATTCCCACGAAAATAATTTCCATTAAATCATCTAATAAGTGCTGGTTTAATCAGACATGCAAAGAAGCTGTCAGATCCAAAGAGTAAGCTTTCAATAATTGGACTGTGGATAAAAATCCAATTACTGACGAGCTGCGCAAAAAACAAGATCAAATTGTGCCAAAGTACTACGACGCGCTGAGTTTCAATACGAACAGCGTCTTCGTGCTAAAATTCTTTCTTCTCACAGGGCAAGTAAGAGCTTTTGGTCATTTGTTAAGAGAGTAACGAATAGCAGTTCCTCTTCAATTCCAACTCTTATTAAAGATGATCATATATTTACTGACCCGGTGTATAAGGCTAACCTCTTGGCTGAAATTTTTGCAAATAACTCTTCTTTGCCGGATAGCAATCAACCACTCCCCGCGATTGACAACATATCCAGCTCAATGGCTCATATATTTTTTCGAACACGTGGGGTTAAAAAGGTTCTCGCAGAGCTCGACGCAAATAAATCCCCGGGCCCGGATGGAATACCAGCAGTTGTTCTCAAAAAGTGCTCTTCGACGCTTGCTCGTCAATTGCGCAATCTGTTTAATCGCTCATACCGTGCGGGTATATTTCCATCGCGTTGGAAAGTTGCCAATGTTCAGCCTATCCCGAAAAAGGGCGAGGCTAGTAACCCCGAAAACTACCGGCCAATTGCAATATGCTCTACACCCTCTAAGGTGATGGAGACCATGGTAAATTACCATCTGGTCAATTATCTGGAACTTAACAGTCTACTAAGTGATCGACAGTATGGCTTCCGCAGAAACCGTTCTACTGGTGATCTGATGGCGTTCCTCTCTGAACAGTGGAGTCGGTCTATTCATAGGCTGGGAGAGAGTAAAATAGTCTGGGTATATCAAAGCTTTTGATAGAGTTTGGCACGATGCACTCGTGTCCAAGGTTAATGCGTTTGGTTTAGGTAGTAACTATACGTGATGTCATAGATGGGATCTCTTCTGACGAATATAGGATTAATGCGGGGGTACCACAAGGTTCTGTCCTCTCTCCTACTCTTTTTCTTATCTTTATTAACGACCTCTTGAGTCTTACTTCGAGTCCAATGTACTCATTTGCGGATGACAGTAGTATATGTCATTCATATTCATTTGATAGTCGGCCAAGTCCTTCCACGGTGCATGAGAGCAGACGGATGATGAATGACTCACTCAACCAGGACATTCGCCTGGTAACTGAGTGGGGTAGGTCGAATCGGGTCGAATTTAATGAGCGTAAGACCCAGTGCTGCATAGTATCGCACAAGCGCACGAATGACATGTCCCTGTCACCTATTTCTATGAATGGTGTGGACATTGAGGAATCAGATGCTCTTGAAGTTCTTGGCATGAAAACACAGTGTGATGTTCGGTGGAATGATCACGTATTTAACGTGTCCAAAGAAGCTTTCAAGTGCTTAGGCTTTTTAAAGCGGTGTAAGAAATTTTTCACCTCATCTGATCTCCTCAATATATACATTTCATATATTAGGCCGAAAATGGAATACAACTCTCATTTTTGGGCTGGTGCCCCTAGGCCCACATTGGAGCTTCTGGACCGCGCACAACGGAGAGCGATGATGCTTATAGGAGATAGCAGGGTAACCACCTCTGTTGCTTCCTTAGAGCATCGTCGAAACGTGAGTTGCGTATCACTTTTGTATCGGTATTTTCACGGTAAGTGTTCATATGAGATACACGCCTCTATTCCGGAGGTAAGAGTCTTTAATCGCTCAACGCGCTTTTCCAGTAGTTCACATCCATTTGTTATTCCTTGGCCTGTAGATAGAACTACTCACTACAGGGAGAATTCGTTTTTTAGCCGTACAGTTTGTATGTGGAATAAACTTCCGGCGGGTGTATTCCCTAATTCTTTCAATATCGAGAGATTCAAATCAAACATTAACAAACATTATACCCTTTTTCCTCCCACCTCTATCCCTACTTCCTAAGTCCAATACAATGCACGACATTTATAGGGGGCATCCCCTGAGTATTGGTCAATGTGAAAAAAACAGTTTAATATTGCTGAAGTCAACGAATCTGACCCAATTGAAGAAGATGAGTGAAGTTTTTATAGCTTTTATCAATAAATATTTTGTGCATGTTTCTGCACAGTGAGTCAGGAAAATTATTTTTCAATTTTTTGAAAACCTCTCCATTTAAGAAGATATAAATTTTGTGAATTTTTGAAATTATTTTGCGGTAATAAATTTTTCGAAACGCGTAGCCCTTTAAAGAAAATAAAGGTTGTGAATTCTTCTGAGTAGTGGGTCAGAAAATTGTTTTGGATACAAAATTTGTTTTGGACCTTTTGTCCCTTTGACAGAAAATACATTTTGTGAATTTTTCTGAACAATAATTCAAAAAAATTTTCCTTCCATACAAAATTTTTGATAACTTTCTTTTTATGAAAAATAAAATTGTGTGAATTTATTTGCAGTGAGTCAGATAACTTATTTTTCGAGACAAAATTTTAAAAAAAAAGTCACATTGGCACAAAATACCTTCACTGGTGCAATTAAGCAAATACTGTCTTAATCTGGATACTGGTTAATTTTTGGGATATTTAGCCCAAAATTATTTCAAATAACCGAAGATCAACATAAAACACTTTTTTAATATTACTCCAAATTAAAACACTTAAATCTCGGCTCGCCGATATCGGATCGCCTTAATTTTTGGCCTAAACTCTTCGTCGAAACCCGCACTAGCTTTTTAATCCAAAAATTAATAAAATCGGCTATGAATTTCCGGAGAAAATCGCGTGGGAAAATTATATGAAAATCGCCCAATAATCACTTTCAATACCGACTGCCAAGCAACGAACAAACAAACGATGATTTACTCTTACATACCTAACACTTGCGTATGTATTAAACTGATAGTTTACTGCCCTAGAGGCGCGCGTATAGATGTTAACACATTAAAAATCACATTGGCACAAAATACAATTAAGCAAATACTTTCTTAATCTGGATACTGGTTCATTTTTGGGATCTTGGGCCTAAAATTATTTCAAATAATTTGTGAAAATTTAAGAGACTAATAAAATAAATAATTTGTGATTTCCTCGCTTATCACAAATTGTTAGTTGCTGTGCCTTAAACTGATTAGCGCGTCAGTGTGAAAATTTGTAGTGTGTAAAGTGGGTCACTGAAAAATAAATTTGATACAAATATTTTGTGGAAGATTTTTGCGAATCTGATCCTCGTTCTGAAGGCAAACCCATATTTTGAATGTGAGTGGAAAATATTTCATAAGCTGTCAATAAGCTGTCAAAATAATTTTTTTCCCACCACATTTCGATTCATACAATGATTCTAGAAGTGTTTGTAGTCCAGTGCAATGAGATTATCTGGTGTACGAAGTAACTAAAAGAAGTAGATTTAAGCACTTACAAAGATCTTGGCCTAGAACCTGAAAAGCATGAAATTGAAAGTCCATGGATAGAATGTTAGGACAATTACAGGAAATGTTTATCTGACCCGGAGTGTATGAAAATGGATAAGGAAGCTACCCGAAACAGGAAAAGGGAAGCGCATGATTACTATATCGATTGCATAAAGTTAATCGGTAAATTAGGGAAAGTTCAATTTCCAAGAAAACTGAACCTCCAAAGTGGTATGAGTTAAATAAATTTATATCTCTAATGTGTTTAGTTCCCAGAACGCTAGCTCATCGCAAAGTCCACCACACTAAAGTAAATAGTCAGAAATGTACTTCGAGTAAGTAACCGCACCATTTGAGATCATGTCTGCGTGGTGAAGAAAAATAATCATTGCTGTTGATTGCTCTAGCAAAAATTCGGGCTCAAAAGTGCAATTCGAAGCATCACACGATATTGCACAAAAATAAAGTTGCTCAGCAAAATGAGTTGAAGCCACAAGAGTATCGGAGTATGCCCCAATATCAAATACAATCCACTGATTCACGTCGACATCTGCCAATGTTAGGGCAATTCAAGCGTCTGACTCGCAGAAAACAATGCTAGCTACAGCGTGGGTAAATATTTCGGGAAATGGCGTCTCCCATAAAATAAGGGCACTTATTGACACTTGCTCAGATGAAACCTTTCTATCATCAAGAATAAAAAAGTAATTCAGATTACCCACAGGATCAATGTCAGAAGATATCACCGGTCTTGTCGGTGAATATCTAACAAATTGCTTGAATATGGCGGTGTTTCCTCTCTGTTCGACAAGAGAGTCAAACTCTTCGCTGGACACTAGATCGAAAATGTGAATATAGATCAGCTACCAAAATTAAATTTTGCTAATCCTTACATCTTCAAACGTGACCCAGTGGATATTCCCTTAGGGGGCAACTTGTATCCCCTAATTCTACTCAGAGTGGAATAAGGCATGTTAGGCTCGCTTGTGGCCCAGTAGACAGTCTTTGGATAGATTGTTACTGGTCCAACGACCAAAATCAATTCGAAATGTTATGTTCGTATCTTTCATCGCACAAGACTGTCGATTGACGAACAGATGGCCAAATTTTGGGAAGTCGAAGAAGTTCCCAAAAAACAAAAAATCACATGAGGTGTCATGGGACACCCGTTGAAAAATACCATAATTTAAAAAGATCTTTAACCCGCCAATGGTGACGCAAATTTGACTTTGATTAATGGTGACGCCGGTCTCATGCACCGGGGTTTTTAACTGAAGATTTTTCGAAACGTGTTGCTAATAGTTAATGTTTTTTTTTATTAATGTTTTTTTTTATTAATGTCTTTTTTTTATTTATGCACTTTGACAATAAAACAAAGATATATAATCATTTTAAGTTCTTTTATTTCAATATTAAAATACACAAATGTTTTTAAATACAGCATTAAAAATAACAATGTTTTAGCAATACATTTTTTAAAATTAAGAAAAAATAAAAGAATCGCATATTCATTAAGGAAAATAATGTTTATTAGTCTTTCGACATTAGGAACTTTTATAAAATGAACAAAAATTGGTATCCATCCAAAATATAATACAAAAGTGTTCCGATTATTTTACTTACATACACGGTGACTCACGGTCTCACACACCAGGTTAGGAAAAAAATACAGAAGCTGTGCTCACTAAGGAGCTTCGTCATTAACTGATGGTGGGGGATGTGCAATGCAGCAGCTACTCGAAATCGCAACAAAAAACAATAACGGAGAGTAAAGTTATACGAACACGAAATAGAATACAAATGCAAGCTTTACGCTTCTGTAGCGCCATCATGTCTTCGATCGGGCTCATACCACTATTTAGACATAGCGGACTCCAGGCTAAATATACTGAGAGTCAACGAAATGACACACTGCCTCAAACCATTGGATTACGATAGCGACCATAACTCAGTGGAATTAATAGTGAAAATTGAGAGCAAGCCAATATCAGAGGCCGTTAAAAGTACCAAAATTTAAAGACAAAGATGTACTTGCAAAATTTTCTAACAGCATACTTAAACAATTACACTCAAAAAAAAAGTGAAATATTAACGATGATAAAAAGACATAATAGATTAGAAACAAACAACACTTACATAATTGTCATTAAACAACTTAAAAGCCAAACTCAAACTGATTAAATAAGGAACTTCGGTAAAACAAATTATTGAATGAAAATTATGTATGAATAGGTAATAAAGAAATTCAGGAAAATCTATAGATTAGACCATAGAGATCCGGTAAGAAAATATTTAAAATAAATTAAACCACTCAATTTAACTTAAATAGTTGTGCACGAAACTAAAAGGAATACACTCAGAAAAGCTGGAATAAACACGCAAGATCGAGAAAGGGATAATACGGACAACCTAGTAATACGTGACCAAGAGCAAACGCATGATGCAATACGAGCTTTTCTAGAATCAACACATTCATATAAGGATTTCGATGAAAACAATAATAACCAAACTATTCGGCATTCACCGATGATATTGTTATTTATCATGCTGATAAGACAATATCTAATATTAATGAAGGACTTCAAAACTCATTCAACATAGTTGAGGAGTATGCCCTTGTTTGGCATTTAAAAATAAACACAAACAAGTGTGAGACTATTGTATTTCGGCCACCAGTAGGAAATGTAATAACGACGTAAAATGGAATTGTAAACAATTCGGAATCAAATCAAACCTTTCGAATACGAGTATTGAGAAGAAACAAAAAATTAAATATCTAGGGGTGCAGCTGGACAAATATATATACGCCAAAAAAAATCAGAGGCAAGGAAAGCTTTTTTTATAAAGTATTCAGGCGGCTTTTTCATTCTAGACATATAAATTCCCGTGTCGAAACTATTATCTATCAAATGTTAATTCGTCCCGTTAAACCATATGGTTGTCCTGTATGGTTCAAAATATCGCCGGCGTTAATGGCAAAATTAAGGATATTCGAAAGGAAATGTTTAAGAGCCTCTACTTCTCTGTACAGACCAGCAAATAGTCAGTACACAAGTATATATCAAATACGAAATTGTATAACTATAATACGGCAAATGTAATTCGAATTGACAATTACATCATAAATTTAATAATAAACCATATACTGCGCTGTATAACGAACTATGAAAACAATTTAATAATGGCTCCCTACTACACAAATGCAAAATAATGGTACGAAGTTTCTTATCCCACGTTTCGGGATGGAGACTAAATGAAAAAGTAGAGGATCTCAAACATTTCCTTTCGAATATCCTTAATTTTTCCATGAACGCTGGCGATAGGTTGAACCAGACAGGACAAACATATGTCTTGATAGGACGAATTAACGTTTGATACATGATAGTTTTGACATGGGAATTTATATGTTTAGAATGAAAAAGACGCCTGTATACTTTATAAAAAGCTTTCCTTGCCTTAAACGTTCTGAAACAAAAATAATTATTTATGATTTTTCTTTGCTAAAAAATAATGATTTTGGGTTGATTTTTTTAAACATTACTCAAATTTAATCACCACCATTGAAAAAAATCCTTGAGACTAATAATATAATCAGTAGTATATCATTTTTATAATAAAACTCATAATAATTACGTTCCCTGACTTTTGTGGATGAAGGAACAAGAGACGACGACTGTTTCGGAGATAAGAAAAGACTGCCGAAACTATCCAAGTTAACTGTTACTGGTACAATTAAATTACGATCACTAGAAGCTTATATTCCATGTTGGGGAGGACCAATTGCCCGCCGGCCATTTAAAAGTATCAAACATATCATCTAGCGATTGAATATATAACACTAAGGCACATGGAACTTGTAGACACTACAACGAAAAGTACAGATAGTAATTTTTATCTGTCCCTTGATGGTGTGTTTATACCTGAAAGCGCCACAACGAATTTGAGGGTTGTTTTTAACGCTTATTGCCCATCATCTAATGGTTAAAGTCTGAACATCTGGCTTTTCGTGGGCCCAATCTTACAAAAAGGTATAGTATCCCTCGCTTTGAACTGGTGTCTGTACAAATTCGTCTTTAATGCCGATATTACGAAAATGTACAAACAAATACAAATTAACCCAAAACACGCCCCGTTTCAGAGAATACTGTTTAGACCAGACCCAAATAAGGAAATTCAGGATTTCCAATTGAAAACAGTCACATTTGGAGTAAATTGTGCTCTGTACTTGGCCCCTCGTACATTGCTGCAGCTGGCAGACGATGAGGACCATAATTTTCCCATTGGTTTAAAGAAAAAGTATGCACGTGAATGATGCTTTAATAGCCGCGCATTCTGTCCCAGAAAGTATTGATGCCAAGTATCAATTAAAGTCGATTTTTCTCTCTGCCAGGTTAAAGCTAAGAAAATGGACCATGAACAGTATAGACATCATAGAAGACTTGCACAAGGATCATCTTCAAAATAGCCAAGTTTTGATATTTGACGGAAAAAGTACAACCAATTGATTGGGATGAGGTCCGGCGCACTTCATTTATCAAACTTCCTCAACGTTTTCCTGCCCCAATTGAAAATTCCACAAAGTTCCCTCTTTCTATGGTCTGACTCCACAATTGGGTTACCTCGGCTTAAAAGGCTGTCTCATAATTCACGAAAAAGTTGGTCACTGTTGGAGGCACGTCCCGACACATGATAATCGCCCTGATCTAGCAACCTGGTGGAGTACTTCTTTGGAATTTGTGGTCTAAAAAGGCTAAGAGTGGCTAAAAAATAAAACAGAATTCTGGGCAGACACAAACGAGATTTCGGGCACAAGCCTTGATCCAAATCCGATAAGGGCTCATGTAGACCAGCGGATATATAAGATATTCTGTGTCGTTCTCCTGTCTATCTAAAGCCCTTCATGTTCTTGCGTATATCTTCAGGTTTTTCAAAATGACTCACCCATCCTTGAAAAATTTGGAACTTTTTGATAGTGTTAGACTATCAACTCAGGAATTAATGTCTGCACGAAATCGGCCGATACTTCCTTCCCAGAAAGTTCACTTTTCAAGCGAATACAACTGCCTTACCCAGAAGAAACAGCTAGAACCAAAAAGTTCGATTCTGACCCTGACGCCATTTTTAGATAGAAATCAGCTAACTCGAGCTAATGGTCGTTTCGGTTCCACTATTACCCTATCGTATAGTGAATGGTGTCCAGTAATTCTAGCTTAACAAAGTCGTTTTGCCAAGCTTTATGTTGGCTAAAGCTGGCTACCTAAAAAATTTGTTCGCCCTCTAAACAGTTTGCAAAGCGCATATAAAGTCTGTGTTTTTTCCATCTAACTTCTTTGTTGCTCTTCTCTAAAATGTATAACTCCAGTCGTATTTCGGTGGTGTTGGAATTTAAGTTTACTTTTCTTTGAAGGCAATCAGTAACAACTACCTCGTGTTCGTATCTAAAATATTCCTCGGTAAATCTTTTTGAATAAAGCTGTCCAGTTTTATATGAATTAAGGTAACGATATACCAATATACTGTCACGAATCTTTGTTTATTCGATTTGGTTTCAAAAAAACAAAAGTAACGGAAAGAGCTCGAGAATGATGAAAAACATTACTGCAATGAGACACTGTTCACCTAAGATATTATACACACAACTGACACACTGGCAACTTTTCAATTTGGGCACGGCTATGGCTCGCGGGGCTTGGGTGTATGTTCGTTGCAGTTGTGTGAATAATGAAACCATGACAAGAAAAAAAATTTATACCAGTGCAGATGTACCTAAAGACAAGGAAACTTCTTTTATCTTCTCATAGTAGACTAGGTGTACTGTCTACTTTACCTACCCCTATACCATGGTAACCAGTTCAGATTAGGGTTACCCCTTTTATACACCACCAACCGATACCTACCTTTGTTACTCCCTACTCAGCCATCACTCAAATAAAAATTTCCTCATTCCAAAAATTTCTGAAATTCAACATAAATTATAATTTATTGCCCAATTTGGGACTTCATATTATGATGTACATTTTTAGAATAATATAGTAAGAGAGCAGAAAAATACTTAAGATATAAACTATATAAATACAAATGTTGTATTATTCTTAATTTCTAACTAGTATTATGGTTAGTACGTGTTAATTTTATGTTCGTCTCTTAGGACTTATAATTTCAGAGATGCATTATAATTTCAGAATTTGACAACAATGGAAATCAAAGAGATGAATTCAGAAGTTTACAAAAAATGCCAACATTCATAAACTACAAATTTCGTAAACTATTATTCTAATAAAAGACGTTACGTCTTACAAAACCATATTCGATCAAGTGAAGCTTGATCCAAAGAGCAGGATTTTTTTTTTGATTAGGAGTACCAGATCTCCTAGGCCATGGTGGATAAAGAAAACTTTAAACCACAGGACAGGAATTTTTTTTGTTAGGAGTACCAGATCTCCTGGCTCTTTCGAGACTTTTCTACCCCCGCAGGATATCGTGAAAAAATAATTTTTATTTGTTGTATAGAAGTTTGTTTCTCCTAGCTCGGACGAGACTTCGATAAATAACAGGAAAAGGAATTTTTATTTGTTGTATAGAAGTTTGTTTCTCCTAGCTCAGACGAGACTTCGATAAATACCAGAAAATAGAAATTTGTTTGATAGAGGAGTTTACTTCTCCTTTGCCGAACGACTAATTAAATATAATAAAACAAGAATTATTAAATGTTATCCAAAACTCGACAATCTACGACTTCTACACAACTACTTTCACCCACTTACGACCTTGACTATGCAGATTCATCGTGATGTCTTCTTTTGGGAATAAGCCTCTGGTGTTGATACGGCTGCAGTTGATGCTCCAGTTGATGTTAAAGTTGTTATTGTTGAAGTTGCTGCTGTTAATGTTGTATTGTTGTTGGTTATTGCTGGTTGTACTTCTATTTTCTTATAGCTGCTTAGCTTGTTGTTGTAAATTTATAATTTGTTTCAGGATATTGTTGTTTTATTTGCGATTGTTGTTGGTTATTGTTGTTTTTGCGATTGGTTTAGGCTATTGTATCAATGTTATAACTTGTTGTTATCAATTTGTTGTTATCAATTGTTGTTGTATTTATGTTATTACATTGTTGTAATTATTTTATAATTCGTTTTAGACTATTGTTATTAATTTATAATTAGTTTTAGGCTATTGTTGTTATCAATTTCTAATTTGCTTTAGGTTATTGTTGTTGTTTTTGTACTTGTTGTAGGGTGTAGTTATTGTTTCAATGTTGTCACCTTGTAATTATTTTATAATTTGTTTTAGACTATTGCTGTTATTACTTTCTAATTTGCTTTAGGCTATTGTTGTTGTATTTGTACTTGTTGTATTAATGTTATCACCTTGTTATAAATGTATAATTTGATTTAGACTATTGTTGTTATTAATTTATAGTTGGTTTTAGGCTATTGTTGTTGTATTTGTACTTGTTGTATTAATGTCATCACCTTGTTGTAATTAAGTTATCAGTCTTTTTTTTCGATTCACTGTTATTGTTTTCTTGTTATTTCCTTTTTCTTTATATTTGTACAAATTGTTCTAGGAATTGACAAATATGGGGAAATGACAGACGCAGCAGCGCCCTACTACTCTACCCTTAGATAGTTGTTGTTGTACATGTAATTATTTTCTTGTTGTTGCTGTATGCGTGGGTTTTTTCTCTTTTTTTCGCTTTTTTTCATGAAGATATTATTGTACCATGGATGGAGACCTGAAGTAAACACAACACAATTTACACACTCGTTAGTTTTCTTCCTCTTTTACTTTTCGTTTTTTGCTTTCCGCTGTGCACAGAGATAGTACAATGAATAGAGAAGTTTTGTTTAGAAATCAAAATATACCAATTTTCTTTTTGGTATCAAAACAAACGTTTATTTTGTAGATTTTTGTTACATTTTCATGCTCGGATCGACACACGATTTTCTTTTTGAAACAATTTACTTTTCTGTTACCAAATCATCTTCTATTCTTTGATTTTTTTTCTTTCACTTTATTTCTTTTGATTTTTTTTCTTTTACATGAATTTCTGTATTATTATTCACCCTAGCGCAAAGAGGCATGCACACACAAACACATGCACTCGAATACGGAACACTGAAATGGATGTCTGTGTTTAGGCTGGATGGCTGGTTGAGTTTGTTGGATGTATTGTTGTTATCGTTGTTGTTTGCTGCCGCCGGTACTCGTTCTTGTGGTGCTTTTTTTTTTTGAAAGCCCTTGACTCAATTTTAACAAATTGATTGCAGTGATTTAATGGAATATTATTTGAGTTCGTTATAAAGCTTCACTTTGCCCGTTTGATACTGCTTTCTGCATGTGTTTTAAATAAAATAAAAACAAATAAATCGTAGTTTTAACATTGATATTGTCCCGAAAAATTTTCAACAACTTTGCACGTACGGAAAGAAAAAAAACACTCTTATTTGTGTTGTGGTTTCATATGGTTAACTTTGGTGAGATTGTTGGTTTTTGTTTCAAACGTTAATCCCGAGATATTATTATTAGGTCGGTATTGTTGTCGTAACCTCTTCTACATCTTAGACTAGGCACTATTGTCAGCTTTAGTTGTTATTGTCATCATTTTTGTAATGTGGCCGGAAAATGTCGTTAACGTTGTGGTGGTGGTTGTTATTTTTGTAAAGTGTCCCGGCGCTATTGTCTACTTTCGTTTGCGAAATTTTTAACTTGTTTTAATATTTGTTTTCCTATATTAGTTGTAAGATTTGTCTTATTCACTCGTTTTAACCGCGGTTTTTTTAAACTAGTTTTAAGTGATATTTTGTTAATACAGCGGGCGTGCGCTTGATTAGTTTTAGTCGCTTGTTTTAACCGTGTTTTTGTTAAGTAATGGTCTGGGTGTTCTTATTGTGTGTAGAAGTCGGGGTTGTTACGGTTTTAGCAACATTGTTAGGTCGGCGGGCCGCGCTATTGTTGTTATTGCTTTATATAGCCAGTTATTGTTTTATGCCCTCGGTGCTAGATTTCTTGTTAGGTTGTTGTTTTCGTGTGGTTTTACTTCAATTTTCCTTGTTGTATATCTGTCCATACCCATTATACACAACAAACTGCGAATTTGATTAAAGAGTTTGTTTAAGGGTTCGAAATTCAATTGACAAAATTTTCCCGGACTAGACGCAAGAATTGGTTTTAAGCAGTTGTTAACTTAATTTATCACGCTTATACAAGAAACTGAAACGGTGGCATTTTCTGCGTGGTATGTGTCTGGTGACGGGACCTGCTGCGTCTCCCTGGTGGTGTTGGCGACTTGTGGTTTCGGCGTTAGATGTTGTGTGTGGTGTGATCAAACTGGCCTATACTTTATGGATTACATTCGCTACTGTAACATGATTAAACGTGCACATGATTGAAGGTGCTTATCAAATCTCACTCGTTGAACTCATTAACGCGAAATAAGTGAGCCTCAGACAGACCTGTGACTGAGAATTTAATGCGCGTGTCTCGCCCCACGGATTCTGAAGGTTAAATCCAGGCCACGATCACGCCGTACGTTGGTGGAAAACACTTCCTAATAAATTTTGCTTGGTTTTATTGAATGTGACGTTTGAATTCTGTATATATTTTGTGCTCTGTTCAACATGTGATGTAAAACACGTCCACACGACGCCGAGTTCACAGAAAAAGGAACGAAACCGCCCTCGCGTCAGTTACAGCGTGTTTTCGGCTTTTTGTCAATCCTTTGACCGCAACCTACTTCACATTTAGGGTGTTGCCACATTACAAGCCACAGGGTTGCATTTGATGTATACCAGTGATCAGTTTCGGCTGGTAGTAAAGTCTGGCAAACCCTTCAGAACACTCAGAATCACTCAGAACGGTACACACCTCCTTACTTGGGTGGTTTGTTTTTATCATATCAGCAAACTTTATTTGCTGATATGATAAAGTTTAGTTAACAAAGTCGTATTCCGGCATTTGATTCATTATGAAGTCTCACACTTTTAAATCTTTCGCGTGGAACACGCCTTGCGACTTTCCTTGTAGATTCTCAACTTCATACAGGTTATGGCCCACCGCACGTAGTATGCGGCACTTGATAAATTTCTTGCATAATTTTGCCGAAACTTGCTTAGCAAAGTCAGATAGCTGAAAATTTCGTCGGAAAACCTCTTGTCCGACTTTGAACCTAGTCTCTCTGCATCTGACATTATATCTCTTCGCATTCGTTTCGTAACTCTTGTGTAAGATTTTCCGAACATTGTCCCTTACGAGTTCTAAAAATTCATGCCGATTTTCGATTCTATTTTCGGAGTCTTCCAGTACATCAAGTTGTCTAGCTAATTTGTATGCAGACGCATGCGTAATCATGTTATGCCCGAATAATACAAAGTAGGGTGTAGTCCGATAGCAGAGTGAACCGCTGAACGTAACGCGCATTCGATTTCGCAGAGGTGTAGATCCCATTCTTGCTGATTCGTCTCCAGATATGACCGTATCGCTGCTAGTACCGATTGATTAACGCGTTCGGACGCATTTGCTTGTGGAGCATAGTTAGCGGTTCTTATATGTTCTATTCCAAAAGAATTCATTAGTTCAGCAAACTCTTTGCTAGCAAACTGTGCACCATTGTCAGATACTAGTGTCTCCGGACATCCAAATTTATAAAAAATTTCACGAATTAAAAAGTCAATAACATTTTTCGAAGTAGCTTTCGCCATCGGTTTTAGGAATACATATTTTGAGAAATAATCAAGTAGGATAAAATTGAAACAATTGCCTTTCTTCGACCGGGTGTATGGTCCTAAAAAGTCTATGTAGATACGCTGAAAAGGTCGAGCTACATCAGGTTCGCGTCCCATCGGTGGTTTGAGAATTGTATTGGCCGGTTTTGTCTCTTTGCAAGTCTCGCATCGATTTATATAGTCTCTTATCTGCACGTTCATGTGCGGCCAATAAAAATACTCGCGCACTCTATGTATAGTCTTGCCAATGCCACCATGTGAAACTTTGGGTGGCTCATGTGCGTTCGCAATCAGTTTTTCCGTGAGCTCTGCTGGAACCCATATCTTCCATGCGTGGTCTTCTTGTGCTGTGTCTCCGGTATACGGAACCGTTCTTTTATATATGAAATGATCAATAATTTTTATGTCAGGCAAAAGATTCTCTTCATTCTTTATGATTGTTCTCATGTTGCAATAATCTTCAGACTGAAAGGCTGGTGACGTTAAGTCAATCAACATGTGCGAATTATAATCAATCGCATCCATGGCATATCGCGATAGTGTGTCCGGCACAACATTTTGTGATCCCTTACGGTGACGTATCTCAAATGAAAAAGATTGAAGTTGCAGACTCCACCTGGCCAAGCGCCCGCTCAAGTCTCTCTGGGACATGAGCCACTTAACGCTGGAGTGATCAGTAATTATGACAAAGTTCATTAGCTCTATGTATGGACGGAAACGTTTTATAGCTAACACGACAGCCAAGCATTCACGTTCAGTAACGGAATAATTTCGTTGTGCTGTTGTTAACTTCTTCGAAAAATATGCGATTGGGTCCTCGCCACCCTCGTCGTCTTCCTGAAATAGGACTGCGCCTACTCCAACATCTCAGGCATCGCATTGCACAAAAAATATTTTATTGAAGTCGGGATGAGAGAGAACTGGACTAGCAATTAGACATCCTTTCAAACGATCAAATGACAATTTCGCCGATTCGGGAAAAGAAAATTTCGTACCCTTCTTTAGAGTATCGCATATCGGAGCAGTGATGGTGGCGTAATCTAGAATGAAGCGTCTATACCAACCAGTGGTACCAAGGAAGCTTCGAACTTGCTTCGCTGTAGACGGATAAACAAATTTCTCTATAGCTCGAATTTTCTCAGGATCAGGTTTGAGTAAACCTTCGCCCAAAATGTAACCGAGATACTTTAATTCACTGCAACAAAGTTTAGATTTTCCTACGTTAATAGTGAGCCCTGCTTTATCTAAGCATTGTGCGACTTCCGCTAGCAATTGAACGCGCTCCGAAAACTCTGCAGATACCACCAGCAGATCGTCCAAGTAGACAAACACTTTTTCCCTTAACCGTGCGGGAATGACTTTATCCATCAAACGACATAACCTCTGGGCAGCATTGCACAGCCCAAACGGCATGACCGTGAAATGGTATAAAGGTCGTCCCGGCACAGTGAAGGCTGTCTTCTCACGGCTCGCTTCTGCCAGTGGTATCTGCCAGAATGCGTCCTTGAGGTCAATGCTTGAAATAAAGTGGGTATCACCCAAACGACTTAATAAACCTTCAATATGGGGGAGTGGATAGGCGTCTTTCACTGAGAGATCATTGAGCCGACGCGCATCCAAACAAATGCGTACTTTTTCCCCTTTCTGCACAAATGTGACACGATTATTCCACGGACTTTCGCTCGGCTCAATGACTCCCAGTGAAAGCATCCTATCCAGTTCCCCATACATCAGTTTTTGTACTGCAGGCGAAACTGGGTAATATTTTTCCTTAATCGGGACAGCATTGCCGGTATCTATTGAATGGATTTCGAGCGAAGTTTTACCCAAACCCTTCCGAGTGAAACATGGAAACAATTCTACTATATTCTCCAAAATTTGTTGTTGCTTGACATCTAATGAGTGCATACGAGGATACGTATCCCTCAAATCTTCATCAGATGCTTCTCCGCGTGTTGACAAACCGCTTCTATTGAACCGAATTAAATTGAAAATCTTCATAAAATCAAGACCAAGAAAAAGGTTTAATTTTAATGAGGGTACTAGAAAGAAATCGATTGGTTTCGTAACTTTATTAAACTGAATATCTGCTCTAACACGACCTATAATTGAATTTAACCGACCATCAGCTGTCCTAATGTGAGACCGGAAAGGGTATATGGTAAGTTTAGCCTTTTCCACGAAATCGAGACAATCTTTTCCGAGACAAGTAACTGTAGCACCACTATCAAGTAGTCCTTGAATAGGATGACCGTTTATTTCAATTGTAGAATATATGCGAGAATCAGAGCCTTCATAAATGCTAGCTGACGAAATTTCATACCGCGTTTGTTTTCTTTTCTTAAATCGTTCTCTTGTTTTTATTATATTTTCCGACGGTCCGAAGATTCTATCTCGCGCTTCCTGATATTCCTGCATACGAATATGAAATGGCTTTAATGGTCGATGTGGCTGTGTTGACTTTCCGCATTTAATCTTATCCAAAATCTGTATAGGTGTTGCTTGACTGTTGCTGTTTATCAAAAATTTTAAAGGTGTTGCTGTTTTCTTATCTTCTACTTGCCTAGATGATTTAAGATCAGCTGACATTATTTTACTTTGGTTTATTGTTGATTGGTTTGGTGATTCTGGGTAGCAAGATTTTTGGAACGAGCCTCCAACCCAATTCGAGGTTCGTTCACACTCCTGTTTCCCTGACATGTTGGGCATGTAGGTGTGACCACATTGTCTAAACCACATTTGTAACAAAATCTTCTCCATTTTTCTTCTTTACATTCCATAAATGTATGCCCTTCAACTTTGCAGTTCCAGCAAATGAGCGTTCTTTCTTTTCCAATGGCATCTACCGATACTGGCTCTTCGATCGAAAGATTCTCAAACCCAATTTCGTTAACTTGACGAATTGGATATCTGGAATTAAACTGTCGCTGCGAGTTGAGGAGATTTTCGGCCCTCCGGCCTTCTCGCCTAAAATGAGCTAAATCAGGAATGTTAACTGAGAACAGAAGTTGAGCCAAAGCTGTTTTTAAGTTGCCCTTCATAATTTTTACTAGATTCTGTTCGCTAATTGGTTCACGCTGTTGATTTCTAAGACTCAAAATAACGTTGCAAAAGTCGTCAAAAGTTTCGGTATTCAGCTGACGTCTATCCAAAATTTTCCTCTGGATGTCAACGTCGTCTTCATATTTGTGGAACTGCGACACCAATGCTTCTTCAAGCTCAGGCCATGTCGATAAGTTGTTCAATCTCCTTTGATTCCACAGCCATACCGATGCTGGTCCGCTTACTAAATCATGAAAAGATGCGATCACTTCATGCCAAGGACAACGATAAGATGCTTGTAAAGTTTTCACTTGGAACACGAAGTCTTCGACATTCGGAGTTTTATTAGTCCCGTCGAACTTCAATCCCCATTTATCAATTGGTTTGAATGAGCTACTCGACTTTACTGACAAACTTGGTGGTGGTTGGTTCATTGGAGGTGGAAAATTTGTAAAGCGTTGTGCGTTATTGAACACTTGTGTTTGAGTCGTCTGACGTTGACTTCTACGATGGTGTCCACTGTATTGTTCTCTATGATGAAATGGTTGCCTGGCATTTGGTAATTGAAACTGCGGTGGATGATCTTGGTCGACGTTATTGGGTGGTGTATAGTTCAAACTTGAATATGGCGAAAACGCGCTTATACTTTCCTGCACTAAGCGAGGTATCAAGTTTGTTAATCTTTCGTCTACCCTGCGCATGATTTCTGCTTGCATAAGTCCTGCCGCTGCAATTTCACGCTGCTGATCGTTTTCAGTCGCGGTTTGCTGGCCGTTTAATACTACTAAATGGTGGTGAAACTATCGTGTTCTGACCAATGCTGTCATTACTAAGCGCCGACTCATCTGGGGCTGAAAAACTGTCCATACCAGTAGTTGTCATAATTGTTGGTGGTATTCTCGGTACTGCTCCAGTACTCGCAAATGTGGTAGTATTTGTCGTGGTTGTGATAGTAGTCGATGTCGAACTAGTAGTCGTAGCCACACAATTGGCATCGTCGCTTAACCGTTGGCTTTCACCTCGAGTTAGGACCATTTTAAAAATGTTATCAATTGATAGATATTTGAAATCGACCAAGAAATTTTATTTACCAGAACCTTTCAGTAAATTTCAAGTCGTCAGAAAAAATTTGAACCAGTTGGCTCCAAGAATTTAAAATTTCCAAAAACTTTTAAAACTTGTTGTACAAGTTCCCTTAAATAAGCTATAAGTATGAAAAATGAGGTACTTACGTTAGGCCAGATGATGATGTTGCCAAAAAGGATTGACATAAATCAACTTGGATTAACAGACCTTAAAATTTTTTTTTCAGTGTAAAATCAAAAAGTTCTCAAAATTTCCAAATGTTTTCAGTTTCAAGGTAATTATATTGACTGAGTTAAGGAGGTATCGAGTTGGTGGTTTAATATTAAAAAAAGAGAATAAAAGATGTTAAGCCCCTATGCGATTTTTCGTCGAATTGGTTTATCATCACGATTTGCACTGTTTATTATTGATTTGAAAAACTAAATGTCGCAACAGGAAATCTAAAAACAAGACGTTTTCCTGGACTTACATTTAGCGTCTTCAGAAATATCGATGCCTTCACATTCGAAACTTTTTAAAGTGTCCAATCACTGGACCAATAAGTCTTAGGAATGTGTTGAAATCGACTGTTGCTGTTTTACCGCATCGTTGCTAACAGACCTAGCGAAATGTCACAGGCTGCGACTAAACAAATAAGGTTTACCCAAAAATTAAATTTATCTAAACAGTCAGACCGCTATGACGAACTAATCATAGGAACAACAACGATAAAAACCAAACAAAATATTGGTTTTCGTCTGAACTAGACATTAGTTTTCGTCGTTGCCCCACGTTGGGCGCCATTTTTTTATCTGTCACGAATCTTTGTTTATTCAATTTGGTTTCAAAAAAACAAAAGTAACGGAAAGAGCTCGAGAATGTTGAAAAACATTACTGCAATGAGACACTGTTCACCAAAGATATTATACACACAACTGACACACTGGCAACTTTTCAATTTGGGCACGGCTATGGCTCGCGGGGCTTGGGTGTATGTTCGTTGCAGTTGTGTGAATAATGAAACCATGATAAGAAAAAAAAAATTGTACCAGTGCAGATGTACCTAAAGACAAGGAAACTTCTTTTATCTTCTCATAGTAGACTAGGTGTACTGTCTACTTTACCCACCCCTATACCATGGTAACCAGTTCAGATTAGGGTTACCCCTTTTATACACCACCAACCGATACCTACCTTTGTTACTCCCTACTCAGCCATCACTCAAATAAAAATTTCCTCATTCCAAAAATTTCTGAAATTCAACATAAATTATAATTTTATTGCCCAATTTGGGACTTCATATTACGATGTACATTTTTAGAATAATATAGTAAGAGAGCAGAAAAATTCTTAAGATATAAACTATATAAATACAAATGTATGTTGTATTATTCTTAATTTCTAACTAGTATTATGGTTAGTACGTGTTAATTTTATGTTCGTCTCTTAGGACTTATAAACTACAAATTTCGTAAACTATTATTCTAATAAAAGACGTTACGTCTTACAAAACCATATTCGATCAAGTGAAGCTTGATCCAAAGAGCAGGATTTTTTTTTGATTAGGAGTACCAGATCTCCTAGGCCATGGTGGATAAAGAAAACTTTAAACCACAGGACAGGAATTTTTTTTGTCAGGAGTACCAGATCTCCTGGCTCTTTCGAGACTTTTCTACCCCCGCAGGATATCGTGAAAAAATAATTTTTATTTGTTGTATAGAAGTTTGTTTCTCCTAGCTCAGACGAGACTTCGATAAATACCAGAAAATAGAAATTTGTTTGATAGAGGAGTTTACTTCTCCTTTGCCGAACGACTAATTAAATATTTAAAACAAGATTTATTAAATGTTATCCAAAACTCGACAATCTACGACTTCTACACAACTACTTTCACCCACTTACGACCTTGACTATGCAGATTCATCGTGATGTCTTCTTTTGGGAATAAGCCTCTGGTGTTGATACGGCTGCAGTTGATGCTCCAGTTGATGTTAAAGTTGTTATTGTTGAAGTTGCTGCTGTTAATGTTGTATTGTTGTTGGTTATTGCTGGTTGTACTTCTATTTTCTTATAGCTGCTTAGCTTGTTGTTGTAAATTTATAATTTGTTTCAGGATATTGTTGTTTTATTTGCGATTGTTGTTGGTTATTGTTGTTTTTGCGATTGGTTTAGGCTATTGTATCAATGTTATAACTTGTTGTTATCAATTGTTGTTGTATTTATGTTATTACATTGTTGTAATTATTTTATAATTCGTTTTAGACTATTGTTATTAATTTATAATTAGTTTTAGGCTATTGTTGTTATCAATTTCTAATTTGCTTTAGGCTATTGTTGTTGTTTTTGTACTTGTTGTAGGCTGTAGTTATTGTTTCAATGTTGTCACCTTGTAATTATTTTATAATTTGTTTTAGACTATTGCTGTTATTACTTTCTAATTTGCTTTAGGCTATTGTTGTTGTATTTGTACTTGTTGTTGTATTTGTACTTGTTGTATTAATGTTATCACCTTGTTATAAATTTATAATTTGATTTAGACTATTGTTGTTATTAATTTATAGTTGGTTTTAGGCTATTGTTGTTGTATTTGTACTTGTTGTATTAATGTTATCACCTTGTTGTAATTAAGTTATCAGTCTTTTTTTTCGATTCACTGTTATTGTTTTCTTGTTATTTCCTTTTTCTTTATATTTGTACAAATTGTTCTAGGAATTGACAAATATGGGGAAATGACAGACGCAGCAGCGCCCTACTACTCTACCCTTAGATAGTTGTTGTTGTACATGTAATTATTTTCTTGTTGTTGCTGTATGCGTGGGTTTTTTCTCTTTTTTTTCGCTTTTTTTCATGAAGATATTATTGTACCATGGATGGAGACCTGAAGTAAACACAACACAATTTACACACTCGTTAGTTTTCTTCCTCTTTTACTTTTCGTTTTTTGCTTTCCGCTGTGCACAGAGCCAGTACAATGAATAGAGAAGTTTTGTTTAGAAATCAAAATATACCAATTTTCTTTTTGGTATCAAAACAAACGTTTATTTTGTAGATTTTTGTTACATTTTCATGCTCGGATCGACACACGATTTTCTTTTTGAAACAATTTACTTTTCTGTTACCAAATCATCTTCTATTCTTTGATTTTTTTTTCTTTCACTTTATTTCTTTTGATTTTTTTTTCTTTTACATGAATTTCTGTATTATTATTCACCCTAGCGCAAAGAGGCATGCACACACAAACACATGCACTCGAATACGGAACACTGAAATGGATGTCTGTGTTTAGGCTGGATGGCTGGTTGAGTTTGTTGGATGTATTGTTGTTATCGTTGTTGTTTGCTGCCGCCGGTACTCGTTCTTGTGGTGTTTTTTTTTTTTTTTTGAAAGCCCTTGACTCAATTTTAACAAATTGATTGCAGTGATTTAATGGAATATTATTTGAGTTCGTTATATAGCTTCACTTTGCCCGTTTGATACTGCTTTCTGCATGTGTTTTAAATAAAATAAAAACAAATAAATCGTAGTTTTAACATTGATATTGTCCCGAAAAATTTTCAACAACTTTGCACGTACGGTAAGAAAAAAAACACTCTTATTTGTGTTGTGGTTTCATATGGTTAACTTTGGTGAGATTGTTGGTTTTTGTTTCAAACGTTAATCCGGAGATATTATTATTAGGTCGGTATTGTTGTCGTAACCTCTTCTACATCTTAGACTAGGCACTATTGTCAGCTTTAGTTGTTATTGTCATTATTTTTGTAATGTGGCCGGAAAATGTCGTTAACGTTGTGGTGGTGGTTGTTATTTTTGTAAAGTGTCCCGGCGCTATTGTCTACTTTCGTTTGCGAAATTTTTAACTTGTTTTAATATTTGTTTTCCTTTATTAGTTGTAAGATTTGTCTTATTCACTCGTTTTAACCGCGGTTTTTTTTTTAACTAGTTTTAAGTGATATTTTGTTAATACAGCGGGCGTGCGCTTGATTAGTTTTAGTCGCTTGTTTTAACCGTGTTTTTGTTAAGTAATGGTCTGGGTGTTCTTATTGTGTGTAGAAGTCGGGGTTGTTATGGTTTTAGCAACATTGTTAGGTCGGCGGGCCGCGCTATTGTTGTTATTGCTTTATATAGCCTGTTATTGTTTTATGCCCTCGGTGCTAGATTTCTTGTTAGGTTGTTGTTTTCGTGTGGTTTTACTTCAATTATACACAACAAACTGCGAATTTGATTAAAGAGTTTGTTTAAGGGTTCGAAATTCAATGGACAAAATTTTCCCGGACTAGACGCAAGAATTGGTTTTAAGCAGTTGTTAACTTAATTTATCACGCTTATACAAGAAACTGAAACGGTGGCATTTTCTGCGTGGTATGTGTCTGGTGACGGGACCTGCTGCGTCTCCCTGGTGGTGTTGGCGACTTGTGGTTTCGGCGTTAGATGTTGTGTGTGGTGTGATCAAACTGGCCTATACTTTAAGGATTACATTCGCTACTGTAACATGATTAAACGTGCACATGATTGAAGGTGCTTATCAAATCTCACTCGTTGAACTCATTAACGCGAAATAAGTGAGCCTCAGGCAGACCTGTGACTGAGAATTTAATGCGCGTGTCTCGCCCCACGGATTCTGAAGGTTAAATCCAGGCCACGATCACGCCGTACGTTGGTGGAAAACACTTCCTAATAAATTTTGCTTGTTTTTATTGAATGTGACGTTTGAATTCTGTATATTTTTTTTGTGCTCTGTTCAACATGTGATGTAAAACACGTCCACACGACGCCGAGTTCATAGAAAAAGGAAGGAAACCGCCCTCGCGTCAGTTACAGCGTGTTTTCGGCTTTTTGTGAATCCTTTGACCGCAACCTACTTCACATTTAGGGTGTTGCCACATTACAAGCCACAGGGTTGCATTTGATGTATACCAGTGATCAGTTTCGGCTGGTAGTAAAATCTGGCAAACCCTTAGGGTTCGTTCACTCAGAACGGTACAATACGTGTGGGGAGAGAGCTGATGCAATGCCTTGGTGGGCATTGAAATAACTCTACTCCCAACCATCCGTCATAAAAATCAACTTCACATTATTTCTTGAATAATATATTCTATGAAAATAAATTTTTTGATATAAAGTACTTTTTCATAAAAATTTATCTTGATCCGAAAAATTATCAAAGAACGTAACATCTTAAAGATAGAATAATAAAAACCAAAACGGAAGTAATACGTGATCGGTACACTGCAATAGCTTTCGATGAAAGCCCGAAAGAAATGTTGTGAATATTGATAGTTTTGCCAATGTGTTGTTGTGGATGTTTTCGCACAAGTAGGACTTGTGACAGTTCACGCTTAGTTGAGATTTATTTATCCTAATAATGCGTGATGGTATACCTAAATATTTAGGGATAAGAGATGTGATGATATGCCTTGGTGGACATTGAAGTAGCTATATACCGAAACGTTCACCATAATATTCAGTTTCACATCATTCTTTGAATAATATACTCCATCCATCTACCATAATAATCAATTTCACATTATTTCTTGAATAATATATTATACTTTTATGTCAGAAAGTAAATGTTCATAGTAATTGATCTTGAACCGAAAAACGATTACAGAACATAGCATCTTAAAGATCAAATAATAAAACCTAAAACGGAAGGTACGGGTTTTTTTATTGCTGAAATATATTATGCCACCTGAGTTGGTATTTCAATATCACTTGTGTTCAATATACCTGAAACGAGCAGTTTAGGCGTTTGTATGACACTACAATTTATTTATGAATAACGTTTCCTTTAACGCCATCAAAACGAATTATTCTTAACCTGTCCATAGCGGAAGAGAAAGAGTTTCTTACTCTCCATCTGTTGGCTGATCATAAAAATACCCCATAATGACCTTAACAACATACTCATTTTCACATTCATAAATCAATTAAAATTAAATCAACTACAAATGTACACACAAGCCTTTTCATACTTCGACTCGTCAGAGTGGTCCTAATCTATCCTTATCTGAAGCTGAAGAGGGAAATAACTGCTTACTCTCTACCTGTTAACCGACCATGTAAAGGGCTCTCTTAAAGGCCTTTACAACATACTCATCAGTACATTTATAATTCAATTACACTGTGGAAGTCGAAAAAATTGAGAAGACGGGATAGGACGGTATCACCCCAGGTTAAAAAGAGGAATCGAACTGCATCATAAGTTTTTTGAGTTACAATGACAGTTCATACAAAATATATGTAGGCTTGCCTGAAGTACTGTTTTCAAGAGTTCACGTACTTTTTTGTTCGTTGTACTGTTTTCTGCATAACCCATATAAAAGTATGTGAAAGTACTTGTTTTAACCATCGTAACTTTTTGTAGCTTTTTACGGGTTTCTTTTGATGAAACATCAATTAAGCCAAATGCTTTTATGCAAACAAATGTTTTTATTCATTTTTGGCTGACCTATGCTGGAATTTGATTTTTGAAAATGAAGGTGGGTAAATAAATATAGTTATATAAAGAAAGATTTTCTCTTACTTGCCGAAAGAATCTGTTTACTGGCAACTTGTGAACGGAAAGCCGGAGGATTACCTTTCTGCCTATATTCTAAATCCAATAGCCCCGAAGACCTTTTCATAGAGGTAAGCTTTCTTCCCAAAGGTGCAGCCGAAATCGTTTGGAACGACTGTGTTAATGAAAGTTTACCGGTAAAAAGCTTAAGTGTTTTTGTAACTTAAAACCTGATGATGCAGTTCGAATTAGTGGAACCCTTCCTCATTGGCCTTGTCTATTAAAATTTTTCTAATAACTATGACTGTGTTATTGGTAATTACTCAAATGCTCGCGGAACCATCTTCAAGTGTACACACCTCTACACACAAGCCTTTTAATTTTTCGATTCCGTCAGAATGCGGTCCTAGGTACAATAAACGAGTATAATTAAAAGGAGCTCAAAATTAAAAAGTTTAACAAAAAGGATCTTGTAAATCATATGCTTTCAAAGAAATGAAAAAATTATCACACCATTTCAAACCAATCGAGAGAAAATTAGTATTATTTATATAATAATAATTTTTGAGTAATTTCATTAAAATTAAAGACGGTACAGATGGGTACAAAGATGTATGTAGGGTTAAAGAAGACACCTTCGCCTGTCTCTGGGTGGTTTAGATGCCTTGACCTCTTTTGGTCCCCAAAAGTTTTATTCGTCTAAAATTTAAAATGATAAAATATATTGCTTTAAAAAGTATTTCATAACACACCGCATATAAATGTTACAGGAGTCCAATATACCATATTACAAAAATTTATACTCCTGCCAACTTAACAACAAGGGCGCAGCCGCTTGACGATAATAGTTTGTGAGGAGTGATAATACATTTTTAATCAAATTTAAAAAAATCGAGTCTTTTCCTAAACTTTTTAAAAACTTTATATTCAAGTGTATTAAAATTTTTGGCTTCATTAGGCTTAAATTTTTTGGCTTCATTAGGTGAGCAATCGGTGACAATTAAAAAATTTAGGTTTTGGTCAACGAATTTAATTCTTGAGCCAATTTGCGACGTACATTGAACTACACGGTGTCAAAGTATACCATATTGGTAATGTTCAAACTCTCATGGACATCTGCTGCTAAAGGTGTGGCTTCAAAGATTTTTTGTTCCTGAGAATATACGAAAACTATTTTAAGATGTGTAAGTTGGGATATTTAAAATCATAAATCAAAAAATTAAAATTTTCTGCTTTTTGGTAATAATTTGCTTAATTTCAAAAACGCAGATGCATTGATACATTATAACACAATCTGGGGTGACACAATTTTTAGATAATCTCTTTCAACATTGTTTTCTTAACATTGTTGTCAAAAAGCTATAAATTTGTTTAGGTTTTGAAAGCAAAGGCCTGAGGAAAGATATATGGAAATTAATAACTTTTTGGGGATTCACTCTACAGACAGCACTCAAGTCTCGAATTGTAAAATTTCTACACTGATTTTTACACTTGCTAAACTTTAAATGACAGACTGAAATGATTTTAACAATTTCGCAGAAAAAAATCTCGATCCTACGAATAAATGTGGTCAGGAGAGCCTGATTTGCAAAAAAGACAAATTTTCACGTTATTTGTAACTAAAAATCTTTCACTGCTTATACGATTTTTGAAAACATTGGTTCGTGTTAAATTAAACATACATTGTATGATTAATTTACTACAATAGCTATATTATGTAGTTATACAATTCAAATTGAAATTGTGTATGATTTTCGCATCATTTTTAATTTTTCATTTATTTTTGTTATTTTTCTTAATGTGTTTAAGAAGTTTTTGAAACGTAAGCAATTATACCGGAATTAAATATATGGGTAAATAACTTTTTAAGAGTGTATAATGCCTTTGTAAGCATGTAATAATAATGCATACGACAATTACAAGTATTACAGGGTACAAAACTACAATATGTAATACACAGGCTCCACCTAGAATACCTCCCTTTAAACCAAACCAAAAGTATCCAATAGAGTTGATAATAATGGCTTGTAATAAAGTAGTTAAAAAAAGTTGTTTAAAATTTTTTCATTTAACCCCCATCCTGCCACGTGCGATAAGGAACTTCGTTCCAATAATATAAATTATTAAATTGCTATTTTTATTATGGTATTAAATTTTCTATAATTACTTGAATTCAGTAAACGTTCTGAAACAAAAATAATTATTTATGATTTTTTTTGCTAAACAATAATGATAATGGGCTGATTTTTTTTACTATTACTCAAATTTAATCATTTCCATTGAAAAAAAATCCTTAAGACTAATAATACAATCATTAGTATATCATTTTTATAATAAAATAATGACTACGTTCCGCGACTTCTGTGGATGAAGGAACAACAGACGACGACTGTTTGCGAGATAAGAAAAGACTGTCGAAATTATCCAAGTTAAGAGTTACTGGTACAATTAAATTACGATCACTAGAAGCTTATATTCCATATTGGGGAGGACGAGATGTCCGCAGGCCATTTAAAAGTATCAAACATATCCTCCAACGATTTAAGTTTCGAGCTAATAGAGGCAAAATCAGAATTTAAATTTTGAAATCCTCTCTTGGCCTCCTTAAAGAGCTTATAAAAGTCAACATCAAATTCCCTACACTTCCAACATGTTCAGCGAAGCCCGCTTTCTTTAGCCGCAACTATGTCATAATGCCTTCCATTGAAGCCAGCACACTTCACCTGGCCATGACTATCACAAAGCCAATATGAAAGAAAACAACCCTCATATTCGTCCCGGACTGTACAAATCTAGTAATAATTACCAATTATGTCTAAATAAAATAACAAAACAAATTGGTAAAACTTTCAAACACTAAACCACAAAATCCTAAAAGTATGCAGGATAAGACTGGGTTGTGTAACGTATTGTATATAAACTTAATCAACTAACATTTCTTCTCGAGTATAAACTCCGAAATGCATTGTGTTGATGGTTACATTCTGGACTGTCGATTGCTCGTCAGTGCAGTTTGATGTAAGACGCTAAACGGTACTCATTCAATTCTTTCTAAATAAATATATATATGTACAAATCCAAAAACCCGTTGTTTATAATTAAACTAGAGTACATATTAATTTGGCGACGAGGACAATTGGATATATTGTAATATTAAAAGATTAAGAATAAAATCAGACTGAAAAATTAAATGTCAAACTCTAAAGTTATAAAATCTGAAAATAGTGGACTACCGGTACAAAAATTTACAAAGATGATTGGTCACGTGGATCCCTATATAATGGGCAATGATTTTGCTGAGTACGAGATGATGTGTCAGAAGACAAACAAGTGGAATTTTTCATAACATATATTTGTGCCAATGCATACTCCGTTTTAAGAAAATTGTTTTCACCAGATGATCCAAGCTCGACATGGTATGATGGTCTGGTGGAGGCCTTAAAAGTGTATTTTGCACCTTCTGTAACCGAATTTGCAGATTCATTTAAATTGTATAATGCCCAGCAAGGTGACAGATCAATAACAGAGTTTATCATTGAATTAATGGCTTTTGCAGAAAAGTGAAATTTTGGAAATTTCCTTGATCGTGCACTACGTGATAAATTCGTTTGTGGAGTTCGAGACAATCAACTAAAGTCCAGATTTTTAAAGGAATCTAGTTCGACTTTCAAAACAGCGTGTGAATTAGACTTAAGTTGGGAAATGGCTGACGATGAAACACGCGAAATGTGCAAAAGAGAATTTCGTAACACGTGTTCGATACGAGACAATCGCAGCAAGTCACGTAACCAAAATGACGGACATAAGAAAAAAACATATTCTTCAGCAAAAGTATGTACACGGTGTGGTAAAATGAGTCATAGCTCGGACCAATGTTTCTGTAAATCATGGGTATATTTCCATTGCAACAAAAAAGGACACATTTCATCACAATGTCACTCAAAGAAGAACGGTCAATCTGGAAATCGTCATGTAAAGCTTGTTAACGAAATGGTCGAAGAAGCAAGCATAACCAATGTAACACGTGATTATGCTTTTTATAAACTAAATGGCGACTCAGTTTGTGGATCAGAGAACGTGGAGTTGATGGTTGGGGACAAGTTCATTGAAATGGAGGTGGATACAGGGGCTTGTATGACTATTAGTATGTCTAAAGTGAAGTATTTAAATTTATTTAAAAACTGAAAACTAGAACCAATACAAACAAAGTTAACCTCTGTTACGGATATACCCGACAATTTGGTAGTCGCTGGAACGATAAATTTCATACTTGACTTCATTGACAATTTTTCATTTCGTTGCTGCAACAACTTACTTTTCGTACCTGCAACAATTTTATTTAATTTGAATTTTGTAGAAAAATGGGTTGAAAATTAAAAAAAGTAAGGCCGTGAGTTTTAAAATACTGATAAATATTTGGTTTATGACTTACTTTTTATAGTTTTTATATATATTTTTTACTTATTTTGGAGGTTTCTCAAAATTTTAAGCTGACGAAACAATTTCGTTATTGCAATGAAACTAATTTTTAAGATGGTATAGAGAGAGAAGCAGTCGAAAAAATGAGAAATCGTAAAAAAGTGGCCAGGCAGAAAGAATGGCGAGCGTGAGTGGTGGGTCACGTACACATCTTGAATCAGTTCAATTGCAACAACCGAAAGTGTTAGACATATTTCTCCGCCGGAATAATTTAAATATATTTGTTAAAACAGACCAATTAGTTATACTTAGTAACAAACTTGTGAATCTATAAATCAAATAGATAAAATAACAGAATGCAAGGAGCAACACGACAGCGAAGAAAGTGACTCATCGATAGCAGAAAAACTACCCCGAAATATGTAACTGAACATTTGTGTGTGTATGCGCGTGACGGTACAAATTGTGGCGGCGCCGTAACGCCGGCAATGGAGTTAGTAACATATGGTACCACCTCGTATGTTGAACACAACAACAACCCATATGCACTATCTGCTTTAATGCACCATCGCAAACGTCAACACAGGGTTGTTTGTTGAGTGATAAACAAACCCAAATTAATTACATGTCTAACAGCAGATTTCCACACGACAAAGAAATTTCGAGATTTATAGCAAAGAAAATCAATGTGTGCGTGTGTGTGACGAGAATTTTGGCTGCGCAATTTTTCGAACCGCCATTATTCTGTCACTTAGGAAACAACCCAGCGATCGAGTAGTACGCGTTTGTATGATTAAAACGGAGATTTACCTACAGCGACAGACACCAATCATAGTGAAGATTGTATTTGGAAGTGTCCACCATAGAAAACGGAGTGAATCGTCATCTGATAATAGTTTTGGAAGCCAGCGACCCAAGTACACGCCAGGAGGGCAACACATTTGGATTTAATTCCAAAAAAGAGGAAAGTGTCGGTGTGAGTATAACCTCACTTTTGGCTGGAGGATTCCTAAAGTGTCTTATTACCCTTCCAGCTCAGCAGCGGCAAGAACGGGATCACTAACGGTCATCGTGAGACAGTTCAACGGCCGTTTAACAGTTTTTTTTTTAAATTAAGATCAAGATTAGAGTTTTTGGTGGTAAGTATAACCTCACTTCTGGCCGGAGAGGTGCTTAAAATTTTCCTTTTTTTACCCCCAACCAGAGATATTTCATCGTATGAATTACCAGCAGTGTAGTGACAAGCCGCCCGGACGCAGCATCAAATACGAGACCCCAGAAGGTGCACGGTTCGACAGAAAAGAGTCCATCGCCACCCTTGTGGTTCGCGCATCCGCTTTCCCCTCCTAAACCGGTGGCTTAGTCGTTGGCCGGCAGGTAAAGGGAAAGAGCGCAAAGCCGAGGGGTGGTCTAGACCACCTGCTGTCGACTCGTGGGTCTTTTCCCGGGAAGACGCGGAAGCGTTGTTTTGAACGTTCCTACCACTTTGTCGGCACAGCATTTCATATTGCCACATATCAGGCACTAACATCAACCGTCATCTCTTCTAATAACTACTTCGGTCATCTGTAACCAACAGCAGCTCCAGGCAACGAACAAACCAACAGCAGCTTAATCTAAAACCTTCATATGCAATAGCATCAATACACCATCAACAGTCCAGTAGTTCATCGTCAGTATCTTCATCTGCATCGATAACCATCAGCAGCTCCAGTAACCAACAGTAACACACTGCAGCTATACCCATCACCAGCTCATATAATCAGCAGTAAGCCACCAAAATCATCCCATAGACCCCCACAAGCGGGAGGTTTTCGGTAAGTTCAGTCCAATTTTTATCTGACTTATCAAACCGTGGACAGACAGAAATATTAAGGCCCAATTCATGGGGCTACATTAAGTGAAAATTGCGAGGAAGGTTACCAGCTGAAAACAAAATGCACATAGTGTTATAAGCTGAAGATAATAGTAATATAAGCCCAAAATAAAAAAATAAATTCTAAGCCAAAAAAAGAAAAGAATTGTTTAAAAGTGCCATGTATGGTGGTGCTAATTTAGAAAGAATATAACGTAAAACGCACCATACATTATCGTGTTAATGCCTTAAGGCAAGAGCAACCGAATTTACATAAATTTATAAGTGAAATGAAAATAATATAAATTTTACTTGAATTGCAAAAGAAATTAACGTATAAAATAGACATAGTCGTGAAATTTAAGTGATTGTGAGTGCTCCAAAAGAAAAATTTGTGATTAGTGTGTCAATGTTTATGTGAAAACTTTGTGCCACGCGATAAGTAGTCACGGCCAAGAAGAGTTTTTATTTTTATATGAGGCCTTAAATACTCCTAGAGTTCATCTAGATATAGAGTGTAAATTTTAGATAGCCCGAACAGTCACAAGCAAAAGTTTTCACACGGACAGTGGCACGAGCACGATCATGCATTAAGATTAAGAAGTCTTCCGAAGTGGAAGCATAAACATGTTAGCTTAAAAATAATAATAGAAAGTAGAACAAGAACCTTTTAACAAAACCCCACTGAAGTATTTTGGCATTTGTTAAGAAGTTCTCGTGGAATTTAATGAGAAACTAGACTAAGCAAGAGGTAGGATAGGAAACCCAATACGGAATATCCTCACGACGGTACTCTTCAGCATCTACGAGTTCTCCTGGCAGTTGTTGCCTTGCTTATGACCTAAAAATTATATTTTTTTAATAGATTTTGCTCGCAATGTTTTTTATTATTTTGCTTAATTGATGTTATTGCTAGGATAATTTTTCGCAAATGACATGCACCATCTTTACACCATGGTATTTTTCTCAATTCTCTTTTGAAACTGCAGCGTAAATCTTCGTGCCTTTACACGTTGCCATCTCATGATATTAGTGCTTGCCATTTTTTCTGACATTTCTCTTTAGTCAGTGTTGTTCATTTTTGTAAGCGGTCAAATTTTGTTCTACATAATTATTATTTTTTATTTTTAATTAATTTTTATGTTTAACTTTCTTTTTTTTTAACTTCTGTTAAATTATTTCACGTAACCTCTAACAATGTTGTAACACAACACACACAAAACTAGAATGAGAGAAACCATAACATCAAATGTCAAAATCACAACAAATGCGGAAAGAGCACAAAGTGAATTGCAATAAAATTGCATGAAACCCAGTGCGGTGGCGCTTCGTGCAATTTTTTCCTCCATTCTTGCATCACACACCCCTTATCAACAAACGCAATTTGCAAGGTTAAAAAATGGCATCGGGTAAAGGCTGTGATATACATGAAGATCTTTGCAATGACAGAAATCATTGTTCAGTGGAATTTCAAATGGGGCCAGGCTTAAAATTTCCCTTGGGGAACTGTAGCGTTTTTTGTATTACTATGCTACAGTGCCATTTAATCCCAATTCGACTGCCCGTACAGGCTTCAGTGAGATCATTCGCATTATTGCGATTTTGTTGAAATATTATTGGATGGAATGAATATACTATTCAGTTAAAGAGCGACCGGTTTTCCCAACGCTTTATACTGTACAGGCTGGGTATAAAGTGCTGGCTTTTTGACGACCGTGTCTGTAATATTAATAATTGTCTAGACAACATTTTTGATGTGTTAGCATCTATACGTGCGCCTCTAGGGCAAAAAACTATCAGTTTCAATACATACGCAAGTGTTAGGTATTAAAGAGTAAATCATCGTTTGTTTGTTCGTTGCTTGGCAGTCGGTATTGAAAGTGATTATTGGGCGATTTTCATATAATTTTCCCACGCGATTTTCTCCGGAAATTCATAACCGATTTTATTAATTTTTGGATTAAAAAGCTAGTGCGGGTTTCGACGAAGAGTTTAGGCCAAAAATTAAGGCGATCCGATATCGGCGAGCCGAGATTTAAGTGTTTTAATTTGGAGTATTAATTTGGAGTAATATTAAAAAATTGTTTTATGTTGATCTTCGGTTATATCGTACGAATATAACAATGTATGTATGTATGTATGTACAAGTGTCTGTTGCTTTGCATTCTTTGACTTTTCTGGGAATAAAACAAAAAGTATTGAGCAAGAAAATAATGACACATGTGCGTGCACTGGGTCTTTAAATAATTTTAAGTATTAATATTATTTAACTGTAACTGTAATATGATTGAAAGCTGTTTTTTATTTTCCAACGTAACATTTACGAATGTGTTCATAGAAATCGAACAGGTACCGTGTAGCAAAAAGGTGTTAACACATCGCCCGTGAGTTCGAACACTCATTGAATTTTTTTAAAATAATATTTATTGTGGAAAGGACGCCATCTGTGGACACTTGGT
Source organism: Phaonia tiefii (assembly GCA_963931995.1). Classification (NCBI taxonomy): domain Eukaryota; kingdom Metazoa; phylum Arthropoda; class Insecta; order Diptera; family Muscidae; genus Phaonia; species Phaonia tiefii. Next base: position 110,502,913 of record OZ008368.1, on the reverse strand, counting down.
TAAGTGGGGAAAATATATAATGCCAGTGTGACCATTTACTTTAGGGCGTTCATACACATACAAAAGATCGTAACTGTGAAAGGGTCATAGTGCCACGTCAACAAAATGATACTGAGTTGATTAAAACTATCCTTAGTAGGTAACAAGGTCAAAGGAAAATGAAAGTCGAGGTCATTTGTAAAACATATGTTTCATAAGTGAGTTCAGCAAGGCAGTATCATTTGCGAGCTATCAAAAAAAACCTTTGGAACGCCATCTTAATAGCCACCTAACCCAACCTAAACAGTGGAGAGTTGAAAAAGAACACCGGCGGTGTGGACGAGTTCGGACGATATTTGGTTGAAACCACCACATTATAAAGAACTCTGGTTAATAGTTTCCGGGCATTCATAGTCACCACTACCAGCGGACGACATCGACATCTACCGTCAAACAGTTCGGAGCCATCAAACATTTTTTACGGTAAGACAGTTCCGTAAGGGTTCCCAAGAACCAACCAGCGGTAAAAGTACAATAAGTCCAAGAAAAGCGCCGAAGAAAAGGCAAATTCCGTAAGGCTTTCCCAAAATTAAAATAAAAAGGAAAAAAGTTAAAAAAGGTCCGTGTAATAACAAAATTAGTTAAAAATGTACATACCTAACCTAAAAATGTTTGTCTAAAATGTGTCCGTGACTGTAGTTAATGTCTTATGCCTAACAAAAATAAAATATAACAAACATTGGCAGTACAAAAATGCAAGTTAAAAAAAAGTAATAGCAATTAAAATACATCTAAATTATTAAAAACACAAAAAACTATAAAAGCTGAAAACTAAAGATAAATATGTGTCTCTAAACCATAAGATAAAAATTGTAAAAAAAATAAAAATAATTCTCTTAAACTAAAACAATTACAAAAAAAAACTATATAAAGGGTCCGCCAAATAACTTTTTTTTTTGAAAATGCTATAAAAAAAACTGCTTAATATTTTCTCAAATTTCTTGTTTTATTTGAAAGTACAATCCTTCCGGTTAATAATGGAAAATAATTTCATTCAAATGCCTGCCTCGGCTGGCCATGCAGTAGCCTAAACGATCGGTCCAATTTTTAAGCACATTATCGATTGTGTGCAGCTGTATTTCACGAATATTGTCCTTTAAAGCGTCAATTGTCTCTGGTTTGTCGGTGTAACACTTATCTTTGAGGGCACCCCACAAATAATAGTCCAACGGTGTTAAATCGCAGCTCCGAGGTGGCCAAACGGCATCAACTCTGCGGCTGATAATGCGATCTTCAAAAACAGGGCGCAAAACATCGAGTGTAGCTTCGGCTGTGTGGCACGTAGCGCCGTCCTGTTGAAACCAAATATTGCCAATATCCTCCTCTTTAATTTTTCTGAACAAAAATTCGTTCAACATGGCCCGATAACGATCGACATTGACCGTAACGGCCACTCCTTGCTCATTTTCGAAGAAAAACGGCCCAATTATGCCTCTGGACCAAAATCCGCACCAAACAATAACTCGTTTGGGTGCATCGGCTTTTCAATGTATGCGTGCGGGTTTTCTGTGCCCCAAATGCGACAATTTTGCTTGTTTACATACCCGCCAAGATCAAAATGAGCATCATCTGAAAAGATGATTTTTTTTGGCAAAATCGGCATTTTCTGTAAGTCGATCGCAGGCCCATTTGCCCCTTATTTCCCAGCGTTGTTCAAGCGTATTCACAACCATATTCGTTCACCGGAAGGATAAAACTAATTATCTGTCAAATCAGACATGAGCTAAGTTTTACCGTTCACGAAATAAGCACTAGTTGAAAAAAAAACGTTAGATGGCGGACCAGTTATATTAATTAATTAACGAAACAATACAAATAACGTCAAAAAAATGCTAAAGTGTTAAGAAACTTATAAGTATTTAATTTCAATAATAAATAATCAATTAGTTAAATCAACAGTGAACACATTAAGAGTGTTAACGCCAAAATTAAACTTAGCATTAATTCCGCGTACAATGCCCAAAATCCCCAATTTGCAGTATATATATATAAAGGCTGAGAGCTTTATAAGCTAAAAGTTATCGAAATAATCTTCTACCCTTTGCCATCATAAACGCCTCAACGATATGTCAGATTCGTGAAATGTCATAGATACTTTTTATTCCACATCCTAACATTGTTTGTTCTCTTGTTTTCATTTTCATTTGGGAATATTCTATATTATGCGACTTCCATTGAGCACAAAATCAAGAATCTTGACTTTGTTTAGGCTCAGAGCGTAAAATTTTGTCCTACTCCAGGTTTCACCGCATTCCCCGATTTCCGAAGATAACATTGGTCCCATCGAACCGGATTCCAGACGCTCTGAGAGTTCCATTGGAGGAGATCTTAAGTATACCATCAGTCTCACGACTTCATCTCTCACATCTTCAGCTCTTGCTCATCATCTTAGAAAGTAATACAGGTTAGTTTGATTTTGCTTAGTCCATTACACCATTTTCGTTTAATAAGTGCAAGAAGAACCATGTGGTAGCGTGATAATAGTTGAACAAAATAACTCTGAAATTTAAATAAGATAAAATAAAATTCGAAAAGAGCAAAATTTTGTAATTGAAAAAATTAAAATTTAAAACTAAAAAACTACATAGAAAACTTATTGAAAAGTGGGAAATTAAACTAATTTGGAAGTTCAAATCCCAAGGCCTGCAAAATTGAAAAAGATCTGGCTCTGCCAAGAAAGTGCCAGTGAAGGAAGAAATTAAAGGAAAAGAAAAGGAAAAAGGGAATACCACCTGAAAATCGTAAAGTGGTGAGTTTGTGTCACTTGTTATTTGTTACAATTATTTAGACAAAACCCTTGTAACGAGACAATATCCGCCAAAAAATACCAAAATTTTGGCAACGTAGGGTGTCTAACAGAATTCTCCAACATTCCCCCCTGCAAATTCCTTTTCTTGATCAGTTATAATTATTGGGTTGAATTCCCCTTATTTCTCCTCTAGATCATTCGCTTACTTATCTATCTATGCGTGTTTATACCGTAATCCACCATATAATTCTGCACCACTCTTTCTCATTTACAAATTGCTCATGACATTGCCCCTTATATATAGTCCCTTTTTGCAGCATAATATTCTCTTGGCTCTGACCTTGTCCGCAATATTTTTATATATATTTCATTCTTTATTATACTTTGTTACTTTCTATTTCTCCTTACTTACACCTCTTACTTTCTTTTAAATAACTGTTTTCACGTTTACTTTGAGTTTGGATGCAATTTCTCTTTACAAACATCATTTTCTAAATTTCTCTTGCGTCGGCTTTTTAAAATAACTTTTTTAACTAACTCTCATGCACGTCTCCCCGCGGTAGACTCCCTTAATTACAATTGCTTCATATCAACTTCTCCTTTGTATACTCTTACCAAACAACTACTACCCCTTACTCTGTGCTCTTTCAATTCGAACATCCACGTACTTACATAGTGAGAAGTGTTAATTCTAATTCTCTTAATATAACCACAGAGGATAATACCATAGTCCGTATCAGTGATGGACAATTTCTACATTGTACATTTCTACATTTGCTTGCGTTAAGGCCAAAATTTCGTAGGTTTGGCCGAATTGGTATCTATATTATTGCGAGCTGCAGAGTATTTATCAGTATAACATATATACTCTTCACTGAAGAAATTTAAGAAAATTTGACGGAAAGATTAATTCGTTTAATGCAAATTTTCATCATTTACTTTGGGAGGAGTGACAAAAATTGCGTACATATTACCTCGGCCATTGGATTTTGTTTCGTCTATCTAGACCGGTAAAATTTGTGGACACATTTAGGTAATTGCAACACTTCATCATCGGGTAATGAAGCTTATGTGGAGCCAATACACAATCGAGACTAAAATAGAGAAAAATTCAAACCATATGCGTGAATCACATCAATCATCTGTTCCCGACTTTGTGAACGAAGGACACGATAACCAACACCGAACGGATATCTTTGCATTGTATGGGCGGAGAACTTTAATCCTAGCGACCAGAACACAATTTATGGTGGTGTTATCGCTGCTCATTAATTTATTGGGCTATGACATCCCAGCGCACAATTTTATGTGCGGTGACCGAAATCTGAATCAATTGCATTAAATTATACGACAATACTACCATCGAGTAATGGTAATGTTGTAATACCTGATCATACTATGGAAATTATAAATTTTTTTTTCAAAATCCCACAAGATTATACTTAGCACAATTCTTATTTACAACAGTTAGTTCCTACTATACACTCACCTCAGATCTGTATTTACTTTTAGTTCGGTGTGGTTAGTTATTTGGTGAAAGTATTTTAATTTTTTCTTGTTTACTGGGGATATCTGTTTACCGATATTTATTTGTATGTTGTAAGGTATTACTCTCCGTTTGTTCCAATTATATTCTCTCAAAATGTTAACTACTCTTTGCTTTGCTTTCACGTACATTTCTTCGTTACTGTCCATCATCCAAGAGACTTATTTGTGTAGAAATTCTTAATTTTCGTTTCCCATTGTCATTGCATTGTGCAAAATTCTCCTAACTTCTTGTTCTCGGAGAGCAAAGTGGGGAACACATCGGGGGAATCAATAAAATAAGTTGAACTTTGTATTTGAGACCAAATACATTTTGTATTCCAGATAATTTGGTAAAAGTATCTACACATAGATGTATACACGGATATGTTTTTTTTGTTTTTTTTACTTTAGTAAGGGTATTCAGTAATCTTTGTGACGAAAGCGACGGTATATCTCTGTTGCCAATCTTATTGGGACAATTAATTTGATTGTATATTACTTTTCCTGCAACTGTATTAACGCGGAATTAGTGGACATTTTTATTTGTTATTTCAAAGACGTTTCCTGATTTGACTATTATCGGAGCATTTTGATTAAGTTGTAGATAACCACCTCTCTTGCTCATTTCATTCGCTTAGCGGACAGCTTGGTCGAATTTGATTATAACTTGGATGACAATCGGTATCCTCTGACATCTCTTCTTGCAATTGATTTGCATAGATCCGAGCTTAGAACAAATTGGCCTCGCAACAAAGCCGCTTATGAGAAGTATCTTTTCGATGTGGAAAACGATCCAAAGAGTACGGGAACGGATCAAGTAGAGGATCAGAATCCCGCGGACCATGAATCATTTAAGGTCAAATATAAGGCCACTTACATTACTTACTGTAATTGTTTGGCAAAACTAACCTAGTTTCACGACGCAAAACGATTGGAATCTCTTCCTAGGTCTGAATCGTCTGACTCTCCTCCATCTTTTCCGTCCTCATTCCCTAATGAAAACACTCGCAACATCTCCAACTCTTACAGCTTTCACCTTCCACCATGCGAGATTGATATTTTCAACGGAGATTACATGTCTTGGCCTACGTTCCGTGACATGTTCACAGCCATCTATATTAAGAACTCAAGGCTGAGTCAGGTTGAAAAACTTTTCCACTTGACCAATAAGACTACGGGTGAGGCCAGAGATATAGTCAAAAAAAAGTCCATTGACTAATCAAGGTGTCGACCTAGCATGGTCAAGTCTATGTGCCCGATTTGAAAATCGTAGGGTACTAGTCAATGGTCAACTAAAGGTTTTGTTTAGTCTTCCAGCTATTGCTTCTGAATCAGGTCATGCAATTAAACAGCTTCAACGTGATATTAATTCGTGCATTTCTACTTTACAATTGTACGATATTGACGTTGAGAGTTGGGACCCTATATTTGTGTTCCTTTGTTCAAATTGCTTGCCTGGTAACACTCTCCATCTATGGGAGCAGGGTATCGTGGATAAAACATCTATTCCAAAATGGGTCGACTTGGATGGGTTTTTAACAAACCGCCATAGAACCCTGGAATCGGTCCATGAGATCCGTAATCTAGCTTCTAGAAAACCATCGGATGCTGCAACCAAGAATCCTACAAAATCCACAAGTCCAACAAAGAAAATTAATTCATTTCAAACCACTGTGACTGGTCCGCAATGCCAACTTTGTCCAAGCGAATTTTATATAATTTGTAAATGTCCTAAATTTATACAGATGAGTCAAAGTGAGAGGTTTAACGAGATTAAAAAGCAAAGTCTCTGCCTAAACTGTTTCTTCAAAACTCATACTGTGAAAGTCTGCAACAGCAAACACAACTGTTATAAATGCAGCAAACGGCATAATACTTTATTACATAAAGATGCCGATAGTCCCAGTTCTAATCTTTCCAATTCAAATAATACGAAATTCTCACAGTCACCTAGCACTAGCCATCATTCCAAATTGAATCCAAATTCAGCGCCATTCTCTTCCGATTCCAAACTTTCTTCGATACAGTCCACTACTAGTTCTGGAGCTGATGTGATTCAAACTTGTTTTGCTTCAAACCAAAGGGGCGTTTTGCTAGGTACTGCTATTGTTAATGTCTGCCATCCTCAAAGAATTTATAAAGCGCGAGCACTCATTGATTCAGGTTCAGAGGGAACCTTTATAACTGAACGTCTGTTCACTGATCTTAAGCTATCAAGTAAGCATACGAATGCTCGGATTTCAGGCTTAAACAACACCGTTTCGGCAAAGGTACAACGCGAGTGTTCATTCTTTCTTAGTTCACCAATAAATATGGACACTGAAATTCCGGTCAGGGCATTGGTCATCCCACAGTTAGCCGGTGATCTTCCTTCACAAAGTGTTCATGCTTCACACTTCGAAAGTCTTCCACAACTTAAATTGGCTGATCCTGAATTCCATAGCAGTTCCCATATTGACATCTTAATAGGCGGAGACGAAATTCCATCCATAATGCTTTCAGGTATCCAGCATAACATTTGCGGATCCCTAATGGCACAAGAAACCATCTTTGGATGGATTTTGACAGGTCCAATTTCGACATTCTCTTCTGATTCCAATCCTGTCATATCTTCATTTGCTTGTGAAATCTCTTTGGACAAAGAGATTTCACGTTTCTGGGAGGTGGAGAATATTCCACGGAAGAGTTTTAGCTCCCCATCCGATCAATATTGTGAGGATTTGTTTGCTAGAACCACCAAAGGGAATAAAGACGGTAGATATGTTGTCGCTCTTCCATTCAAGGAGGGGTATCCTACGAAGCGGCATTTGGGGCAACCGAAAAATAGTTCAATGGCGCAGTTTTATAGAAATGAAGCTAGATTACTTCGGACTCCCACCTTTAAAGGGGAATATGATAAGGTCGTTGAAGAATATATTGATTTGGATCATATGTTTAAAGTTTCCCCACCTAACTTAGCCGATATTCCAATGCATTTTTATTTACCCCACCATGCGGTTATAAAACCCGAAAGCAGCACAACTAAAGTTCGTGTTGTTTTCAATGCTTCAGCTAGTTCGTCCAATGGGTTATGTTTAAATGACATTCTCCACACTGGTCCAGTTCTTCAAAATGACTTGACTCTTTTAATTCTGAAATGGCGTTTTTTCCGTTACGTTTTCAATGCTGACATCCAAAAGATGTACCGGCAGATATTAGTTGACCCACAGCATACTCCTTTCCAAAGAATTGTTTTCAGAAAAGATCCAAGTGGTATCATCCAAGATTATGAGTTAAAGACGGTTACCTTTGGTGTAAATTGCGCCCCATATTTAGCTATTCGGACACTTATCCAATTAGCAGATGATGTTCAATCCATTTATCCACTGGCCAGCAATATTCTCCGCAATTCCATGTACGTTGATGATGCACTAGCAGGAGCTTATTCCATATCAGATGCCAAAGAAGCTAGAAACGAGCTAATCCTTGCTCTTGAATCAGCTGGGTTTTCATTGCGAAAATGGACAGCAAATTCCAAAGAAGTTCTTGCGGACCTGGCCCCTGATCATTTGCTGAATGAAGACTTTTTGGATTTTGACGATAGCAGTAAGGCGAAAACACTAGGCATCCGGTGGAATGCCCGTTCGGACTGTTTCTACTTTTTGACAACACAGTTCATGGAATCCTCAACGAACACCAAAAGAGAGGTCCTGTCGCAAATTGCCCGATTATTTGATCCTGCAGGATGGCTGTCTCCATGCGTTGTTATCGCAAAAATCCTCATGCAAAGGATATAGGTTGAAGGCACCGACTGGGATGATATCCTCTCTCCCGAGTCTTTTTATCAATGGAAAACTTTCCAATCGAATTATCCATGCATTAACGATATTCGTATTCCTCGATGGATTGATTTTACTCCAAATGCTGAGGTCCAATTCCATGGATTTTGCGATGCATCTGAAAAGGCATACGCAGCAGCATTATATGTCCGAATAGCTAACGAAAATTCAGTATCCACTCACTTGGTTTCGTCCAAAACGAGAGTAGCACCAGTGAAAACTTGGTCTATTCCGCGATTAGAGCTTTGTGGTGCCGTCCTCCTTGCTGAATTGATTGATAGTCTTGTTCCGAAATTAGAGGTTGAAAGATATTCCGTTTTCTGTTGGACCGACTCCACTATTGTCCTCTCTTGGCTCGCTAAACCTCCTTGTTCCTGGTTGACCTTTGTTGCCAATCGTATTTCCAAGGTCGTTGAAATAATTGACCCAACACATTGGTATCACGTTTCTTGGGAGGATAATCCAGCGGATTTAGCAAGCCGCGGAGTTTTCCCTCATGATCTTATAGACAACGAGTTGTGGTGGTATGGTCCCAAATCGCTTCGACAGTCCAACATTTCCCTGCGATGTTCTGAATCTCGAACCATCAGAGCAACAGACCTCGAAAGAAGACCATTAAAGTCCATTTCGCCTATTTTCAGAATTTCGAAGACGTTTTGGGAAAATTCTCATCCTTTTCTAGGGCTATGCGTGTTATGTCCTACGTGTATAGATTTTTCCACAGCACCCATCCAAGACATCGTTCTAGTTTCTCCAAAGAGTCTTATGTTGTGACAAGTTCTGAGATACGAGCTGTCCGTAATCGACTCATTTCAATGTATCAGAAAGTTTCGTATCCGAATGAATACAAAGCACTCTCATCTCGACAGCACATATCTTCTTCCAGACCTATTTTAAATTTAAATCCATTCCTTGATCCTGAAGGGCTCATTCGCTCTTGCGGTAGGCTTGAATCATCTCCAGGTCTCTCTTATAATGAAAAGCACCCAATTATTCTTCCATATGCTTGCCAATACTCTCGATTACTGGTTCAATTTGTCCTTGACATTAGTTTGCATGGTGGGAATTAATTGGTACTCCGAATAATAAGATCTCAATACTAGATTCCAAAGATCAAGAACTTTATAAAGGCAACTATCGACAAGTGCAAGCCCTGCATTATTTACAAAAGGAAATGTCAAAAGCAGCTTATGGCTGCAATGCCGCCAGAAAGATCGGAGATTTCCCGTCCTTTTACGCATACCGAACTTGACTTTGCCGGGCCATTCGATATAAAAACATATGCGGGTAGGGCTTGTCGAATCACCAAAGGTTATGTATGTGTCCTTGTATGTTTCTCCACTAAGGCCATCCATCTTGAAGCTACTTCAGACTTATCCACTTCCTCTTTCCTAGCTGCCTTTAGTCGGTTTGTATCTCGTCGTGGTTGTCCTCTCCACTTACATTCAGATAATGGCACAACGTTCGTTGGTGCGTCGAAAATCCTCGCCAAAGAATTCCTCGAAACTTCACGATTGTGGGAAGCTGGAGTGAAAAGCTTTAAATCCCATTTTCGAAAGGTATCCGGCACCTTTAAATACACCTATGAAGAATTTGCTACCTTATTGTCCAAGATTGAAGCATGTCTAAATTCTCGTCCATTGTCTCCCATATACCAAGATCCATCCGACTTGTCCGCATTAACTCCAGGACATTTTCTTATAGGTTCTCCTATAATAACTCCAATTGATCCACAGATCAATGGACCTTCTTTGTCCATACGCAATCGCTAGCAAAAAATGCAGTTAGTCCATCAGAACTTCTGTGCTCGATGGAAATCTGAATACCTTAAGGAACTTCAAAAACGTACAAAATGGAAAATACCAGAAGAAAACGTAGGAGAAAATGCTCTCGTCGTTGTTAAAGAAGAAAATCTTCCTCCTAACTCCTGGCGTCTTAGCAGAGTGTCTAAGATCTACCTTGGGTCTGACAATCGTGTTAGAGTTGCGGATGTCATCACGCAAAGAGGCATCGTAACTAGACCAATAACAAAGTTGGTACTTTTATCCTCCGAACCTTAACTGTTTTTATCCACATCCTTTTCAGATCATCATGCCTAAAGCATCATCAACCGATAAAAACAACCAGCAACTGCGTCGTCGCCACAAGAACCATCCAAAACTTTCCCAAAAATACAACTCATTTCTGTGCAGAATCTGTAACCGTCCTCATGCGCTCAGAACGTGCCGGAAATTTTTGGCAATGAATGTGTCGGATAGAATTCGAGCAGTCCGTACTCACAAATACTGCGGCAATTGCCTCGCACACGACCATTCACAGGGAACTTGTTTCACCAAGCATGGTTGCCGAAAATGCAAGAGATTTCACCACACCCTACTTCATATCCATCCACGGTTAAGTAATGACTCTACAACATCCGTAACACGCTCGCGGTCGCGTTCGCCTTCTCCACCTACAACATCCAAAAATTCAGCTTTTAAAAAATCCTCCACCAAACCGACGTAGAAATCCACCTCCCTCACTGCTATTTTACGTCAAAATAGTGTAATTCTCCTTCCTACCGTCCTAGTCAAGATTAATCATAAGACTACCCACGCTCGTTGTTTGCTAGTCTCTGGATCGTCCATGAGTAGAATTTCCAGTCGCAAAACACGACTTGACAACACTAACGTTGCAGGAGGAAACCATCTGTCCATTGACACTGAAATCGAGATTTGACTCCAATTCCAAGATTGAGGGTACATTTAGGGTGGACAATCGCCTGACTCTGCAGACTCCAGCTCAATCACTTCCGGAATCCTTCAAGAAGAGTTTCCGTGATATCTTCCTGGCGTACTCCAAATTTTATGAGTCATCCGGTATTGATTTGATCATCGGAGTTGACCTGTATCCGAAGGTAATTTGTGAGGGGGTTATTTCCAAAACAGGACTACCAACAGCTCAGAGTACAATATTTGGTTGGACCATCTACGGCGCATGCTCCACATAGGTAGTTCTTATACATTTTTACAAGCACTATCAACGATCTAATAAGCAAAATCAAACGCACTTGAAATATAATTATGAATGAACTTTTATACTACTACATACTGTTAATCCCTATCTTATAAGAAAAAATCCTCTTTGAATTGAATATAAATACCATTAAATACCTGTAAATTTAATATTTCCATTCCTATATTACCTATACCTAAGTACTAATTAAATATTTTTATTTTGTTCATAAAAAGGTATCTATGATATTTCAGACTTGATCTGTTGCATATATACTGCAAGGCGGGTGGTAATGTTAACGCCAAAATAAAACTTAGCATTAATTCCGCGTACAATGCCCAAAATCCCCAATTTGCAGTATATAAGTTAACACATAATGTATTGCGACTGCCATACACGAGCCGCAACGTCAACACTAACATTCTTCCAGCGGTGTCTTGTTGTACATCCCGAAAACATTCCCACACCATTAAGCAAGCGCGTGGACTACGTCAGCACATAAGTGAATCGCAACGTTCCCACACCATTCAACAGGCGTGTGGACTACGTCAGCACTTTATGATTTAAGCCAATAGATGTTAAGTTCTATATTAATAATTAAGTTTCAGTTTGGTTTTTGAGTTAAATAAAATAAGACGTGTTGCTGATAGCAACACGCAACCTTTTTTAAAAACAGAAATAAATTGTATTTCTGTTAATTGGCGCCCGAGCAGGGACCCCTTTTCGAGTCCTTACAAAAAATTTGCCTGAGACGATAGGCAAGTAAGGACAAAGGGGTTTTAACGAAGGGAAAAAGGATCAAAACCAACTCAAAGTTTAGAGTGGGGAAACGGTGCGCCCTAGTAAACATACGCGTTAAACGGGAGGTGATCACCGGATCACCAGCGGCCTCGCTTTAGAGTTAAAAAATAGTGTTAAGAAAAAAAAGAAGTTGTGAAACAAAACGAATTGTAACCATATAAGAGAAAATATAGATGTAAGATTTGAAAAAAACTTTGAATGATAGTGTGAAAGAGATATTGCTAAGTGAGAAAAAAATAAGTTTTTAAAACAGAGCAAATTGTATCCAAGTAAAAAATATAGAATAAGATTGAAGAGAAAAAATCGTGAACGAAAAAATTGTAAAAGTTAAGCAAAAAGAAGTCAATCAATAAAAAATTTCACTGAAATAAGAACTGAAGAATTGTAAAATTTTTCTTAATCGATAAATCACTGTGAGCGGCGAACCATAATCGTAAGCTGTGAGCAACGAATCTAATAGAAATGTTGAGGTAAGTGACAGACATTTTTCTTGATTGCTATTGAAAATACAACCTAAACACAAAAATCCCTGAGTAGTTCTGAACAAGAAAATTCTATAAACTACAAAATGTCCCTAGAGGGTATTGAGGAAATTACAGGAAGACTGAATAAGTCTCTGACGATGAGCCAAACAAGGACCCCTAGTACTAGTTCAAGTGGGCTCTCACAGGCTCAAAAAGAAGAAATAAGGAAGCTAGTGTCAGACCTTCTAAAACCAAATATTCCGGACGAAGAGGGAGACCAGCCTATCGACGCGGTTCGTATAGAGGAGTTAGACAAAATTCCTGACGTTGTAAAATCAATACGCGAATTTTCGGGAAAAGCCGGCGAGTTCGGATCATGGAGAAAATCTGTGGAGAGGGTGCTCGCACTTTTCGAAAGTATCAGGGGCAGTGGTAGATATTTTGCTATCCTCCACACGATAAACACAAAAATCGTCGGTGAGGCTGATACCGCCTTGGATTCCTACAGAACCCCATTAGATTGGGCCAGAATAAAAAAATGCTTGATGATGCACTATTCCTATAAAAGGGACATCGGTACTCTGGAGTACCAAATGACAACAATGTTTCAGGGTAACAAGACTATTACGGAGTTCTACCAAGCAGTATACCAACACCTGTCATTGATACTCGACAAAATAGCATGTTTGGAACTGGACGAAAGTAGCATGTTATCAATGACAAGTTCATACAGAGATAGAGCACTAGACACCTTTGTGAGGGGATTAAAGGGGGATCTCCCAAGATTGCTGAGTGTAAGGGAACCGACTTCTCTGCCGCAGGCTTTACACATATGTCTAAAATTAGATAATATGACATATAGAATGCACCATGCCTACGGACAAATTCCCAGACAACCTGGATATAAGTACAACCAAAACCTTCAGAGCACTACCGGAGGCGCATTTTATCCCGAACTTGCTCACGTAGGAGGCCAAACCAGGCCACCTTTACCACCACGAGCCCCACCGAGACCAAATTTCCAACATCCACCACGTCAACAATATTACCCGAATGGAAACCAAAAACCACAATCATACGCCCAAAATCAGCAACAATATCCACAAAACCAAGAACCAATGGATGTTGATCGATCCATTCAAACTAGACAGGTTAATTATGGGAATCGACCACCTGCTCACCAGGGCTCAAAAGGCCACATGCAGGAAGTTATCAAGGACCGGTAAATAAAGCACAGTGAAACTTTCATCTGGAAACTGGAAACACACAAAATCAAGAAGTAAATCGAACAGAGGATCCGAAGTGTAACTTTGGGGCTGAAGCCTCAGAAGGAGCTGTCGGAGGTACGCCGAATCTTGACGAATATGTTGATTTTGCTAACAATGAATACGTAGAAGAGAAAATTATTCAGCCGAGGACCTTAACGCAGATATTAATTTTTTTGGCTACAAACCGGGGAAATCAAACGTAGTAGCCGATGCTCTCTCCAGAGCAATAGTTACAAATGTAAACTCCCTGACAGGTACTGTTCATAGTCATGAGTCCTCAGCAGAAGATCTGATACCTAGCGTTGAAGGACCTATAAACGCATTTAAAAACCAGATATCTTTAAATATCGGAGAGGTAGCATCATATCAGTTCCAAATCATATTCCCGGGTTATCATAGACATACCATTGTAGAAAGGGAATACAATCCGGACAACCTACTTATACTTTTGAAAAGATACTTAAACCCCTCAGTCAATAAGGGCATAAAAACTCAAGAATTCATAATGGGCAGAATACAGGAAATATATCCAATTCATTTACGGAACTATAAGGTTCGTTTCACGCAAAACATGGTAGAGGATGTAATCTCGGAGAGTGATCAGGAAAATATTGTCATAGAAACTCATAGTAGAGCTCACAGGAATGCAGCGGAAAACAAACAGCAAATTTTGGAAAGGTGGTACTTTCCGAGCATGTTTTCTAAAATTAAGAGGATAGTGAAACTATGCTCTATATGTAAGAGAACTAAGTACGATAGACATCCGAACAACCCAAAACTAAATGAGACACCTGTACCATCATACCCAGGACAGGTGGTTCATATTGATATCTTTTCAACAGACAGGAAGTTAATAATGACAGCCTTGGATAAGTTTTCGAAGTATGCGCAAGTCAAGATTCTAAATGGGAAATCTATCGAAGATGTAAGGAAACCTCTTAGGGATATCTTATTTTTCTTAGGGGTTCCCAAGACAGTTGTGATTGACAACGAGAAGTCGTTAAACTCCGCCACTATTCTTTTTATGATGAAGGATGAACTGAATATTGACGTTTTTACCACGCCTCCTTACAGAAGTGAAGCAAATGGGCAAGTCGAGAGATTCCACTCAACTCTTGCGGAATTGCTCAGATGTCTAAAGGCGGATGGAGTATGCAGAAATTTTGAAGAACTTCTTGAAAAAGCGGCAAATGAGTACAACCATTCCATACAACTCGACAGTTGGGAAAAAACCCGTTGATTTGTTTTTTGGAAGAACCGTCGATTTCTCTCCTGGTAGCTATGACAAAACCAGACAACTAAATATGGAAAGAATACAGGAAACACAAAAACGGAACTTAGAGTATCACAATAGGAAAAGACAAGATGAAAAAGAGTACATTCACGGACAGACAATATTTGTAAAAATTAACAAGAGGTTAGGGACAAAATTATCCGACAGATTCAAAGAAGAGGTAGTAAAGGAAAATAGGAATTCCACCGTAGTCACGGAATTGTTCACAAAAAACATATTAGGAATTAATTTATTATCCCCGTTTTTTTACAGACTGTTAATTTTGACGGCACTTTGTGCGGACGAAGTACAAATTTTAGATTATTCCAATTCTAAATTGGGTGCAATGCATTCTGGTCTGGCAAAGGTTCAGACTCGAAATTTTAAAATAATCCACACTATTGACCTCCGAAGCTACGAAATTCTCGTTCGCGAAATTGAAGATAATCTTGTTCGGAACGTCGCCCATAATCATCCCCTAATTCCTTACCTTGAATACACCATATCCCAAATCAGATCCTACATATCCCGATTAAAACCAAGAATAAAGTCTAAACGCTCATTGGATTTCCTCGGTACCGCATGGAAGTGGATCGCAGGAAGTCCATATCATCAAGATTTCGAGATCATTGAGAAAAAAATATACGACGTTCTAGAAAACAATAGCAATCAGATAATAATAAATCGTCTGTCACTAGAGAAAATTAACGCACTCACAAATGCTACTAATGAGATAATAAAAGTACTGAAAACAGAACAAAACCTGCATAATGAAAAGATATTAGAGTTTAAATATAAATTGGAAATTTTAAAAGAGAACATTTCGAACATTGTGTTTGCAATTCATTTGGCTAAAGTAAATATTGTCAATTCTTTTATCCTTTCATCTTTCGAGGTTAATATTTTGAATGATATTTTTGGTAAGAGTAATATACCATTTTCAAGTACTGATGAATTGTTACACTTTGCAGAAATTAAAATTGCCATCGATGGCTTCAATATACTTTATATCCTAAGTATTCCTACTACTAAAACTGAAAATTGTAAAATGTTGCTTACTAAAGCTGTTAAAAGAAATGAAATTGTAACTAGACTAGATTATGAACATGTACTTGATAGTAAAAACATAATTTATGGCTTAAAGAAGAAATGCAAGACGTACAATAGTTTATCAATATGTAGTCCTGAAACCTACGAAGACATTTCAGATTCACAATGTATTCCTTAGCTTTTGGCAAGCCAAACATCAAGGTGCACCATAACGAACAACCAACACATTAACTCAATAGAAATGATAGAAGACGGCATATTGTTCCTAAATCAGTTCAGTGGACAAATTGAGGTGGATAACTCAACCCTTTGGCTCAATGGATCATATGTTATCTACCACTTTAATTCAACATTACAAATTATCAACAAGACTTACTCATCAAAACAGATCACCACCACAAAACCTCTCCCTGCCTTAATACAACCTATGAAAACAGATGAGGAGGAAAAAACATTATCTCTAGAATTTATAAATGATATTAACCTGGAAAACACTATGTCAATCCGTAAGCTGGATTCGATGAATCGGATAAGTCTGTCATTGAACTTGACTATGATTGCAATCCTTTTGATAATTGGATGCTTTACGATTACAAAGGTCAAAAACAAATGCAAAAATGTCAAGCCCGAGAATCATAATGTAACCAACGAAACCAATACCGAAGGAACATCTCAAACTGATCATCCTGAAAATTCTCGTAAAGGGATATTAGGCAACGGAAAAAATAAGAGCATCCACAGCTTACCATTTTTTTAATGTTCCATTCAAAGACGCATGGAACTTAAAGGGGGAGGAGTTAACACATAATGTATTGCGACTGCCATACACGAGCCGCAACGTCAACACTAACATTCTTCCAGCGGTGTCTTGTTGCACATCCCGAAAACATTCCCACACCATTAAGCAAGCGTGTGGACTACGTCAGCACATAAGTGAATCGCAACGTTCCCACACCATTCAACAGGCGCGTGGACTACGTCAGCACTTTATGATTTAAGCCAATAGATGTTAAGTTCTATGTTAATAATTAAGTTTTAGTTTGGTTTTTGAGTTAAATAAAATAAGACGTGTTGCTGTTAGCAACACGCAACCTTTTTTAAAAACAGAAATAAATTGTATTTCTGTTAATTTATATATATGAAGGCTGAGAGCTTTCTAAGCTAAAAGTTATCGAAATACTCTTCTACCCTTTGCCATCATAAACGCCTCAACGATATGTCAGATTCGTGAAATGTCATAGATACTTATTCCCGCTAAAAAAAAAAAATCTATGTCTTGCCCTTGTTAATCGAACATCCATACTGGTAAGATCGTCCTCCTGCAATCTGCATAAATAAAGAATTATTCCACATGCTAACATTGTTTGTTCTCTTGTTTTCATTTTCATTTGGGATATTCTATTTTATGCGACTTCCATTGAGCACAAAATCAAGAATCTTGACTTTGTTTCGGCTCAGAGCGTAAAATTTTGTCCTACTCCAGGTTTCACCGCATTCCCCGATTTCCGAAGATAACAAAGAGAAATACAAAAAACCAACTCGTAAGAAACATAGTTTTTGATTATTAATTCTTTATATAAAGGATCCGCCATCTAACGTTATTTTTCAACTAGTGCTTATTTCGTGAATGTTAACACTTAGCTCATGTCTGATTTGACAGATAATACTGTGTGTGACCAGAAATCTGAATTGTTGCTGCAAGGAGTAATCAATTGTACATTTGGGAGGAAAACCAATTGTTTAGTAATGTAATTGTTTAGTTTTTGAGATTTAAACTGTGGTTATTTTGGAATCTAATTCTTTTTCCAATATTTTATTTGTTATTACTGCAGTTAGTCAAACATTTAAATTTAACAAAAGGGATGTGTTACTGTACTTGTAAGGTATGAAAGCGACGAAACTGATTTGTGCCAAATAAGGGCATTTCTATTTTTACACCAATTGGTATTACCTATTTAGTTACATAGCTTAAACAAATAAACGTCAAATTGTCAGAAACTATATGTCGCGTCATTCGTCAAAATAAAAATAATAACTTTTCTCAAACTAGCTTAGTGGAAAATATTATTAAATGGGCAAAAGAAGGGTACTTGATGTTAATATTTGTACATCATTCATTTATGGATCATAGAATTTCCAAACCAATTTCATACATTAATGAAACATACTAATCGATATAATAGAACATATTCATCACGGTAATGAAATATATTCGTCGCAGTGACGAAAGTTTCCCGGTTAATGAAACCATATTCTGTTATCTTCGCATATATCTAAGCAATACTCGTAGATTTGTGTAAAAATTTTACAAACGTATAAAGGTTATATTTTGCCAAACACCGACGTAATTTAAAACAATTTTCATCCTTCAACACAATATTCGACGCAGTAAAAATTCTAACTTTTAACGAATGTTCCCTTTTTAATTACTTGCGTCTTTATTATAATTTATTAAATATTCCATTCAAGGAGCTTGTACAAACTATATTTATTTTTTAAATTTTGATCTTTCATATCTCTTGTCATTTAAGGGTAAATAAATAATTTCATATCTTGAAAGAGAACTTATTTATTATCTGATCTTTGCAAATATTTGCAAAAACCTTGTAATTTTTGAACTGCAATTTTAAAGTGTGTGCTAAGCAGAAGGACTACTCGTAACAATTCATAACTCGATGTCGTCCATTACCCAGTTTGTTTATATCCCAGAAAGATGAGGGTAGTCAAGAGGACTTTTCGAAATCTGGAAGCTTCATACGGAGTTTCAATGCCTTCGCTAAAATATTTTAAATACATCCTCTTTGAAGATCTTAACTCTTTCTTATATTCGTTAAGGGGAATTTTGTTCACATTCCAGTCTCGCTCCTCACTTGAAGAATTTGTCCTATTAAATCGTTTTTTTGCAAGACTTTCACAGGATATTCAGATCATTGTGGTCACAGTGGTATCACCTTACCGCGGTAGGAACCGGTAGGTCATGCGGAATTAAGTGATCCGTGAAGAACTGATGCAAGAGCATGTGTAAGATCTTGGACCTCAGAGTTATTAGCTGGTTCGGAGATAGGAATAATTTTCATAAAACCGTTCAGAATTTGTTTGTAATCGTCCAATTTGTTTTACGAACTTTTATTGGAACCGATACAGTGGCGATGTTTAGCAAGAGGGAAAACTCAATGAGATGATAGTCGGATATCGAATGCTCACCCGACACCTGTCTTTAGTTATAAAGGTGGGCTCAATGTCCTTAAAAACATAAAGGTTCATGGACATATATATTCGAACTTCTGTAATTTGTGTGTGCCACATAGTCATCTGCACTAAAACAATACCCCACATATACATATACTTCATCAGCAACTACAATTTTAAACGTGACAGTTAATTAATCAATTTCCCAAATAGTTTACACCAATGTTAACAAAACTAACTCAAACAAGCATTATAACCACGGTCCCAGTCGCATCTCTACTGTTCTATTCTCCTATCTGGTGTTGTTTTGTCAATACATCACCGTATAAGTATGTGAGTCGTTGTCGACTTTGTAAATTAATAATGTGTAGCATCTCCAATATAAACCTCTTATTACATCTATTATATCTCTCCTATTTTAATATTCTCACATTGTTGAATCCGAAATAGTGGTTTTCTTTTGCACTATGGGCCCCTTGTGCTGATCTCCGTTCCATAGGTTTTTTGCTCGTTCCTTTAATTTTGTTGTCCAGCATGTACTTTTTCGCATTTGTTGGCTCCGTCGACGTCACATTTAATGTCGCATGTTATATTGGACTAGCCATAATTTTAAATTTTCGATTTGATTTAGCTGAATACGGTTTTCAATGAATAATAATTTTTCAGGGCTATTGTATATACCTCCCTGTCATAAAATTAAGAATATTTGAACCCCAACGGTAAAGTTGGCATATATGTCATCGATTTGTATATCTTCTGGTTTTTATTTTTTTTATACAGAATTAATCATCTATATGATTATCCCCTTCGGCAAATCATTCCCAAGATGTATGTTTCCAATCTTAACCCTATTTTCAGCATGGTACTGGCCGTCACTTACATTCATTACCCTTCTTATAAAGTTTAGGGCTGTGCTCATTATTATACTTTTGGCTGTTCAGAATAATAATTTATAAGACGTCTAGATGCTGAAGGTTTCTGCTGCCACTTCAGTTTAATTACATTATCTTCCTCCATCACAAGTGTGTCTAGATATGGTAACTTTCCCTCACATTGTACTTCTTACGTAAATTTGATGCCATCGTCAAAATGACTCAAAGTATTCAAAACGTCATCTACCGCATCCACCCTAATAATGTAAATTGTTAGTAAAGTGGATTAATTAATTGTAACGTTTCCTTAGAATGGTTCCTCATGATGATCATCGAAGATGATCGAAATGCAAATTTAAAATAATAAATATAAATATAAATTGGAGCTTTACACTTTTTACTTATTTGGACCTTGGAAACACAACTAGAGCAACAAAAGAAGATCGAAAAACAAAAACAATAAATGTTTCGAAAATTTTTCATAAATTTGGTAATGCATTTGAATTATGGGTATATCAAATCGTGGACCGTTGTGACCAATTTTTTTAACTTTACTTGTTTTTGATATTACCCTTGCCGGCAAGAATGTTTCGAAATTGTTTGACTTTTTAAATTTCTATCAACATACTTGTACGAGTATTCGCAAATTCATATAATTCTTGGAAGTTTCAAAACAAGTAAAATGGAAAGAGTGGTGTTTGAAGCAATTCGAAGTATGTGAAAAAGCAGGGACCGTAATGCTTGTATAAGTAATTTATATTATACAATTTTATTTTTAATCAGTATTGCTTTCTACTTTCTGGTGGTTATATGGACTTTCTTTATTTTCTTCAACTCCATAGATCGCTTTTTGTCATAAATATTTTTTCCATCACTTTTATTATTAACATTTGGCATTATATTGATAATCCCATATGATTTATGAGAATATTCACAATTAAATCTCTCAATGTAATATTAAAGACTCGTCAAAGGGTAGCTTGAGTCATTCATAATTGTACATCAGTCATTTTAATTGAGTAATCTTGCAAGACATGGTAGTAAATCACTAACAAGTTTGAGTTCAAGATTATTAATAAAAAATTAATTGACCAAGTGGCGACAATTAGATCATGTATCATGTACAGTACGTCACTTTGAATAGAGAACACTCGAAAAATATCATTTGGGTGACAATATCATGCGATACTTTTCATTTTATTTCCGGTCTCAATTAATAGATTTAAATATAGGAAAATTTGTTAAGTAGAATGTTGATTGACTAACGGTAGTATGGGAAACTTGAAAATCTAACCCCATTAAACGAACAATCGCTATTTACACTATGGAACATTTTTGGGATTATTGTCTGGGGGGTGAGAAATTCCAAGTCAGGGTGATGGTACTAGGTCAGTATAGTAAAACCCTCAAAGGGTTTGGCGTTCGTATGTGTCAGTTTTGTTTTATGACCTTTTAAATTTTTTCCTTATCTTGATGTTTTTTCGCTTAGTTGTAACATTTTGGCAAAAACGTAGTTTAACATAACTCGAGAACCACTTGTCCGATTTTGCAAAAACACACTAAAAAAAAATTTAGAATTACAAATTCCTTAATCCGTTCATATAACGTTTTTCTTTATAATCAACTGTTTTGCCGGTAAAAATAAATTTGTGGAGAAAAAAAAATATTTTTTTGCCTAAAAATTAAATTTTTTTTTTTAAATTCATAAAAAATCCAAAACGGAAAAAAGGATCAAGTGTTATTAATTTCGTGTAAAGTCACATAACCTATAAACAAAATGCGACATAGATCATAGAAATCGATTAACGCGTTCTGCTTTTATTTACAATTAAGTGAAGGTATCCCAAGAATATTGATATTTGTTTTTATTCAAAAAAGTGTCATTTACCGCCTTTTTTATAAATTTTCCCCAATAACTCCAGACTTCTGGCCATAAACTACTAAAAAAATTAAGTAAACATTTTTATAATTTTTTATTTTTATTTTATATATTTATTTTTATATATTTTAATAAATATTGCCTAGACTTTTTCGATGGTGGTTGTTCGGGACTAGTGGCATCGCTTTCATCGCTATCATCAATTTCTGAACCACACATAATGTCAATGTGTGACTCCACTGTTGGCCCTTCTGCATCTCCTGAAAATTCTTTATCATCAAGATCATCCTTGTCTTGCCACACAAGCTTCCTCCACCAGCAAATTTCCGCAATTATTGCACTCGGCGACTTTTTGCCTCTATATCAGTAAGTTTTTGTTTTATTAAAATGAGTTTGAAAAAATAAAAATTCAGTATTACCTCATTTCAAATGGCATAGCAACTTGATGATAGCGTTCACCTTGTTCATCAGATTCGGTAGCCAATTGTTTGCTGAAGTAGTCCAGATGATGATGTAAATAATGGATTTTCAAGGACATGTGGACACCTATTTCCGAGAATGCTCTTAACATCCTTGCGACAGAAACATCGTAGTTGTTAGAACGATGCTTTCCCAACAAGCCTTCTATTACTTCTTTGATTGCAATTGCCTGCCATGCATTCAATTCAGCGTCAATCAAAATATTGTTGAATGCGTCACTTTTAATCAGCTTTCGTATATCTGGACCATTTACTACGCCTGATTGGAAAAAATTAATGTGTTAAGATGGAAAATCATGGGAAATGAATGTGATATTATAACTTACCTTCTTTAATTTTACTTGCGCTGAGTCTCGGGTAAATTAGTTTCAAACACAAGAAAACTTCATCTCTTTTGGCGACAGTTTTGATAAAATTCTTAACAATTCCAAGTTTAATATGCAGTGGAGGCAGCAATATCTTCTCCTTCGGCACTAGAGGCTCACGAATAATATTGGCCGTTTGTAACCTGCTGTGCTCTCTGAGTTTCCATCCGTGGCATGCATATTGGTCACCGGAAAATCGTGTGTCCCAATCGCACAAAAATCACATATATTTTATATAGCCGCTTTGAAGACCGCAAAGCATTGCTACAACTTTTAAATCGCAGCATATGCGCCACATATGTTTGGCGTAGTTAACCATTTTTAAAATATTTTCCAGTGCATCATATGCTTATTTCGTTTCTGTACTATAGGCGATTGGAACTGAAGGTTTTTTATTGGTCTTATGCAGTAAAACCGCCTTCAAGCTGAGTTTTGAACTCTCAATAAATAATCTCCAGTCATCTGCTTCATATTTTATTCCATTGCGTCCATCAATTTTCCTACATCCGGGCAATATGCAGAAGTTTTTTCATCATTCACAAGGAATAAACTTTGGAGTGTTGCCTGACGACTTCGATAAGCTGTGACTTTCACACCGGGTGCCAACAAATTGTTTGATTTCAAAATGGAAGCCAGCTCTTCCGATTTATGCTGTGTTAATTCCAACTTGGCAACAATTGAATCAAGCTTATTTTGATTTATTAAAATTGGCTCATTGGATACTGATGGCTCATATGGGGGATCATCACGTGCATGATATGTCGGAGCAGTCGTAGAAGAGAAAATATCTGGGCTAGAAGCTTTTGGCAAGGAATGTGGTCCGATGAGGCAATGGTGTTGCGGCACTTGCAACACCAACGTAATTATACGATTTTCTTATCCTTTTTGCGGCTCCTTTATTCGCACATGCATAGCAATTCAATGGATTGTGACCTTCGCCAGGATTAGTCCAAGTCATTGGGATACCGAATGGCATACTTTCACGTCTTCTATTTTTCCAATCCATTAGCAGCTTTTACACACTATATTTGGTACCCAATTTTCGTTCACTCTAACATTTTGGTTGAAGTACATCTCGTATGTTTGAACAAAATCAGTACTGAAATTTCCCCTTTTTTAATGTGTTGAGACATATTGACCACAGCAGTAGCAAAAGCTATTATTCTGTTCAGTTTTGTTCACTTTTAAAAAACTGGAGAAAAATCAATTTTACTGTTCGCGTTCGTCGGCACTTGTTGAATGACAAAAATCACAGAACCAGTGTGAGAAAGAGAAGAAGTATAATGACAATGCATGTTTTATGTGAACATTACAGAACCAGTACAGTACTTTAAGTACAGTAGAAAAATATCAGAGAGTTCGGCTTGTGAGTGTCAATGTTTTCTCCAAATAATGTTGTGCATATCTGGAGCAAATTTTTGAAATTCACACATTTACCTAATTGTGAATAAATGAGAAACGCG
Organism: Phaonia tiefii; assembly: GCA_963931995.1. Lineage (NCBI taxonomy): Eukaryota > Metazoa > Arthropoda > Insecta > Diptera > Muscidae > Phaonia > Phaonia tiefii. Next base: position 110,478,683 of record OZ008368.1, on the reverse strand, counting down.
TGCATCGATTTTCATGATCTATGCCTTTTTTTGCTCATGAGTTATGTGTCTTTACGCGAAAGTAATTAGTTTTGGCACTTTTGGATTTGGATTTTTTATGAATTTAAAAAAAAAAATATTTAAATTTTTAGGCAAAAAATACTTTTTTCCCTTCATACATTCATTTTTAACTTCGAAAGTGTTGCACATATAGGAAAACGGTATAGAAACAGATTAGAGAAATTATAATTGTTAATTTTTCTAAATTTGTTTCATCAAAATCGGACAAGTGGTTCTCGAGTTATGTTAAACTACGTTTTTGCCAAAATGTTACAACTAAGCGAAAAAATATCAAGATAAGGAAAAAATTTAAAAGGTCATAAAAAAAACTGACACATACGAACGCCAAACCCTTTGAGGGTTTTACTATACTGACCTAGTACCATCACCCTGACTTGGAATTTCTCACCCCCCAGATTGGCTGTTGTACTGTGTAGTTGGCAAACCGTTCAAAATTCAAGGAAACAATCAACCACAAAAATTTACCTAAGATCTCAATAAACAACTTTCTAAAGCGATATTGCTGCACGTTTATGAAACAAATGTTTCATCAGTTGATTAATACCAAAATAAAATCAAGTAAAATACATGATAACAGAGTAGATATACGTAAACGGTTTATATGTTGTGAAAATGTTTATTGTGATCGGTATAGCTTTATGGTACACATCGTGTTGAACGTCCAGCCAGGGCGGAAATACAGCATATCTAAAACAGCATAAGCAATCCTTGCTAAGCTATTCAAGCAAAAGATACACTTAGTACAGCCGTACCAACACGTTCGCTAGCCATACATAAAAGCAAGCATATGAGCATCAATATGCAATACTGTTGATTGTTAGTAATATGCAGTAATATTTAACATTTAGAAACCAGTATACGTAGCTAGTGATCTAATATAATAATGTATCTATTATAATAATATTTTGCAAACAGTGGGTTAACAACATAACTTATATTCGTTCGCAGATTCAAATCTTCACAGTGAGAGAAGTAAAAATACTATGCACTGAACGGAATACTGTCGCCCCAACAACTTTTGTCTTCGAAAGTGAGCTAACGTACAGTTTCATTCCCGCTATGAAAATGTGTTCATCAATGCTGTGGTTGTTGCAGAAATGAATACGTTTAACTGCTGTAACGAATTTGTTTCATTGCTGCTAATAATTTGTTTATGATTTAGAAAACTTATTTCTTTTCCTTGAAGGTGTGTGTTTAGTTTTAGTTTAACTTTATAATCACACTTTGTCCGTTACTAAATAAAACATTAATTACTTCCACATTTGCCTGTAACGCACACACACACAACTAATTTAATTACATTTAACAATTTCACAATGTCACTAGTATTTTTATTAAATGCCATTAACACTATAAATATAGGTCAAGATAATAATGATTTAGCATAAACAATAAACAGTGTCATTCACCTGTTGCTTAATGCATATTTGCTGACCATACACTTACCAGTCTCTTTACCATTTAGTGCAAGTAAGCAATACTTATTAATGAAATTATGCATTTAAGCAAGTGAAATTACCAAATAAAGTCAGTTAGTTATCAATAGTAAATGAGTGAATGAACCAAGTCTTTTTTTTTACTCTAACTCAATCGTTGGCCACTCCAGTTACAAGTGCTGGAAGGGAATTTTAACAATCTCAATTTAGTAGCTTATTCTGGTTTATGTGCCTGAACTAGCAACAACTAAAGAGACTACAAACACAAATACACAACATACAAACATTTTTGTGACCCCAAACAGCTTTGAACTTCAAGTTTCCCCCCACCAGTGGTAAGGAACCTGCAAGCAACCATTGCTGGGGGCTGATGCTGAGAGTCGATAGCGTTTGGTATACCAAAAGTACGAAATTTCGATCGTATGGCAATAATTCCGAACGCTATCGACTCTCAGCATCAGCCCCCTGGATTTAACATGCGACCACAGCGGGAGCTAAATTCAATTTGCTTAATATTGGCAAATACATCGGGACATCAGTCCAAGCATCAAGTACCAAACAAACATTTTGGTCAATCAAAAATACATTCAGCAAGGTGGTAGAAAGTACTATTATAGTCACCACTTCAACATTCGTGGAAACAAGCCCTGCAACTTCATCGATCGTCTCAACAAAAAAAATTGCAAATACCAACAATGGCGTCATTTGAAGAATTAACTGAAAAACAAATGGAAATCTGGAAAAGAATCGAGCAAATTATTCGAAACTTCAAAAAAGACTCAGCATCCAGGAAAGATGAAAACTACCTACGGGAAAGATTCAGAAGGCTGGATGAAGAGTGGTTGCAATTCGTCACCACAGATACCGAGATACGCCAGCGACAAAACTTGCCGTTGGAACATGACTATTTCCGTAATGACTACTACCAAGCCACATCGGATGCTGTTCAAGAATACAGGGAAATGGTCAGGCATTTACTAGTGGAATCTACTCAAGTGTCCATGAGAGAACACAAAGTAACTGATCAAAATCAACAAGGCGCAAAAGAAAGTCAGCCCCAGCATACCACGGTAGAAGGACAAAACAGTCTAGCTCCTCAATTAGTAAAGCTGAATCGTAGACAAGGGGCCATGATGGCATCGTTGGAACGGCTACTAAAGGATGAATTTTCACAACACGATGTCCCAACAGCAAAAAAACTTTGGGAAAATATTGAAAGCATTCATTTTCAAATTTGCGAAATGTATGATGATGCCACTGAAACCGGTTACAATATGAATCGATTCATATGTTTAGAAGGTGTCGTGAGAGAAACCTTCAAAAACAACAGCTCCTCTACTCAGCAAAATGCAAGGCATGAAAATAATTACACGGAATCGATGCCATTGCCAAAAATCAATATACCAAAATTTGATGGTAACTATCTGAAGTGGCAAGAATTCTATGATCTCTTTTCGCAACTCGTAGTAAATCAATCTGTACCAAAGGTCCACAAGATATGGTATTTAAAAACGCACCTAGTGGGAGAAGCAGCAAACTTGATTCAACACTTTTCATCAACTGAAGAAAATTTTGATGGAGCTTGGGCTATGTTTGTGGATCGCTATAATAATAACCGGTTATTGGTCAGCAAATTAATACACGAGCTAGTGGATACTCCGGGCAATGCATGCAGTGACAATTTCAAGAAATTACACGATCGAACTCAAGAGTGCCTATTAGCGCTTAAAAATCTTAGCATTGATACATCATCTTGGAACCCAATTCTGCTTCATTGGCTGTTGAAAAAATTAGATGCTGCAACTCGTCTTCGGTATGAGCAATGTCTGTCGAACCCAAGAGAGGTGACAAAGATCCAAGAATTTTTGGAGTTTTTGAAAAGACACTTCCAAACATTTGAGGCAATGGGAGCCAAGGAAAAATTTACGCACTCAAAGTCAAATGTGTGCACATCAGTAACGGCAGAAGAGGGATCTTGTTCACTGTGTAGTAACGGGAAGCACCCATTATTTTTCTGCAAACAATTTCTTCAACTTTCGCCGCAAGACCGCCTTCAGTTTGTCCAAAAGAATAAACTGTGCTGTAATTGCAAGAAGGGTGGCCATCGGACAAAAGATTGCAGTTCTCGAAGTTGCATGAAATGTAATAAAAAACATAACACATTACTGCATTTACGCTCAAACAGACAACAGGGCTCAAACATACAGCCAAACACAAATGTGTCAGCCAACACCTCAAAAGTGACTGTCACATCAGCAGGAGCAACCACTTTGCCGTCGCGCCAGGACTATGTTTTACTTGCAACAGCAAGAGTAAGAATAACAGCACCTAATGGAAATTCAGGAGAATTTAAGGTAATATTGGATTCTGGTTCTCAAGTAAACCTGGTGTCTGAACGTGTAGTCAAGAGATTGTCCATGTCTACATCCGAGGCATCATTGTCCATCAATGGCATTGGTAATGCACAAAAAAGGACCACAAAACGAATAAATGTTAAACTGCAAGCCAGAAACAACAATTTTACAACAAACTTGGAAGCTGTAACAACCCTTTTTGGTGACGGTCGCGGAAGTGGCACGATGGTGTCAGCTGCGGCTCAACTCGCCGGAAATGGGGGGTTCTTCTTCCACTAGGCTGTTTACATTTAATTTCTCGTGCCATTAAAAAAAAGAATTAGAGCAAAACACTAAACTACACTGGAAACAAAGGATATAGGGAGACAGGAAATGTTTGGAAATAAAGGTTAGGGATATGGACGTTCATCGAAATCTTTGAAATACGTAATGACACCGGGATTTGCAGATCGGAGAAGGATCCGGATGATATGTCCTTCAGGCGGCCCACCCCTGTATGACTTTTGCAGTCATCCATGGTATCAACTTCGCCTCTGAGTTCTAGGTTGATACCCCAAACTGGAATTACACCGTAACTCTAACCAGCCGTTACATATTCAGCCTATTTAAATATAACTCAACACATGACTAATTGGGTCTAACGATTCACAAAAATATTCCAAGTTTATTAAAATTTACAAGATGCATATTTCTACATACTATAAATTACGAACGATCAATAGACTATATAAATACAAAAAAAATTATAATATGATTTTGCTTATCTCTAATTTATATATAATTGGTTAAATAATTTTTAAAAGAGATATTTTTGAGGTTTTTCTATGTATTTTTTTTTTTTATTGTCAATTTAGTTTTATTTTTTTTCAGACATTATTAATTTTAGAAACAATTTTCAAATATTGTGCATTATTTAACCAACTATATATGAGGCTTTTTTGTCTTTGTAGGGAAGTAAACAAAAATTGAGCTCAACTTAAATATTTTTCCGTTTACAAAAAAAAAGTTTTCTTATATATGTTTTTTCACGTTTTTAATCTTCTTGTTTTTAAGTTTTTTTTTTCTTATGCAAAAATCTAAAGTTATCCTATATAATTATTTTATTCGTTTTTACAGCGTATTTCTTTTTATAGTAATAGTTTTTTTTTTTTTTTAACTTAATTCTATTTTTTTTCTTTCAGACTCTTCTCTTCAGATTTATAAGTTTTCTTATCGGAATTACGAAGATCATGTACTTTCACGAAATTTAATTTTTTTCTCTTTCAATGTTTCAAATTTAACAAATTTAATATTTTTATTTTTTTTTTTTTACGAATTTTACAAATTTCAAGTTTCTTCTGTCATCACATGAATAATTAGTTTAACTACGACACATACTTTCGAAATTACAACATACATAAGTCTAAGGGGACAAATTCATATGGACGCGTCGTGTACCGTTTTAAGGTTACATTTCTCCGCGTTACGAAATCTTATCCTATTCTCCACTTATTCAATCAGCGTGCAGAATTTCAAATTTAGATTTTCCAAACAATTGTTATTTCTGCCACTTTATATTGGCCGGACTTTGGCAACTCTTAATGGACTGTCTTACCTTATATCCGCTGATATAATTTTCTTGTGGATGGCAAATTACACAACTAAGGGGGATTATGTCTCTACTACCTTTCCGGTTGGCTTTCGCTATCCTGCACTCGAACCTTATGATGATAATTCACCTTATCACCAAAAATGCTTATCTTCCACAATTGGTAAGTAAGCAAAACCTTCGGCGACAACAGATGGCGCTTTTATTCAAATTGGTATATCCCTTTATCAAAAGTAAAAAACAAAACTTTATAAAAAAAAGGGAAACTTTAATGGCAGAGTTATTCCGCAGACGTAGTTACGTAAACGGTTAAGTGTCAATTTATTAATTTACCCCTTTTTAATTGTAAACGCCAAAGGTTAAAATCCGCGCGGCACTTTCTCGATTTTCCTTAAAATTTCTTCTCGTTTCTAAAATTCATTTTAAATATTAATTAGCAAGCACAAATTAAAAAGACTTCACTTCAAAAAAAAACTTCACTATATCAACTCAATTTACCCGGGACTTGACTCAGTACACTTATAAACACTTTTGGTAGATCTTTTGCTACCACACGACTTATACCTCACGTGAACGCAATCCAATTGAATGATCTGATTCGTAACCTAACTATGTGATACAGTCCTATTTTGATCAACCCCGTCTTTAAGCCATTCGCCCTTAGCTTTTCGCTGCCAGATGTTCGTGTTCATTGGTCCACGTCATCAAGCATATCCACGTCATCATATATGTATATGACGAGTTAGATTCTAACCTAATTAGAACCCGCATGTAGTTGTAAGCAACCCTGTTTACACATTACAACATTGCCATATGGTAACCTTTGGCCACCAGATGTCATCTTAGTACACACATTGTGAATGGGCAATGTGTCATCAAGCATTTTGACAATTATAGTGTGTTGAGACAAAATCATGTGAATAAACAAAGCCAACAGACAACGGCGGAAAAAGAAACAAATTAATTTCCCCTAAATTCCAAATTAATTTCAAAAATTGAACCGATGTGTAGCCATCACAAAGCCTGCATTTTATACGCAGCCCGTGAAGTCTAAAATGTAGGGGAAAGGAGCAAACAGGTATGTAAGTTCGTATACAAACAAAAACATTTGGACAGACATCGTTTTTTTCCAATTCCAGACAGTCGCCACCACTGCTTGTGTTGTCGTAGATATGCAAACATACTCACTGAGGAAATACGGCTCCTGGTGTCTAGCAATACCGGAGTGAGCACAGTATGCATTTTCTGCCGTTGGCAGTGTGGTTGTCGGCCGGAGAAAGTTGTATACATCAACATTGTTTGTGGTTGCCGTACATAGATATCCACATATGTATGTAGTGAGACGGTGGATAATAACAAACCGTGTTCTGTGTTCACCAACATATAAAACCGAGTCAGATCAGTAACAGGGAACGGTGAGCATCTTGTGAGCAGTCAGATACGAGTTGGTAATCTATTCGGGATAAGTGTATTCATGTGAACTTTCACAATATTTTGAAACTCTCTATTTTCGTTGCCATTGCAGGTATATGTGTTCGTCATGGTGAATGTAAGGGTTGTTTGGAGTTGTTGTGTTGCAGTCGAGCAAAAGCAAATTGAGATTTCACAACGCTAAGGAAATGTGCGAGAACGAACGCTCAAGGGATTTACTTATTCTGGGCGCCTAGATGTATAATGAGTAACAATCCTTATAACAACGGCAGAACGATTCAAACCCCAGACAGTGATTACCAGAAATGGATTCTAAAAAGTTAAGTCTAATCATATTATTCTGTTGCTTCTTTACTAATTCGTTTTTTCTCTTTTCAGGTATTATATTAATTTTCTAATTTCTAATCTCTACCTTTCTTTGTTTCAGGGGTATTGCTGGCGCAATCAATTCGGTCAAGGGCTCCCATTACATGGAGAAATATACAATTCGGCTAAATTATCTTCGGTGAGGGTATTATAGTATGTAGTGATTTAGTTGTGACTAGTGTTAAAGTTTAGTGTAGTATATAGTCGTAAATGTCGCTCGATAGGATTAGTGCTTGAGATGTTGTGCATGGAATACACCAATTCGTACTCCTTTTAAATTCTCTACTTCGTATAGGTTTTGGCCAATTGCTTTTATTATTCGACATTTAAGCCACGGCTTACAAAGTTTGGCATTAATACCTTTGGTAAAGCTGCTTTGAACGAAATTTTTTCGGAATACTTCTTGTCCCGGCTTAAAGGTTACATGTCTACTTCGCTTGTTGTATGACCTTATATTTTTCTCATAAGCGTCATGCAATTTTTTTCTCACCTTTTGGTGTATTAGTTGCATTTGGCACGATTTAGGCAGCACTCGTATTTCACCGTCCTCAATTGCACCAATTTTCCTAAGAATTTCATACGCTTGAGCATGTGTTATCATTTGATATCCCATAAGAGCAAAGTAAGGTGTAATACCGGTGGATGAATGAACTGTTGAACGTAGTGAGCACTCAATTTTAGACAGATTTTCGTCCCACTTGGACTGATCGGACTGCAGGTAGCTTCTAATACTACTCAATATTGTCTGATTAACCCTTTCACTTGCATTTGCCTGTGGGGAATGGATGGCAGTTCTAAGATGTTTTATTCCATACAGTTTCAATAATTCTTGGAATGATTCAGAAGTAAATTGCTTCCCATTATCTGAATGTAAGACTTCAGGTACACCGAATTTGTTGAAAATCTCATCCACGAGGAATTTAATTACCATTTTAGTTGTTGCTTTTGATAACGCCTTTAAAAACACAAATTTCGTGTGGTGGTCAAGCACAATGAATATAAATGTGTTACCTGTTTTTGATCTTGGATACGGTCCCAAAAAATCAACATAAATCTTTTGAAAAGGTCTGAAAGTGATTACCTCTTTTCCCATTGGTGGACGAAGCGTTTGCTTAGGGTGTTTAACCTCTTTGCAGGTATCGCATTTGTTGATGTAGTTTTTGATCATCGTCACCATTGAAGGCCAATAACAAAATTCTCTTATGTTGTACAAGGTCTTATCTATCCCGCCATGTGATGTGTTATTTATGTGTGCGTTTCTCATTACCTCTTCAATTAGACCTGCAGGTAGCCATATTTTCCAACACTCCTCTTCATTATCCACAAACTCTGTGTTAAATTTTACTCGTTTGTATACTACCCCTTCGCGCACCTTTAGATCAGGTAGATTCTCCTTATTTTGCTCAACTGTGTCGACAAGCGCTAAGTATTGTTCTTCTTTAAATGCATTCGAGTTGAAATTTATCAGAGTTGGTCCTTCTATCGTTATTTCCTCCATATCTAATCTTGACAACATGTCAGGGACAACGTTTTTGGTACCCTTTCTGTGTTCAATGGAGAACTTGTAGCCCTGGAGCTTTAAACTCCAGCGAGCCAAACGTCCATTCAGGTCTTGTTGTCGCATCAACCATTGAAGACTAGAATGATCAGTTATCACGGTGAACTCCATTAATTCGACGTACTGGCGAAACTTTTCTATTGCCAGGACTACAGCTAAACACTCTTTCTCAGTCGTGGAATAATTTTTCTGTGCTGTGTTTAATTTTTTTGAAAAATATTCGATTGGATGCTCACCATTATCATTATCCCTCTGAAAAAGGACGGCTCCTATGCCTACATTTGAGGCATCGCATTGTATGAAAAATGGCCGGTCAAAATCTGGGCTTGTTAGCACAGGACTTGATACTAACCGATGCTTCAACTCTTCAAAAGATTGTAGGGCATTATTTGTCATCTCAAACTTTGGTGATTTTTTTAGTGTGTCGGTTAGCGGTGCGGTCAGTGTTGAAAAGTCGTGTATAAACCGACGGTACCAACCTACAGTACCTAAGAATTTGCGTACATCTTTTGTATTTTTCGGTGGTTTTATTCTCACTATAGCCTCCAGTTTACCTGCGTCTGGTTTCAGCTTTCCACCTCCCACAATGTATCCGAGGTATTTTAATTCTTTGTAGCAGAACTTCGATTTTTCCATGTTGATTGTTAAACCGGCTGATGTTAACCTTTCGCCTACTACCTTCAACATTTGTACATGTGATTCGAAGTTCGGTGAGACCACTAAAAGATCGTCTAGGTAAACGAATATTCTGTCCTTCAACTCTGAAGGAATCACCTTGTCCATCATGCGGCAGAGACGTTGGGCAGCGTTACACAGGCCGAACGGCATGACCTTAAACTGGTAGTGTGGCCTACCTTGCACTGTGAACGCTGTCTTAGGCCGGCTCGATTCCTCCAGAGGAATTTGCCAGAACGCATCTTTTAGGTCGATGGCAGAAATAAAATGTGTATCTCCTAGCCTGGCTAGAAGTCCATCGATGTTGGGTAGCGGATATGCATCCTTCTTGGTGACTTTATTCAATTCACGCGCATCTAGACATAGTCGGTTCTTACCAGGTTTTACTACTAATGTCACACGGTTGTTCCATTCCGCGTCTTTAGCTTCTTCGATCACATTCAATTCAATCATCCGATCGAGCTCGTCATATATTAATTTCTGTACGGCGGGGCTGACTGGATAGTACCGCATCTTCTTTGGGGGTGCATCTCCCGTATCAATAAAATGTTTTTCTACGTTTGTTTCGCCCAGACCATATTTGGTGAAGCATTTAAATGTGAGTTTAGCGTTCTCCAAGATTATATTCTGCTCATATGTAAGATTATGAAGTTTTGGCTGTTCCTCAATCTCATTGGTTGTTATTTCGGCAATCGATAAATCATTATCCATAGCAATTCGAATTCCAAAGTTTTTCCAGAAGTCACACCCTAATATTAAATCTTGCCTCAAATTTGGCACAAGATAGAATATCATATTTTGCTTTTTATTGCCGCATTGAACTAAAAGATTCACTTTTCCTATGATAAGGTGGTTTTTGCCATCTGCAGTTTTTATGGTCGATTTGAAATCAAGTATTCTTGCATTTATTTTACCTGCGTGCTCTAAACAATTTCGTCCTAAGCAGCTAATGGAAGCGCCACTGTCCATAAGACCTTTGAAACATATATCGTTGAGCTTCACTTCCATGTACGGTCTGGCGTCGTTTTCCATACCTATAAGTGTGGATGCGATTTCTTTGCGTTCTCTTTTCCGTCTCTTGCTTCCTGCTCTTGCCTTCGCCACATTTCTACCTGGGACAAAATCTTTAAATATCTCCTCTCTTTTTTTGTTGTATTTTGCCAGTCTTTCCTCGTAGGGTATAAGTTTCATCAGCGTATTCTCCGATTGTCGTGTATTTTTGCTTTCGCATTTGATTATTTGTTTAGGGTTGTTTTGGGTATTTTGATTTTGCAGCAAACGTTCGTTATTGACCACATCATCTTTTATATGTTCCTTATCTGTTATGTCATCCTGATCATTTTGTGAGAGTTTTTCATATTTTGTGTGGTCCAGTTCGTTATCGTTTTTGTTTATATTTTCTTGATTAATTTCTTTTGCCATCTTGGACGATTTAAGTATTACTGGGCTGACGTCTGTTGGGAACATGTGGGTCCAGGCATCGCTATGTCCTTCCGAGAGTTTCCCAGACATCGAGGGCATTTTGGAGACGTGACACCCTCGAACCCACATTTGTAGCAGAACAAATTTCGTTGTTCTAATGTACATTCAACAAATGAGTGTCCGTGTTGTTTGCAGTTCCAGCATACTAATTGTTTTGCAGGGGTTGTTTTTAGTTTAATCGCCTCTACCTGAAAATGTTCTACTTCGTCGGATGGTGGTTGATCAAACTCGACTTCATTCACTCGTCTTGGGTTGTTAAACTGTGTCTATAGGAGGGTCTTTTGGCAAGATTTCTCTCTGCTCTTTTACAGACTTCTACCAATTCGTCTATGCTTTGAATGTCCATAGGGAAAACCAGTTGTACCAATCCGTCTTTCAAATTGTCTTTTATGATGCGCACAAGCTCATATTCTGGTATTGGCATACGCATCTGTTTTCTGAGTTTTACAATCTCAGATGTGTACGTGTCAGCGGACTCATTTTGGTTTTGTCGTCTTTCCACAACGCGACGCTGAATTTCAAAATCGCTTTCGAAATTGCTAAATTTTTTTATGAGGTGGTATTTCAAATGGTCCCATTGGCAGTGTGGATTTTGATGACGGAAGTCCCATAACCAAATGTTGGCATTTCCCGCTAATAGGTGGTGAAAACCTTTCATGAAAATGTCCAAAGGACAATTGTAATCAATCCGCAGTGACTCTGCACGAAATACGAAATCCTCTATGCTATAGGTTTTATTTGATGGGTCGAATTTAATTCCCCACTTTTGAAGCTGGTGTGGTGAGTTGGTGTTGTATTGAAAAGGAGTAGTGTGTGCAGCATCCTGTATGCGTGGTTCGTTCGTTCGCTCATTCAATGGTCGTTGGTGTTGGTGAGGTGGTTGATAATTTTGTTGGTAGGTTTGAAATTGAAAACGTTGTGGTTGATAGTGTTGTATGTAGTTTTGTTGTCCTGTATATGGCTGTTCGTGTAGATTATTGGTCCTGTTTTGAGTTTCAAATGTATTATTGTTATTATTTCTGTCAGCCGGGCTATTGTTTGTGGAGTTTATTCCCTCAGACATTAATGATTGCCGAACAATTCTGGGTATCATTTCAGACAAATTTCGTTCTATATTTCGCATTATGTTTGCTTCCGCTGCGCCCACTGAGGCTCCAACATAATCTCTGAGACTTAACCCGTCAGAGTTTATTGGCATATCAGGATGTACAGTCTCACGCAGTGTCGGCATTCTTTGATTTTGTAAATTCGACATTCTTTCGTATTCGTCTCTTATCCCTTGTGCTGTTAGACTGCTGTAAGTAGGAGTTGTTATGGTGCTCGGTTCAACAGGTGATGATGATGCAGGTAGTCCTATTCGTGGTGGGAACTGTATGGACAGTAACGGAGTAACTCCGTTTGGTATTACTGTCTGGTTTAAAGCAGATGTCAATGGAGGTGAACTGGATGTTGTATTGTTTATTGTATTTGCAGTATTAGTCGTACTTGTGGTAGTAGTTGCTAAATGTAAATTGTTGGGCATGATTGCAGAATTTCTCGCTGCGATTCGTTTCGATTTCCTGGATGGTAGTCTATTGGGCATACTATAGGAAGGGACTAATTTTAACCAACCCTTTTAGAATATAAAATCTCTTTTGGCTAACTAAACAAAATTTATTAAATGCTATGGGAGTATCAATAGGGAATGTAGAATTGGTAACTGGAAATTTTAATTGGTGGACTACAATCTGTAGTCACTGGATGTAACGTTTAAACGCTCTTCGCTAATAACTAAATGTGGTGAATATAAAAAAAATATATCCAAACGAGATGTCTTACTTATCTTTATTGTAATTTTTCGTGAGGATTGCTAATAAAAGATAATTTTATGATGAATTATGAAATTTTAATGTAGGTTGTTAAATTGATTTTCGGGTTAGTATATAATACAAAACATCTACTCACAATGATTAGTTTACTAATTTGTTGTACCAATAAATGTTTCTACGTATTTATTTATATTTCTTTTCTTTTCGTTTTCAGATATAACTTGTACAAATATGGCTGAAGATTTCTGGAACGGCTAATAAAAAGTTGGGTAATATGATATTAAGATGTGCAATCCCGTTTCAACAAGAAATATGTGTTTGTATTCCAAATACTATTTTTTTTCTAATTTTAAATACTAGAAAAGTTAATATATTGAATACCTCTTGTTGTAATAAATTTGATAATATTTTTGCAATAAAAATAAAACAAATTTTAAAATGTGTCATGGTGTTAATATCTACTGTAAGATAGGCTAATCTGGTTTGCATTCAAGTATATAAGACATTGATGAGGGGATATACGAAAACACAAAACAAACAAACATAAAATAAACCAATGTGAGATAATTCTTACCATGACTCAGATCAAGAAGCTAATGAACACATAACTTTATAGTCTTTAGGTTCATGACTTCTGATTTGGTCATGATTCAAACAATTCGGATTGGTTAGTTCACTTTTCGAATCGTCTTTATTGTTGTTGCAACACAGGCATGGTTTTTTTTTTATAAACCTTCCGGGACATCCAACAACATTAACAATTCTAGAAGTGAGTATATAGACATCTTCATGATGCCTTAACGTTGGGCGCCAAAATGTAACAACCCTTTTTGGTGACGGTCGCGGAAGTGGCACGATGGTGTCAGCTGCGGCTCAACTCGCCGGAAATGGGGGGTTCTTCTTCCACTAGGCTGTTTACATTTAATTTCTCGTGCCATAAAAAAAAAGAATTAGAGCAAAACACTAAACTACACTGGAAACAAAGGATATAGGGAGACAGGAAATGTTTGGAAATAAAGGTTAGGGATATGGACGTTCATCGAAATCTTTGAAATACATAATGACACCGGGATTTGCAGATCGGAGAAGGATCCGGATGATATGTCCTTCAGGCGGCCCACCCCTGTATGACTTTTGCAGTCATCCATGGTATCAACTTCGCCTCTGAGTTCTAGGTTGATACCCCAAACTGGAATTACACCGTAACTCTAACCAGCCGTTACATATTCAGCCTATTTAAATATAACTCAACACATGACTAATTGGGTCTAACGATTCACAAAAATATTCCAAGTTTATTAAAATTTACAAGATGCATATTTCTACATACTATAAATTACGAACGATCAATAGACTATATAAATACAAAAAAACTTATAATATGATTTTGCTTATCTCTAATTATTATATAATTGGTTAAATAATTTTTAAAAGAGATATTTTTGAGGTTTTTCTATGTATTTTTTTTTTTTATTGTCAATTTAGTTTTATTTTTTGACGTGACAACGTCTTAAATTAGGTTGCGGCTGGGAGTCACTTATGAAAAAGTGTAACGCCCGGTAACGTTACGATGAGTCACCGAACACAAGTAAACGCAATGTGTTTACTTGTGTGCCAGAAACGATTTGCTTTGCTGGCTTCTAGTGGCTGTTGGTCGGTGGTGTGAGTGTTTTTGTTTTTTGGCACATCATATATATGACGACTGAGCAAGTATGTATGTGCGTATATATGTGCGTGTGTATGAATATTGATTTAGATCAGTCTGCATTGGATAAGGTATTATTTTTTGTTTTTTTTTTGTTTTTTGTTTTTTGGCTTTATGATATGTGTAGTGTATGTTTGTGTGTAGAAATTTTCATATGAATTAGGTAGCCAAAACGAAACAGAGAGCTGCGGTCGGCTTTAAAAACGATATGCGAATATGATGAATTGAAATACTTTTTGGTTAGTAAATTATTTTCTTTTGTTTTTAATAAAAGAAATGTTTATTTTTTATAATAAAAGAAATGTTTATATTTTATAATAAAGGATATGTTTATTGTTTATAATGTCACATTTGATAATGTGTTCATAGAAATCGCACAGGTACCTAGATGGTGTTGAAATTACTTCTATTTTCCTAAACCATAAGTTTCAATAAATGTTAAAACATCGCCCGTGAGTTCTAACACTCATTGGGCAAGTGAGTTCATTGCACTCCTATTGTGCAATTTAATTATATTCATATCAATAAATATTCTACCGAGAAAAAGACGTTGTCACGTAAAATCTTCGCCCGTAAAACCGACTTTACAGGCAACAATTTTTTTTTTCAGACATTATTAATTTTAGAAACAATTTTCAAATATTGTGCATTATTTAACCAACTATATATGAGGCTTTTTTGTCTTTGTAGGGAAGTAAACAAAAATTGAGCTCAACTTAAATATTTTTCCGTTTACAAAAAAAAAGTTTTCTTATATATGTTTTTTTCACGTTTTTAATCTTCTTGTTTTTAAGTTTTTTTTTTCTTATGCAAAAATCTAAAGTTATCCTATATAATTATTTTATTCGTTTTTACAGCGTATTTCTTTTTATAGTAATAGTTTTTTTTTTTTTTTAACTTAATTCTATTTTTTTTCTTTCAGACTCTTCTCTTCAGATTTATAAGTTTTCTTATCGGAATTACGAAGATCATGTACTTTCACGAAATTTAATTTTTTTCTCTTTCAATGTTTCAAATTTAACAAATTTAATATTTTTATTTTTTTTTTTTACGAATTTTACAAATTTCAAGTTTCTTCTGTCATCACATGAATAATTAGTTTAACTACGACACATACTTTCGAAATTACAACATACATAAGTCTAAGGGGACAAATTCATATGGACGCGTCGTGTACCGTTTTAAGGTTACATTTCTCCGCGTTACGAAATCTTATCCTATTCTCCACTTATTCAATCAGCGTGCAGAATTTCAAATTTAGATTTTCCAAACAATTGTTATTTCTGCCACTTTATATTGGCCGGACTTTGGCAACTCTTAATGGACTGTCTTACCTTATATCCGCTGATATAATTTTCTTGTGGATGGCAAATTACACAACTAAGGGGGATTATGTCTCTACTACCTTTCCGGTTGGCTTTCGCTATCCTGCACTCGAACCTTATGATGATAATTCACCTTATCACCAAAAATGCTTATCTTCCACAATTGGTAAGTAAGCAAAACCTTCGGCGACAACAGATGGCGCTTTTATTCAAATTGGTATATCCCTTTATCAAAAGTAAAAAACAAAACTTTATAAAAAAAAGGGAAACTTTAATGGCAGAGTTATTCCGCAGACGTAGTTACGTAAACGGTTAAGTGTCAATTTATTAATTTACCCCTTTGTAATTGTAAACGCCAAAGGTTAAAATCCGCGCGGCACTTTCTCGATTTTCCTTAAAATTTCTTCTCGTTTCTAAAATTCATTTTAAATATTAATTAGCAAGCACAAATTAAAAAGACTTCACTTCAAAAAAAAACTTCACTATATCAACTCAATTTACTCGGGACTTGACTCAGTACACTTATAAACACTTTTGGTAGATCTTTTGCTACCACACGACTTATACCTCACGTGAACGCAATCCAATTGAATGATCTGATTCGTAACCTAACTATGTGATACAGTCCTATTTTGATCAACCCCGTCTTTAAGCCATTCGCCCTTAGCTTTTCGCTGCCAGATGTTCGTGTTCATTGGTCCACGTCATCAAGCATATCCACGTCATCATATATGTATATGACGAGTTAGATTCTAACCTAATTAGAACCCGCATGTAGTTGTAAGCAACCCTGTTTACACATTACAACATTGCCATATGGTAACCTTTGGCCACCAGATGTCATCTTAGTACACACATTGTGAATGGGCAATGTGTCATCAAGCATTTTGACAATTATAGTGTGTTGAGACAAAATCATGTGAATAAACAAAGCCAACAGACAACGGCGGAAAAAGAAACAAATTAATTTCCCCTAAATTCCAAATTAATTTCAAAAATTGAACCGATGTGTAGCCATCACAAAGCATTTGTTCTTCCAACAATCATCCCTCCACAACCGAATCAACATATTGACGTTTCGAAATGGAAAATTGCAAATATAGAATTGGCTGACCCATATTTCTATCAGCCAGGCAAGGTGGACATTCTGCTAGGCGCCGAATACTACTTCAGGCTTATAAGAGATGGAAAAATAGAGCTATCCAATAATCTTCCAATACTATTAAATACATCATTAGGCTGGATTGTTAGTGGCAGGACGTCCCTGAATCAAGACTCAGCTGACATTGCAACATGTGCAATTTCTACCACTGACTCAGGATTATTCGACAACGATTTATTAAAAGATGTCATTGAACGATTATGGAACATGGAGGATAATGGCTCATATGGAAAGGGTTAGTCACAAGATGAACAACAATGTGAAGCTCATTTCGCACAAAATACCCTGACTCACCATGATGGTCGTTTCATTGTGAGGTTACCGTTTCGTGAAAATACATCTGCGTTAGGAGAATCCAGAGAAATGGCTTTCAATAGATTCCTCAGTCTTGAACGTCGGTTACTGAAAGATCCTACCACCAGAGCGCAATATATCAACTTCATGGAAGAATATATGAAAATGGGACACATGACCGAAATAGACATCAATTCTATACTGAAGCCCAATTACTTCATTCCACATCACTATGTTCTGAAACCAGATAGCACAACAACTAAATTACGTGCAGTTTTCGATGCCTCAGCTAAAACGTCATCCAGTTATTCGCTCAATGATATAAATTTGTGGAGAAAAAAAAATATTTTTTTGCCTAAAAATTAAAATTTTTTTTTTTAAATTCATAAAAAATCCAAAACGGAAAAAAGGATCAAGTGTTATTAATTTCATGTAAAGTCACATAACCTATAAACAAAATCCGACATAGATCATAGAAATCGATTAACGCGTTCTGCTTTTATTTACAATTAAGTGAAGGTATCCCAAGAATATTGATATTTGTTTTTATTCAAAAAAGTGTCATTTACCGCCTTTTTTATAAATTTTCCCCAATAACTCCAGACTTCTGGCCATAAACTACTAAAAAAATTAAGTAAACATTTTTATAATTTTTTATTTTTATTTTATATATTTATTTTTATAGATTTTAATAAATATTGCCTAGACTTTTTCGATGGTGGTTGTTCGGGACTAGTGGCATCGCTTTCATCGCTATCATCAATTTCTGAACCACACATAATGTCAATGTGTGACTCCACTGTTGGCCCTTCTACATCTCCTGAAAATTCTTTATCATCAAGATCATCCTTGTCTTGCCACACAAGCTTCCTCCACCAGCAAATTTCCGCAATTATTGCACTCGGCGACTTTTTGCCTCTATATCAGTAAGTTTTTGTTTTATTAAAATGAGTTTGAAAAAATAAAAATTCAGTATTACCTCATTTCATATGGCATAGCAACTTGATGATAGCGTTCACCTTGTTCATCAGATTCGGTAGCCAATTGTTTGCTGAAGTAGTCCACATGATGATGTAAATAATGGATTTTCAAGGACATGTGGACACCTATTTCCGAGAATGCTCTTAACATCCTTGCGACAGAAACATCGTAGTTGTTAGAACGATGCTTTCCCAACAAGCCTTCTATTACTTCTTTGATTGCAATTGCCTGCCATGCATTCAATTCAGCGTCAATCAAAATATTGTTGAATGCGTCACTTTTAATCAGCTTTCGTATATCTGGACCATTTACTACGCCTGATTGGAAAAAATTAATGTGTTAAGATGGAAAATCATGGGAAATGAAGGTGATATTATAACTTACCTTCTTTAATTTTACTTGCGCTGAGTCTCGGGTAAATTAGTTTCAAACACAAGAAAACTTCATCTCTTTTGGCGACAGTTTTGATAAAATTCTTAACAATTCCAAGTTTGATATGCAGTGGAGGCAGCAATATCTTCTCCTTCGGCACTAGAGGCTCACGAATAATATTGGCCGTTTGTAACCTGCTGTGCTCTCTGAGTTTCCATCCGTGGCATGCATATTGGTCACCGGAAAATCGTGTGTCCCAATCGCACAAAAATCACATATATTTTATATAGCCGCTTTGAAGACCGCAAAGCATTGCTACAACTTTTAAATCGCAGCATATGCGCCACATATGTTTGGCGTAGTTAACCATTTTTAAAATATTTTCCAGTGCATCATATGTTTCTTTCGTTTCTGTACTATAGGCGACAGGAACTGAAGGTTTTTTATTGGTCTTATGCAGTAAAACCGCCTTCAAGCTGAGTTTTGAACTGTCAATAAATAATCTCCAGTCATCTGCTTCATATTTTATTTCCATTGCGTCCATCAATTTTCCTACATCCGGGCAATATGCAGAAGTTTTTTCATCATTCACAAGGAATAAACTTTGGAGTGTTGCCTCACGACTTCGATAAGCTGTGACTTTCACACCGGGTGCCAACAAATTGTTTGATTTCAAAATGGAAGCCAGCTCTTCCGATTTATGCTGTGTTAATTCCAACTTGGCAACAATTGAATCAAGCTTATTTTGATTTATTAAAATTGGCTCATTGGATACTGATGGCTCATATGGGGGATCATCACGTGCATGATATGTCGGAGCAGTCGTAGAAGAGAAAATATCTGGGATAGAAGCTTTTGGCAAGGAATGTGGTCCGAATGAGGCAATGGTGTTGCGGCACTTGCAACACCAACGTAATTATACGATTTTCTTATCCTTTTTGCGGCTCCTTTATTCGCACATGCATAGCAATTCAATGGATTGTGACCTTCGCCAGGATTGGTCCAAATCATTGGGATACCGAATGGCATACTTTCACGTCTTCTATTTTTCCAATCCATTAGACGGTTGTAGCAGCTTTTACACACTATATTTGGTACCCAATTTTCGTTCACTATAACATTTTGGTTGAAGTACATCTCGTATGTTTGAACAAAATCAGTACTGAAATTTCCCCTTTTTTATGTGTTGAGACATATTGACCACAGCAGTAGCAAACGCTATTTATATCTGGCTTGCAAAGTTCCATATTCTGTTCAGTTTTCTTCACTTTTAAAAAACTGGAGAAAAATCACTTTTACTGTTCGCGTTCGTCGGCACTTGTTGAATGACAAAAATCACAGAACCAGTGTGAGAAAGAGCAGAAGTATAACGACAATGCATGTTTTATGTTAACATTACAGAACCAGTGTTGCCACATCAATATTTCTCTTTTAGTACAGTAGAAAAATATCAGAGAGTTCGGCTTGTGAGTGTCAATGTTTTCTCCAAATAATGTTGTGCATATCTGGAGCAAATTTTTGAAATTCACACATTTACCTAATTGTGAATAAATGAGAAACGCGTGCATCGATTTTCATGATCTATGCCTTTTTTTGTTCATGAGTTATGTGTCTTTACGCGAAAGTAATTAGTTTTGGCACTTTTTTCCATTTTGGATTTTTTATGAATTTTAAAAAAAAAAAATATTTAAATTTTTAGGCAAAAAATACTTTTTTCCCTTCATACATTCATTTTTAACTTCGAAAGTGTTGCACATATAGGAAAACGGTATAGAAACAGATTAGAGAAATTGTAATTGTTAATTTTTCTAAATTTGTTTCATCAAAATCGGACAAGTGGTTCTCGAGTTATGTTAAACTACGTTTTTGCCAAAATGTTACAACTAAGCGAAAAAATATCAAGATAAGGAAAAAATGTAAAAGGTCATAAAAAAAACTGACACATACGAACGCCAAACCCTTTGAGGGTTTTACTATACTGACCTAGTACCATCACCCTGACTTGGAATTTCTCACCCCCCAGATTGGCTGTTGTACTGTGTAGTTAGCAAACCGTTCAAAATTCAAGGAAACAATCAACCACAAAAATTTACCTAAGATCTCAATAAACAACTTTCTAAAGCGATATTGCTGCACGTTTATGAAACAAATGTTTCATCAGTTGATTAATACCAAAATAAAATCAAGTAAAATACATGATAACAGAGTAGATATACGTAAACGGTTTATATGTTGTGAAAATGTTTATTGTGATCGGTATAGCTTTATGGTACACATCGTGTTGAACGTCCAGCCAGGGCGGAAATACAGCATATCTGAAACAGCATAAGCAATCCTTGCTAAGCTATTCAAGCAAAAGATACACTTAGTACAGCCGTACCAACACGTTCGCTAGCCATACATAAAAGCAAGCATATGAGCATCAATATGCAATACTGTTGATTGTTAGTAATATGCAGTAATATTTAACATTTAGAAACCAGTATACGTAGCTAGTGATCTAATATAATAATGTATCTATTATAATAATATTTTGCAAACAGTGGGTTAACAACATAACTTATATTCGTTCGCAGATTCAAATCTTCACAGTGAGAGAAGTAAAAATACTATGCACTGAACGGAATACTGTCGCCCCAACAACTTTTGTCTTCGAAACTGAGCTAACGTACAGTTTCATTCCCGCTATGAAAATGTGTTCATCAATGCTGTGGTTGTTGCAGAAATGAATACGTTTAACTGCTGTAACGAATTTGTTTCATTGCTGCTAATAATTTGTTTATGATTTAGAAAACTTATTTCTTTTCCTTGAAGGTGTGTGTTTAGTTTTAGTTTAACTTTATAATCACACTTTGTCCGTTACTAAATAAAACATTAATTACTTCCACATTTGCCTGTAACGCACACACACACAACTAATTTAATTACATTTAACAATTTCACAATGTCACTAGTATTTTTATTAAATGCCATTAACACTATAAATATAGGTCAAGATAATAATGATTTAGCATAAACAATAAACAGTGTCATTCACCTGTTGCTTAATGCATATTTGCTGACCATACACTTACCAGTCTCTTTACCATTTAGTGCAAGTAAGCAATACTTATTAATGAAATTATGCATTTAAGCAAGTGAAATTACCAAATAAAGTCAGTTAGTTATCAATAGTAAATGAGTGAATGAACCAAGTCTTTTTTTTTACTCTAACTCAATCGTTGGCCACTCCAGTTACAAGTGCTGGAAGGGAATTTTAACAATCTCAATTTAGTAGCTTATTCTGGTTTATGTGCCTGAACTAGCAACAACTAAAGAGACTACAAACACAAATACACAACATACAAACATTTTTGTGACCCCAAACAGCTTTGAACTTCAAGTTTCCCCCCACCAGTGGTAAGGAACCTGCAAGCAACCATTGCTGGGGGCTGATGCTGAGAGTCGATAGCGTTTGGTATACCAAAAGTACGAAATTTCGATCGTATGGCAATAATTCCGAACGCTATCGACTCTCAGCATCAGCCCCCTGGATTTAACATGCGACCACAGCGGGAGCTAAATTCAATTTGCTTAATATTGGCAAATACATCGGGACATCAGTCCAAGCATCAAGTACCAAACAAACATTTTGGTCAATCAAAAATACATTCAGCAAGGTGGTAGAAAGTACTATTATAGTCACCACTTCAACATTCGTGGAAACAAGCCCTGCAACTTCATCGATCGTCTCAACAAAAAAAATTGCAAATACCAACAATGGCGTCATTTGAAGAATTAACTGAAAAACAAATGGAAATCTGGAAAAGAATCGAGCAAATTATTCGAAACTTCAAAAAAGACTCAGCATCCAGGAAAGATGAAAACTACCTACGGGAAAGATTCAGAAGGCTGGATGAAGAGTGGTTGCAATTCGTCACCACAGATACCGAGATACGCCAGCGACAAAACTTGCCGTTGGAACATGACTATTTCCGTAATGACTACTACCAAGCCACATCGGATGCTGTTCAAGAATACAGGGAAATGGTCAGGCATTTACTAGTGGAATCTACTCAAGTGTCCATGAGAGAACACAAAGTAACTGATCAAAATCAACAAGGCGCAAAAGAAAGTCAGCCCCAGCATACCACGGTAGAAGGACAAAACAGTCTAGCTCCTCAATTAGTAAAGCTGAATCGTAGACAAGGGGCCATGATGGCATCGTTGGAACGGCTACTAAAGGATGAATTTTCACAACACGATGTCCCAACAGCAAAAAAACTTTGGGAAAATATTAAAAGCATTCATTTTCAAATTTGCGAAATGTATGATGATGCCACTGAAACCGGTTACAATATGAATCGATTCATATGTTTAGAAGGTGTCGTGAGAGAAACCTTCAAAAACAACAGCTCCTCTACTCAGCAAAATGCAAGGCATGAAAATAATTACACGGAATCGATGCCATTGCCAAAAATCAATATACCAAAATTTGATGGTAACTATCTGAAGTGGCAAGAATTCTATGATCTCTTTTCGCAACTCGTAGTAAATCAATCTGTACCAAAGGTCCACAAGATATGGTATTTAAAAACGCACCTAGTGGGAGAAGCAGCAAACTTGATTCAACACTTTTCATCAACTGAAGAAAATTTTGATGGAGCTTGGGCTATGTTTGTGGATCGCTATAATAATAACCGGTTATTGGTCAGCAAATTAATACACGAGCTAGTGGATACTCCGGGCAATGCATGCAGTGACAATTTCAAGAAATTACACGATCGAACTCAAGAGTGCCTATTAGCGCTTAAAAATCTTAGCATTGATACATCATCTTGGAACCCAATTCTGCTTCATTGGCTGTTGAAAAAATTAGATGCTGCAACTCGTCTTCGGTATGAGCAATGTCTGTCGAACCCAAGAGAGGTGACAAAGATCCAAGAATTTTTGGAGTTTTTGGAAAGACACTTCCAAACATTTGAGGCAATGGGAGCCAAGGAAAAATTTACGCACTCAAAGTCAAATGTGTGCACATCAGTAACGGCAGAAGAGGGATCTTGTTCACTGTGTAGTAACGGGAAGCACCCATTATTTTTCTGCAAACAATTTCTTCAACTTTCGCCGCAAGACCGCCTTCAGTTTGTCCAAAAGAATAAACTGTGCTGTAATTGCAAGAAGGGTGGCCATCGGACAAAAGATTGCAGTTCTCGAAGTTGCATGAAATGTAATAAAAAACATAACACATTACTGCATTTACGCTCAAACAGACAACAGGGCTCAAACATACAGCCAAACACAAATGTGTCAGCCAACACCTCAAAAGTGACTGTCACATCAGCAGGAGCAACCACTTTGCCGTCGCGCCAGGACTATGTTTTACTTGCAACAGCAAGAGTAAGAATAACAGCACCTAATGGAAATTCAGGAGAATTTAAGGTAATATTGGATTCTGGTTCTCAAGTAAACCTGGTGTCTGAACGTGTAGTCAAGAGATTGTCCATGTCTACATCCGAGGCATCATTGTCCATCAATGGTATTGGTAATGCACAAAAAAGGACCACAAAACGAATAAATGTTAAACTGCAAGCCAGAAACAACAATTTTACAACAAACTTGGAAGCATTTGTTCTTCCAACAATCATCCCTCCACAACCGAATCAACATATTGACGTTTCGAAATGGAAAATTGCAAATATAGAATTGGCTGACCCATATTTCTATCAGCCAGGCAAGGTGGACATTCTGCTAGGCGCCGAATACTACTTCAGGCTTATAAGAGATGGAAAAATAGAGCTATCCAATAATCTTCCAATACTATTAAATACATCATTAGGCTGGATTGTTAGTGGCAGGACGTCCCTGAATCAAGACTCAGCTGACATTGCAACATGTGCAATTTCTACTACTGACTCAGGATTATTCGACAACGATTTATTAAAAGATGTCATTGAACGATTATGGAACATGGAGGATAATGGCTCATATGGAAAGGGTCAGTCACAAGATGAACAACAATGTGAAGCTCATTTCGCACAAAATACCCTGACTCACCATGATGGTCGTTTCATTGTGAGGTTACCGTTTCGTGAAAATACATCTGCGTTAGGAGAATCCAGAGAAATGGCTTTCAATAGATTCCTCAGTCTTGAACGTCGGTTACTGAAAGATCCTACCACCAGAGCGCAATATATCAACTTCATGGAAGAATATATGAAAATGGGACACATGACCGAAATAGACATCAATTCTATACTGAAGCCCAATTACTTCATTCCACATCACTATGTTCTGAAACCAGATAGCACAACAACTAAATTACGTGCAGTTTTCGATGCCTCAGCTAAAACGTCATCCAGTTATTCGCTCAATGATATAAATTTGTGGAGAAAAAAAAATATTTTTTTGCCTAAAAATTAAATTTTTTTTTTTTAAATTCATAAAAAATCCAAAACGGAAAAAAGGATCAAGTGTTATTAATTTCATGTAAAGTCACATAACCTATAAACAAAATGCGACATAGATCATAGAAATCGATTAACGCGTTCTGCTTTTATTTACAATTAAGTGAAGGTATCCCAAGAATATTGATATTTGTTTTTATTCAAAAAAGTGTCATTTACCGCCTTTTTTATAAATTTTCCCCAATAACTCCAGACTTCTGGCCATAAACTACTAAAAAAATTAAGTAAACATTTTTATAATTTTTTATTTTTATTTTATATATTTATTTTTATAGATTTTAATAAATATTGCCTAGACTTTTTCGATGGTGGTTGTTCGGGACTAGTGGCATCGCTTTCATCGCTATCATCAATTTCTGAACCACACATAATGTCAATGTGTGACTCCACTGTTGGCCCTTCTACATCTCCTGAAAATTCTTTATCATCAAGATCATCCTTGTCTTGCCACACAAGCTTCCTCCACCAGCAAATTTCCGCAATTATTGCACTCGGCGACTTTTTGCCTCTATATCAGTAAGTTTTTGTTTTATTAAAATGAGTTTGAAAAAATAAAAATTCAGTATTACCTCATTTCAAATGGCATAGCAACTTGATGATAGCGTTCACCTTGTTCATCAGATTCGGTAGCCAATTGTTTGCTGAAGTAGTCCACATGATGATGTAAATAATGGATTTTCAAGGACATGTGGACACCTATTTCCGAGAATGCTCTTAACATCCTTGCGACAGAAACATCGTAGTTGTTAGAACGATGCTTTCCCAACAAGCCTTCTATTACTTCTTTGATTGCAATTGCCTGCCATGCATTCAATTCAGCGTCAATCAAAATATTGTTGAATGCGTCACTTTTAATCAGCTTTCGTATATCTGGACCATTTACTACGCCTGATTGGAAAAAATTAATGTGTTAAGATGGAAAATCATGGGAAATGAAGGTGATATTATAACTTACCTTCTTTAATTTTACTTGCGCTGAGTCTCGGGTAAATTAGTTTCAAACACAAGAAAACTTCATCTCTTTTGGCGACAGTTTTGATAAAATTCTTAACAATTCCAAGTTTAATATGCAGTGGAGGCAGCAATATCTTCTCCTTCGGCACTAGAGGCTCACGAATAATATTGGCCGTTTGTAACCTGCTGTGCTCTCTGAGTTTCCATTCGTGGCATGCATATTGGTCACCGGAAAATCGTGTGTCCCAATCGCACAAAAATCACATATATTTTATATAGCCGCTTTGAAGACCGCAAAGCATTGCTACAACTTTTAAATCGCAGCATATGCGCCACATATGTTTGGCGTAGTTAACCATTTTTAAAATATTTTCCAGTGCATCATATGTTTCTTTCGTTTCTGTACTATAGGCGACAGGAACTGAAGGTTTTTTATTGGTCCTATGCAGTAAAACCGCCTTCAAGCTGAGTTTTGAACTGTCAATAAATAATCTCCAGTCATCTGCTTCATATTTTATTTCCATTGCGTCCATCAATTTTCCTACATCCGGGCAATATGCAGAAGTTTTTTCATCATTCACAAGGAATAAACTTTGGAGTGTTGCCTCACGACTTCGATAAGCTGTGACTTTCACACCGGGTGCCAACAAATTGTTTGATTTCAAAATGGAAGCCAGCTCTTCCGATTTATGCTGTGTTAATTCCAACTTGGCAACAATTGAATCAAGCTTATTTTGATTTATTAAAATTGGCTCATTGGATACTGATGGCTCATATGGGGGATCATCACGTGCATGATATGTCGGAGCAGTCGTAGAAGAGAAAATATCTGGGCTAGAAGCTTTTGGCAAGGAATGTGGTCCGAATGAGGCAATGGTGTTGCGGCACTTGCAACACCAACGTAATTATACGATTTTCTTATCCTTTTTGCGGCTCCTTTATTCGCACATGCATAGCAATTCAATGGATTGTGACCTTCGCCAGGATTGGTCCAAGTCATTGGGATACCGAATGGCATACTTTCACGTCTTCTATTTTTCCAATCCATTAGACGGTTGTAGCAGCTTTTACACACTATATTTGGTACCCAATTTTCGTTCACTATAACATTTTGGTTAAAGTACATCTCGTATGTTTGAACAAAATCAGTACTGAAATTTCCCCTTTTTTATGTGTTGAGACATATTGACCACAGCAGTAGCAAACGCTATTTATATCTGGCTTGCAAAGTTCCATATTCTGTTCAGTTTTCTTCACTTTTAAAAAACTGGAGAAAAATCACTTTTACTGTTCGCGTTCGTCGGCACTTGTTGAATGACAAAAATCACAGAACCAGTGTGAGAAAGAGAAGAAGTATAACGACAATGCATGTTTTATGTTAACATTACAGAACCAGTGTTGCCACATCAATATTTCTCTTTTAGTACAGTAGAAAAATATCAATGTTTTCTCCAAATAATGTTGTGCATATCTGGAGCAAACATTTTACCTAATTGTGAATAAATGAGAAACGCGTGCATCGATTTTCATGATCTATGCCTTTTTTTTGTTCATGAGTTATGTGTCTTTACGCGAAAGTAATTAGTTTTGGCACTTTTTTCCATTTTGGATTTTTTATGAATTTTAAAAAAAAAAATATTTAAATTTTTAGGCAAAAAATACTTTTTTCCCTTCATACATTCATTTTTAACTTCGAAAGTGTTGCACATATAGGAAAACGGTATAGAAACAGATTAGAAAAATTGTAATTGTTAATTTTTCTAAATTTGTTTCATCAAAATCGGACAAGTGGTTCTCGAGTTATGTTAAACTACGTTTTTGCCAAAATGTTACAACTAAGCGAAAAAATATCAAGATAAGGAAAAAATGTAAAAGGTCATAAAAAAAACTGACACATACGAATGCCAAACCCTTTGAGGGTTTTACTATACTGACCTAGTACCATCACCCTGACTTGGAATTTCTCACCCCCCAGATTGGCTGTTGTACTGTGTAGTTAGCAAACCGTTCAAAATTCAAGGAAACAATCAACCACAAAAATTTACCTAAGATCTCAATAAACAACTTTCTAAAGCGATATTGCTGCACGTTTATGAAACAAATGTTTCATCAGTTGATTAATACCAAAATAAAATCAAGTAAAATACATGATAACAGAGTAGATATACGTAAACGGTTTATATGTTGTGAAAATGTTTATTGTGATCGGTATAGCTTTATGGTACACATCGTGTTGAACGTCCAGCCATGGCGGAAATACAGCATATCTAAAACAGCATAAGCAATCCTTGCTAAGCTATTCAAGCAAAAGATACACTAAGTACAGCCGTACCAACACGTTCGCTAGCCATACATAAAAGCAAGCATATGAGCATCAATATGCAATACTGTTGATTGTTAGTAATATGCAGTAATATTTAACATGTAGAAACCAGTATACGTAGCTAGTGATCTAATATAATAATGTATCTATTATAATAATATTTTGCAAACAGTGGGTTAACAACATAACTTATATTCGTTCGCAGATTCAAATCTTCACAGTGAGAGAAGTAAAAATACTATGCACTGAACGGAATACTGTCGCGCCAACAACTTTTGTCTTCGAAAGTGAGCTAACGTACAGTTTCATTCCCGCTATGAAAA
The DNA here is from genome assembly GCA_963931995.1 of Phaonia tiefii. Classification (NCBI taxonomy): domain Eukaryota; kingdom Metazoa; phylum Arthropoda; class Insecta; order Diptera; family Muscidae; genus Phaonia; species Phaonia tiefii. The sequence continues at coordinate 110,450,043 of OZ008368.1, read as the reverse complement.
TGTGTTCATCAATGCTGTGGTCGTTGCAGAAATGAATACGTTTAACTGCTGTAACGAATTTGTTTCATTGCTGCTAATAATTTGTTTATGATTTAGAAAACTTATTTCTTTTCCTTGAAGGTGTGTGTTTAGTTTTAGTTTAACTTTATAATCACACTTTGTCCGTTACTAAATAAAACATTAATTACTTCCACATTTGCCTGTAACGCACACACACACAACTAATTTAATTACATTTAACAATTTCACAATGTCACTAGTATTTTTATTAAATGCCATTAACACTATAAATATAGGTCAAGAAAATAATGATTTAGCATAAACAATAAACAGTGTCATTCACCTGTTGCTTAATGCATATTTGCTGACCATACACTTACCAGTCTCTTTACCATTTAGTGCAAATAAGCAATACTTATTAATGAAATTATGTATTTAAGCAAGAGAAATTACCAAATAAAGTCAGTTAGTTATCAATAGTAAATGAATGAATGAACCAAGTCTTTTCTTTTACTCTAACTCAATCGTTGGCCACAAGTGCTGGAATGGAATTTTAACAATCTCAATTTAGTAGCTTATTCTGGTTTATGTGCCTGAACTAGCAACAACTAAAGAGACTACAAACACAAATACACAACATACAAACATTTTGGTGACCCCAAACAGCTTTGAACTTCAAGTTTCCCCCCACCAGTGGTAAGGAACCTGCAAGCAACCATTGCTGGGGGCTGATGCTGAGAGTCGATAGCGTTTGGTATACCAAAAGTACGAAATTTCGATCGTATGGCAATAATTCCGAACGCTATCGACTCTCAGCATCAGCCCCCTGGATTTAACATGCGACCACAGCGGGAGCTAAATTCAATTTGCTTAATATTGGCAAATACATCGGGACATCAGTCCAAGCATCAGGTACCAAACAAACATTTTGGTCAATCAAAAATACATTCAGCAAGGTGGTAGAAAGTACTATTATAGTCACCACTTCAACATTCGTGGAAACAAGCCCTGCAACTTCATCGATCGTCTCAACAAAAAAAATTGCAAATACCAACAATGGCGTCATTTGAAGAATTAACTGAAAAACAAATGGAAACCTGGAAAAGAATCGAGCAAATTATTCGAAACTTCAAAAAAGACTCAGCATCCAGGAAAGATGAAAACTACCTACGGGAAAGATTCAGAAGGCTGGATGAAGAGTGGTTGCAATTCGTCACCACAGATACCGAGATACGCCAGCGACAAAACTTGCCGTTGGAACATGACTATTTCCGAAATGACTACTACCAAGCCACATCGGATGCTGTTCAAGAATACAGGGAAATAGTCAGGCATTTACTAGTGGAATCTACTCAAGTGTCCATGAGAGAACACAAAGTAACTGATCAAAATTAACAAGGCGCAAAAGAAAGTCAGCCCCAGCATACCACGGTAGAAGGACAAAACAGTCTAGCTCCTCAATTAGTAAAGCTGAATCGTAGACAAGGGGCCATGATGGCATCGTTGGAACGGCTACTAAAGGATGAATTTTCACAACACGATGTCCCAACAGCAAAAAAACTTTGGGAAAATATTGAAAGCATTCATTTTCAAATTTGCGAAATGTATGATGATGCCACTGAAACCGGTTACAATATGAATCGATTCATATGTTTAGAAGGTGTCGTGAGAGAAACCTTCAAAAACAACAGCTCCTCTACTCAGCAAAATGCAAGGCATGAAAATAATTACACGGAATCGATGCCATTGCCAAAAATCAATATACCAAAATTTGATGGTAACTATCTGAAGTGGCAAGAATTCTATGATCTCTTTTCGCAACTCGTAGTAAATCAATCTGTACCAAAGGTCCACAAGATATGGTATTTAAAAACGCACCTAGTGGGAGAAGCAGCAAACTTGATTCAACACTTTTCATCAACTGAAGAAAATTTTGATGGAGCTTGGGCTATGTTTGTGGATCGCTATAATAATAACCGGTTATTGGTCAGCAAATTAATACACGAGCTAGTGGATACTCCGGGCAATGCATGCAGTGACAATTTCAAGAAATTACACGATCGAACTCAAGAGTGCCTATTAGCGCTTAAAAATCTTAGCATTGATACATCATCTTGGAACCCAATTCTGCTTCATTTGCTGTTGAAAAAATTAGATGCTGCAACTCGTCTTCGGTATGAGCAATGTCTGTCGAACCCAAGAGAGGTGACAAAGATCCAAGAATTTTTGGAGTTTTTGGAAAGACACTTCCAAACATTTGAGGCAATGGGAGCCAAGGAAAAATTTACGCACTCAAAGTCAAATGTGTGCACATCAGTAACGGCAGAAGAGGGATCTTGTTCACTGTGTAGTAACGGGAAGCACCCATTATTTTTCTGCAAACAATTTCTTCAACTTTCGCCGCAAGACCGCCTTCAGTTTGTCCAAAAGAATAAACTGTTCTGTAATTGCAAGAAGGGTGGCCATCGGACAAAAGATTGCAGTTCTCGAAGTTGCATGAAATGTAATAAAAAACATAACACATTACTGCATTTACGCTCAAACAGACAACAGGGCTCAAACATACAGCCAAACACAAATGTGTCAGCCAACACCTCAAAAGTGACTGTCACATCAGCAGGAGCAACCACTTTGCCGTCGCGCCAGGACTATGTTTTACTTGCAACAGCAAGAGTAAGAATAACAGCACCTAATGGAAATTCAGGAGAATTTAAGGTAATATTGGATTCTGGTTCTCAAGTAAACCTGGTGTCTGAACGTGTAGTCAAGAGATTGTCCATGTCTACATCCGAGGCATCATTGTCCATCAATGGTATTGGTAATGCACAAAAAAGGACCACAAAACGAATAAATGTTAAACTGCAAGCCAGAAACAACAATTTTACAACAAACTTGGAAGCATTTGTTCTTCCAACAATCATCCCTCCACAACCGAATCAACATATTGACGTTTCGAAATGGAAAATTGCAAATATAGAATTGGCTGACCCATATTTCTATCAGCCAGGCAAGGTGGACATTCTGCTAGGCGCCGAATACTACTTCAGGCTTATAAGAGATGGAAAAATAGAGCTATCCAATAATCTTCCAATACTATTAAATACATCATTAGGCTGGATTGTTAGTGGCAGGACGTCCCTGAATCAAGACTCAGCTGACATTGCAACATGTGCAATTTCTACTACTGACTCAGGATTATTCGACAACGATTTATTAAAAGATGTCATTGAACGATTATGGAACATGGAGGATAATGGCTCATATGGAAAGGGTTAGTCACAAGATGAACAACAATGTGAAGCTCATTTGGCACAAAATACCCTGACTCACCATGATGGTCGTTTCATTGTGAGGTTACCGTTTCGTGAAAATACATCTGCGTTAGGAGAATCCAGAGAAATGGCTTTCAATAGATTCCTCAGTCTTGAACGTCGGTTACTGAAAGATCCTACCACCAGAGCGCAATATATCAACTTCATGGAAGAATATATGAAAATGGGACACATGACCGAAATAGACATCAATTCTATACTGAAGCCCAATTACTTCATTCCACATCACTATGTTCTGAAACCAGATAGCACAACAACTAAATTACGTGCAGTTTTCGATGCCTCAGCTAAAACGTCATCCAGTTATTCGCTCAATGATATAAATTTGTGGAGAAAAAAAAATATTTTTTTGCCTAAAAATTAAAATTTTTTTTTTTTAATTCATAAAAAATCCAAAACGGAAAAAAGGATCAAGTGTTATTAATTTCATGTAAAGTCACATAACCTATAAACAAAATGCGACATAGATCATAGAAATCGATTAACGCGTTCTGCTTTTATTTACAATTAAGTGAAGGTATCCCAAGAATATTGATATTTGTTTTTATTCAAAAAAGTGTCATTTACCGCCTTTTTTATAAATTTTCCCCAATAACTCCAGACTTCTGGCCATAAACTACTAAAAAAATTAAGTAAACATTTTTATAATTTTTTATTTTTATTTTATATATTTATTTTTATAGATTTTAATAAATATTGCCTAGACTTTTTCGATGGTGGTTGTTCGGGACTAGTGGCATCGCTTTCATCGCTATCATCAATTTCTGAACCACACATAATGTCAATGTGTGACTCCACTGTTGGCCCTTCTACATCTCCTGAAAATTCTTTATCATCAAGATCATCCTTGTCTTGCCACACAAGCTTCCTCCACCAGCAAATTTCCGCAATTATTGCACTCGGCGACTTTTTGCCTCTATATCAGTAAGTTTTTGTTTTATTAAAATGAGTTTGAAAAAATAAAAATTCAGTATTACCTCATTTCAAATGGCATAGCAACTTGATGATAGCGTTCACCTTGTTCATCAGATTCGGTAGCCAATTGTTTGCTGAAGTAGTCCACATGATGATGTAAATAATGGATTTTCAAGGACATGTGGACACCTATTTCCGAGAATGCTCTTAACATCCTTGCGACAGAAACATCGTAGTTGTTAGAACGATGCTTTCCCAACAAGCCTTCTATTACTTCTTTGATTGCAATTGCCTGCCATGCATTCAATTCAGCGTCAATCAAAATATTGTTGAATGCGTCACTTTTAATCAGCTTTCGTATATCTGGACCATTTACTACGCCTGATTGGAAAAAATTAATGTGTTAAGATGGAAAATCATGGGAAATGAAAGTGATATTATAACTTACCTTCTTTAATTTTACTTTCGCTGAGTCTCGGGTAAATTAGTTTCAAACACAAGAAAACTTCATCTCTTTTGGCGACAGTTTTGATAAAATTCTTAACAATTCTAAGTTTAATATGCAATGGAGGCAGCAATATCTTCTCCTTCGGCACTAGAGGCTCACGAATAATATTGGCCGTTTGTAACCTGCTGTGCTCTCTGAGTTTCCATCCGTGGCATGCATATTGGTCACCGGAAAATCGTGTGTCCCAATCGCACAAAAATCACATATATTTTATATAGCCGCTTTGAAGACCGCAAAGCATTGCTACAACTTTTAAATCGCAGCATATGCGCCACATATGTTTGGCGTAGTTAACCATTTTTAAAATATTTTCCAGTGCATCATATGTTTCTTTCGTTTCTGTACTATAGGCGACAGGAACTGAAGGTTTTTTATTGGTCTTATGCAGTAAAACCGCCTTCAAGCTGAGTTTTGAACTGTCAATAAATAATCTCCAGTCATCTGCTTCATATTTTATTTCCATTGCGTCCATCAATTTTCCTACATCCGGGCAATATGCAGAAGTTTTTTCATCATTCACAAGGAATAAACTTTGGAGTGTTGCCTCACGACTTCGATAAGCTGTGACTTTCACACCGGGTGCCAACAAATGGTTTGATTTCAAAATGGAAGCCAGCTCTTCCGATTTATGCTGTGTTAATTCCAACTTGGCAACAATTGAATCAAGCTTATTTTGATTTATTAAAATTGGCTCATTGGATACTGATGGCTCATATGGGGGATCATCACGTGCATGATATGTCGGAGCAGTCGTAGACGAGAAAATATCTGGGCTAGAAGCTTTTGGCAAGGAATGTGGTCCGAATGAGGCAATGGTGTTGCGGCGCTTGCAACACCAACGTAATTATACGATTTTCTTATCCTTTTTGCGGCTCCTTTATTCGCACATGCATAGCAATTCAATGGATTGTGACCTTCGCCAGGATTGGTCCAAGTCATTGGGATGCCGAATGGCATACTTTCACGTCTTCTATTTTTCCAATCCATTAGACGGTTGTAGCAGCTTTTACACACTATATTTGGTACCCAATTTTCGTTCACTATAACATTTTGGTTGAAGTACATCTCGTATGTTTGAACAAAATCAGTACTGAAATTTCCCCTTTTTTATGTGTTGAGACATATTGACCACAGCAGTAGCAAACGCTATTTATATCTGGCTTGCAAAGTTCCATATTCTGTTCAGTTTTCTTCACTTTTAAAAAACTGGAGAAAAATCACTTTTACTGTTCGCGTTCGTCGGCACTTGTTGAATGACAAAAATCACAGAACCAGTGTGAGAAAGAGAGGAAGTATAACGACAATGCATGTTTTATGTTAACATTACAGAACCAGTGTTGCCACATCAATATTTCTCTTTTAGTACAGTAGAAAAATATCAGAGAGTTCGGCTTGTGAGTGTCAATGTTTTCTCCAAATAATGTTGTGCATATCTGGAGCAAATTTTTGAAATTCACACATTTACCTAATTGTGAATAAATGAGAAACGCGTGCATCGATTTTCATGATCTATGCCTTTTTTTGTTCATGAGTTATGTGTCTTTACGCGAAAGTAATTAGTTTTGGCACTTTTTTCCATTTTGGATTTTTTATGAATTTTAAAAAAAAAAAATATTTAAATTTTTAGGCAAAAAATACTTTTTTCCCTTCATACATTCATTTTTAACTTCGAAAGTGTTGCACATATAGGAAAACGGTATAGAAACAGATTAGAGAAATTGTAATTGTTAATTTTTCTAAATTTGTTTCATCAAAATCGGACAAGTGGTTCTCGAGTTATGTTAAACTACGTTTTTGCCAAAATGTTACAACTAAGCGAAAAAATATCAAGATAAGGAAAAAATGTAAAAGGTCATAAAAAAGCTGACACATACGAACGCCAAACCCTTTGAGGGTTTTACTATACTGACCTAGTACCATCACCCTGACTTGGAATTTCTCACCCCCCAGATTGGCTGTTGTACTGTGTAGTTGGCAAACCGTTCAAAATTCAAGGAAACAATCAACCACAAAAATTTACCTAAGATCTCAATAAACAACTTTCTAAAGCGATATTGCTGCACGTTTATGAAACAAATGTTTCATCAGTTGATTAATACCAAAATAAAATCAAGTAAAATACATGATAACAGAGTAGATATACGTAAACGGTTTATATGTTGTGAAAATGTTTATTGTGATCGGTATAGCTTTATGGTACACATCGTGTTGAACGTCCAGCCAGGGCGGAAATACAGCATATCTAAAACAGCATAAGCAATCCTTGCTAAGCTATTCAAGCAAAAGATACACTTAGTACAGCCGTACCAACACGTTCGCTAGCCATACATAAAAGCAAGCATATGAGCATCAATATGCAATACTGTTGATTGTTAGTAATATGCAGTAATATTTAACATTTAGAAACCAGTATACGTAGCTAGTGATCTAATATAATAATGTATCTATTATAATAATATTTTGCAAACAGTGGGTTAACAACATAACTTATATTCGTTCGCAGATTCAAATCTTCACAGTGAGAGAAGTAAAAATACTATGCACTGAACGGAATACTGTCGCCCCAACAACTTTTGTCTTCGAAAGTGAGCTAACGTACAGTTTCATTCCCGCTATGAAAATGTGTTCATCAATGCTGTGGTTGTTGCAGAAATGAATACGTTTAACTGCTGTAACGAATTTGTTTCATTGCTGCTAATAATTTGTTTATGATTTAGAAAACTTATTTCTTTTCCTTGAAGGTGTGTGTTTAGTTTTAGTTTAACTTTATAATCACACTTTGTCCGTTACTAAATAAAACATTAATTACTTCCACATTTGCCTGTAACGCACACACACACAACTAATTTAATTACATTTAACAGTTTCACAATGTCACTAGTATTTTTATTAAATGCCATTAACACTATAAATATAGGTCAAGAAACAACTTGATGATAGCGTTCACCTTGTTCATCAGATTCGGTAGCCAATTGTTTGCTGAAGTAGTCCACATGATGATGTAAATAATGGATTTTCAAGGACATGTGGACACCTATTTCCGAGAATGCTCTTAACATCCTTGCGACAGAAACATCGTAGTTGTTAGAACGATGCTTTCCCAACAAGCCTTCTATTACTTCTTTGATTGCAATTGCCTGCCATGCATTCAATTCAGCGTCAATCAAAATATTGTTGAATGCGTCACTTTTAATCAGCTTTCGTATATCTGGACCATTTACTACGCCTGATTGGAAAAAATTAATGTGTTAAGATGGAAAATCATGGGAAATGAAAGTGATATTATAACTTACCTTCTTTAATTTTACTTTCGCTGAGTCTCGGGTAAATTAGTTTCAAACACAAGAAAACTTCATCTCTTTTGGCGACAGTTTTGATAAAATTCTTAACAATTCTAAGTTTAATATGCAGTGGAGGCAGCAATATCTTCTCCTTCGGCACTAGAGGCTCACGAATAATATTGGCCGTTTGTAACCTGCTGTGCTCTCTGAGTTTCCATCCGTGGCATGCATATTGGTCACCGGAAAATCGTGTGTCCCAATCGCACAAAAATCACATATATTTTATATAGCCGCTTTGAAGACCGCAAAGCATTGCTACAACTTTTAAATCGCAGCATATGCGCCACATATGTTTGGCGTAGTTAACCATTTTTAAAATATTTTCCAGTGCATCATATGTTTCTTTCGTTTCTGTACTATAGGCGACAGGAACTGAAGGTTTTTTATTGGTCTTATGCAGTAAAACCGCCTTCAAGCTGAGTTTTGAACTGTCAATAAATAATCTCCAGTCATCTGCTTCATATTTTATTTCCATTGCGTCCATCAATTTTCCTACATCCGGGCAATATGCAGAAGTTTTTTCATCATTCACAAGGAATAAACTTTGGAGTGTTGCCTCACGACTTCGATAAGCTGTGACTTTCACACCGGGTGCCAACAAATTGTTTGATTTCAAAATGGAAGCCAGCTCTTCCGATTTATGCTGTGTTAATTCCAACTTGGCAACAATTGAATCAAGCTTATTTTGATTTATTAAAATTGGCTCATTGGATACTGATGGCTCATATGGGGGATCATCACGTGCATGATATGTCGGAGCAGTCGTAGAAGAGAAAATATCTGGGCTAGAAGCTTTTGGCAAGGAATGTGGTCCGAATGAGGCAATGGTGTTGCGGCGCTTGCAACACCAACGTAATTATACGATTTTCTTATCCTTTTTGCGGCTCCTTTATTCGCACATGCATAGCAATTCAATGGATTGTGACCTTCGCCAGGATTGGTCCAAGTCATTGGGATGCCGAATGGCATACTTTCACGTCTTCTATTTTTCCAATCCATTAGACGGTTGTAGCAGCTTTTACACACTATATTTGGTACCCAATTTTCGTTCACTATAACATTTTGGTTGAAGTACATCTCGTATGTTTGAACAAAATCAGTACTGAAATTTCCCCTTTTTTATGTGTTGAGACATATTGACCACAGCAGTAGCAAACGCTATTTATATCTGGCTTGCAAAGTTCCATATTCTGTTCAGTTTTCTTCACTTTTAAAAAACTGGAGAAAAATCACTTTTACTGTTCGCGTTCGTCGGCACTTGTTGAATGACAAAAATCACAGAACCAGTGTGAGAAAGAGAGGAAGTATAACGACAATGCATGTTTTATGTTAACATTACAGAACCAGTGTTGCCACATCAATATTTCTCTTTTAGTACAGTAGAAAAATATCAGAGAGTTCGGCTTGTGAGTGTCAATGTTTTCTCCAAATAATGTTGTGCATATCTGGAGCAAATTTTTGAAATTCACACATTTACCTAATTGTGAATAAATGAGAAACGCGTGCATCGATTTTCATGATCTATGCCTTTTTTTGTTCATGAGTTATGTGTCTTTACGCGAAAGTAATTAGTTTTGGCACTTTTTTCCATTTTGGATTTTTTATGAATTTTAAAAAAAAAAAAAATTTAAATTTTTAGGCAAAAAATACTTTTTTCCCTTCATACGTTCATTTTTAACTTCGAAAGTGTTGCACATATAGGAAAACGGTATAGAAACAGATTAGAGAAATTGTAATTGTTAATTTTTCTAAATTTGTTTCATCAAAATCGGACAAGTGGTTCTCGAGTTATGTTAAACTACGTTTTTGCCAAAATGTTACAACTAAGCGAAAAAATATCAAGATAAGGAAAAAATGTAAAAGGTCATAAAAAAAACTGACACATACGAACGCCAAACCCTTTGAGGGTTTTACTATACTGACCTAGTACCATCACCCTGACTTGGAATTTCTCACCCCCCAGATTGGCTGTTGTACTGTGTAGTTGGCAAACCGTTCAAAATTCAAGGAAACAATCAACCACAAAAATTTACCTAAGATCTCAATAAACAACTTTCTAAAGCGATATTGCTGCACGTTTATGAAACAAATGTTTCATCAGTTGATTAATACCAAAATAAAATCAAGTAAAATACATGATAACAGAGTAGATATACGTAAATGGTTTATATGTTGTGAAAATGTTTATTGTGATCGGTATAGCTTTATGGTACACATCGTGTTGAACGTCCAGCCAGGGCGGAAATACAGCATATCTAAAACAGCATAAGCAATCCTTGCTAAGCTATTCAAGCAAAAGATACACTTAGTACAGCCATACCAACACGTTCGCTAGCCATACATAAAAGCAAGCATATGAGCATCAATATGCAATACTGTTGATTGTTAGTAATATGCAGTAATATTTAACATTTAGAAACCAGTATACGTAGCTAGTGATCTAATATAATAATGTATCTATTATAATAATATTTTGCAAACAGTGGGTTAACAACATAACTTATATTCGTTCGCAGATTCAAATCTTCACAGTGAGAGAAGTAAAAATACTATGCACTGAACGGAATACTGTCGCCCCAACAACTTTTGTCTTCGAAAGTGAGCTAACGTACAGTTTCATTCCCGCTATGAAAATGTGTTCATCAATGCTGTGGTCGTTGCAGAAATGAATACGTTTAACTGCTGTAACGAATTTGTTTCATTGCTGCTAATAATTTGTTTATGATTTAGAAAACTTATTTCTTTTCCTTGAAGGTGTGTGTTTAGTTTTAGTTTAACTTTATAATCACACTTTGTCCGTTACTAAATAAAACATTAATTACTTCCACATTTGCCTGTAACGCACACACACACAACTAATTTAATTACATTTAACAGTTTCACAATGTCACTAGTATTTTTATTAAGTGCCATTAACACTATAAATATAGGTCAAGAAACAACTTGATGATAGCGTTCACCTTGTTCATCAGATTCGGTAGCCAATTGTTTGCTGAAGTAGTCCACATGATGATGTAAATAATGGATTTTCAAGGACATGTGGACACCTATTTCCGAGAATGCTCTTAACATCCTTGCGACAGAAACATCGTAGTTGTTAGAACGATGCTTTCCCAACAAGCCTTCTATTACTTCTTTGATTGCAATTGCCTGCCATGCATTCAATTCAGCGTCAATCAAAATATTGTTGAATGCGTCACTTTTAATCAGCTTTCGTATATCTGGACCATTTACTACGCCTGATTGGAAAAAATTAATGTGTTAAGATGGAAAATCATGGGAAATGAAAGTGATATTATAACTTACCTTCTTTAATTTTACTTTCGCTGAGTCTCGGGTAAATTAGTTTCAAACACAAGAAAACTTCATCTCTTTTGGCGACAGTTTTGATAAAATTCTTAACAATTCTAAGTTTAATATGCAGTGGAGGCAGCAATATCTTCTCCTTCGGCACTAGAGGCTCACGAATAATATTGGCCGTTTGTAACCTGCTGTGCTCTCTGAGATTCCATCCGTGGCATGCATATTGGTCACCGGAAAATCGTGTGTCCCAATCGCACAAAAATCACATATATTTTATATAGCCGCTTTGAAGACCGCAAAGCATTGCTACAACTTTTAAATCGCAGCATATGCGCCACATATGTTTGGCGTAGTTAACCATTTTTAAAATATTTTCCAGTGCATCATATGTTTCTTTCGTTTCTGTACTATAGGCGACAGGAACTGAAGGTTTTTTATTGGTCTTATGCAGTAAAACCGCCTTCAAGCTGAGTTTTGAACTGTCAATAAATAATCTCCAGTCATCTGCTTCATATTTTATTTCCATTGCGTCCATCAATTTTCCTACATCCGGGCAATATGCAGAAGTTTTTTCATCATTCACAAGGAATAAACTTTGGAGTGTTGCCTCACGACTTCGATAAGCTGTGACTTTCACACCGGGTGCCAACAAATTGTTTGATTTCAAAATGGAAGCCAGCTCTTCCGATTTATGCTGTGTTAATTCCAACTTGGCAACAATTGAATCAAGCTTATTTTGATTTATTAAAATTGGCTCATTGGATACTGATGGCTCATATGGGGGATCATCACGTGCATGATATGTCGGAGCAGTCGTAGAAGAGAAAATATCTGGGCTAGAAGCTTTTGGCAAGGAATGTGGTCCGAATGAGGCAATGGTGTTGCGGCACTTGCAACACCAACGTAATTATACGATTTTCTTATCCTTTTTGCGGCTCCTTTATTCGCACATGCATAGCAATTCAATGGATTGTGACCTTCGCCAGGATTGGTCCAAGTCATTGGGATACCGAATGGCATACTTTCACGTCTTCTATTTTTCCAATCCATTAGACGGTTGTAGCAGCTTTTACACACTATATTTGGTACCCAATTTTCGTTCACTATAACATTTTGGTTGAAGTACATCTCGTATGTTTGAACAAAATCAGTACTGAAATTTCCCCTTTTTTATGTGTTGAGACATATTGACCACAGCAGTAGCAAACGCTATTTATATCTGGCTTGCAAAGTTCCATATTCTGTTCAGTTTTCTTCACTTTTAAAAAACTGGAGAAAAATCACTTTTACTGTTCGCGTTCGTCGGCACTTGTTGAATGACAAAAATCACAGAACCAGTGTGAGAAAGAGAAGAAGTATAACGACAATGCATGTTTTATGTTAACATTACAGAACCAGTGTTGCCACATCAATATTTCTCTTTTAGTACAGTAGAAAAATATCAGAGTTCGGCTTGTGAGTGTCAATGTTTTCTCCAAATAATGTTGTGCATATCTGGAGCAAATTTTTGAAATTCACACATTTACCTAATTGTGAATAAATGAGAAACGCGTGCATCGATTTTCATGATCTATGCCTTTTTTTGTTCATGAGTTATGTGTCTTTACGCGAAAGTAATTAGTTTTGGCACTTTTTTCCATTTTGGATTTTTTATGAATTTTAAAAAAAAAAAATATTTAAATTTTTAGGCAAAAAATACTTTTTTCCCTTCATACATTCATTTTTAACTTCGAAAGTGTTGCACATATAGGAAAACGGTATAGAAACAGATTAGAGAAATTGTAATTGTTAATTTTTCTAAATTTGTTTCATCAAAATCGGACAAGTGGTTCTCGAGTTATGTTAAACTACGTTTTTGCCAAAATGTTACAACTAAGCGAAAAAATATCAAGATAAGGAAAAAATGTAAAAGGTCATAAAAAAAACTGACACATACGAACGCCAAACCCTTTGAGGGTTTTACTATACTGACCTAGTACCATCACCCTGACTTGGAATTTCTCACCCCCCAGATTGGCTGTTGTACTGTGTAGTTGGCAAACCGTTCAAAATTCAAGGAAACAATCAACCACAAAAATTTACCTAAGATCTCAATAAACAACTTTCTAAAGCGATATTGCTGCACGTTTATGAAACAAATGTTTCATCAGTTGATTAATACCAAAATAAAATCAAGTAAAATACATGATAACAGAGTAGATATACGTAAACGGTTTATATGTTGTGAAAATGTTTATTGTGATCGGTATAGCTTTATGGTACACATCGTGTTGAACGTCCAGCCAGGGCGGAAATACAGCATATCTAAAACAGCATAAGCAATCCTTGCTAAGCTATTCAAGCAAAAGATACACTTAGTACAGCCGTACCAACACGTTCGCTAGCCATACATAAAAGCAAGCATATGAGCATCAATATGCAATACTGTTGATTGTTAGTAATATGCAGTAATATTTAACATTTAGAAACCAGTATACGTAGCTAGTGATCTAATATAATAATGTATCTATTATAATAATATTTTGCAAACAGTGGGTTAACAACATAACTTATATTCGTTCGCAGATTCAAATCTTCTCAGTGAGAGAAGTAAAAATACTATGCACTGAACGGAATACTGTCGCCCCAACAACTTTTGTCTTCGAAAGTGAGCTAACGTACAGTTTCATTCCCGCTATGAAAATGTGTTCATCAATGCTGTGGTTGTTGCAGAAATGAATACGTTTAACTGCTGTAACGAATTTGTTTCATTGCTGCTAATAATTTGTTTATGATTTAGAAAACTTATTTCTTTTCCTTGAAGGTGTGTGTTTAGTTTTAGTTTAACTTTATAATCACACTTTGTCCGTTACTAAATAAAACATTAATTACTTCCACATTTGCCTGTAACGCACACACACACAACTAATTTAATTACATTTAACAGTTTCACAATGTCACTAGTATTTTTATTAAATGCCATTAACACTATAAATATAGGTCAAGAAAATAATGATTTAGCATAAACAATAAACAGTGTCATTCACCTGTTGCTTAATGCATATTTGCTGACCATACACTTACCAGTCTCTTTACCATTTAGTGCAAGTAAGCAATACTTATTAATGAAATTATGTATTTAAGCAAGAGAAATTACCAAATAAAGTCAGTTAGTTATCAATAGTAAATGAATGAATGAACCAAGTCTTTTCTTTTACTCTAACTCAATCGTTGGCCACTCCAGTTACAAGTGCTGGAAGGGAATTTTAACAATCTCAATTTAGTAGCTTATTCTGGTTTATGTGCCTGAACTAGCAACAACTAAAGAGACTACAAACACAAATACACAACATACAAACATTTTGGTGACCCCAAACAGCTTTGAACTTCAAGTTTCCCCCCACCAGTGGTAAGGAACCTGCAAGCAACCATTGCTGGGGGCTGATGCTGAGAGTCGATAGCGTTTGGTATACCAAAAGTACGAAATTTCGATCGTATGGCAATAATTCCGAACGCTATCGACTCTCAGCATCAGCCCCCTGGATTTAACATGCGACCACAGCGGGAGCTAAATTCAATTTGCTTAATATTGGCAAATACATCGGGACATCAGTCCAAGCATCAAGTACCAAACAAACATTTTGGTCAATCAAAAATACATTCAGCAAGGTGGTAGAAAGTACTATTATAGTCACCACTTCAACATTCGTGGAAACAAGCCCTGCAACTTCATCGATCGTCTCAACAAAAAAAATTGCAAATACCAACAATGGCGTCATTTGAAGAATTAACTGAAAAACTAATGGAAACCTGGAAAAGAATCGAGCAAATTATTCGAAACTTCAAAAAAGACTCAGCATCCAGGAAAGATGAAAACTACCTACGGGAAAGATTCAGAAGGCTGGATGAAGAGTGGTTGCAATTCGTCACCACAGATACCGAGATACGCCAGCGACAAAACTTGCCGTTGGAACATGACTATTTCCGAAATGACTACTACCAAGCCACATCGGATGCTGTTCAAGAATACAGGGAAATAGTCAGGCATTTACTAGTGGAATCTACTCAAGTGTCCATGAGAGAACACAAAGTAACTGATCAAAATCAACAAGGCGCAAAAGAAAGTCAGCCCCAGCATACCACGGTAGAAGGACAAAACAGTCTAGCTCCTCAATTAGTAAAGCTGAATCGTAGACAAGGGGCCATGATGGCATCGTTGGAACGGCTACTAAAGGATGAATTTTCACAACACGATGTCCCAACAGCAAAAAAAACTTTGCGAAAATATTGAAAGCATTCATTTTCAAATTTGCGAAATGTATGATGATGCCACTGAAACCGGTTACAATATGAATCGATTCATATGTTTAGAAGGTGTCGTGAGAGAAACCTTCAAAAACAACAGCTCCTCTACTCAGCAAAATGCAAGGCATGAAAATAATTACACGGAATCGATGCCATTGCCAAAAATCAATATACCAAAATTTGATGGTAACTATCTGAAGTGGCAAGAATTCTATGATCTCTTTTCGCAACTCGTAGTAAATCAATCTGTACCAAAGGTCCACAAGATATGGTATTTAAAAACGCACCTAGTGGGAGAAGCAGCAAACTTGATTCAACACTTTTCATCAACTGAAGAAAATTTTGATGGAGCTTGGGCTATGTTTGTGGATCGCTATAATAATAACCGGTTATTGGTCAGCAAATTAATACACGAGCTAGTGGATACTCCGGGCAATGCATGCAGTGACAATTTCAAGAAATTACACGATCGAACTCAAGAGTGCCTATTAGCGCTTAAAAATCTTAGCATTGATACATCATCTTGGAACCCAATTCTGCTTCATTTGCTGTTGAAAAAATTAGATGCTGCAACTCGTCTTCGGTATGAGCAATGTCTGTCGAACCCAAGAGAGGTGACAAAGATCCAAGAATTTTTGGAGTTTTTGGAAAGACACTTCCAAACATTTGAGGCAATGGGAGCCAAGGAAAAATTTACGCACTCAAAGTCAAATGTGTGCACATCAGTAACGGCAGAAGAGGGATCTTGTTCACTGTGTAGTAACGGGAAGCACCCATTATTTTTCTGCAAACAATTTCTTCAACTTTCGCCGCAAGACCGCCTTCAGTTTGTCCAAAAGAATAAACTGTGCTGTAATTGCAAGAAGGGTGGCCATCGGACAAAAGATTGCAGTTCTCGAAGTTGCATGAAATGTAATAAAAAACATAACACATTACTGCATTTACGCTCAAACAGACAACAGGGCTCAAACATACAGCCAAACACAAATGTGTCAGCCAACACCTCAAAAGTGACTGTCACATCAGCAGCAGCAAACACTTTGCCGTCGCGCCAGGACTATGTTTTACTTGCAACAGCAAGAGTAAGAATAACAGCACCTAATGGAAATTCAGGAGAATTTAAGGCAATATTGGATTCTGGTTCTCAAGTAAACCTGGTGTCTGAACGTGTAGTCAAGAGATTGTCCATGTCTACATCCGAGGCATCATTGTCCATCAATGGTATTGGTAATGCACAAAAAAGGACCACAAAACGAATAAATGTTAAACTGCAAGCCAGAAACAACAATTTTACAACAAACTTGGAAGCATTTGTTCTTCCAACAATCATCCCTCCACAACCGAATCAACATATTGACGTTTCGAAATGGAAAATTGCAAATATAGAATTGGCTGACCCATATTTCTATCAGCCAGGCAAGGTGGACATTCTGCTAGGCGCCGAATACTACTTCAGGCTTATAAGAGATGGAAAAATAGAGCTATCCAATAATCTTCCAATACTATTAAATACATCATTAGGCTGGATTGTTAGTGGCAGGACGTCCCTGAATCAAGACTCAGCTGACATTGCAACATGTGCAATTTCTACTACTGACTCAGGATTATTCGACAACGATTTATTAAAAGATGTCATTGAACGATTATGGAACATGGAGGATAATGGCTCATATGGAAAGGGTTAGTCACAAGATGAACAACAATGTGAAGCTCATTTCGCACAAAATACCCTGACTCACCATGATGGTCGTTTCATTGTGAGGTTACCGTTTCGTGAAAATACATCTGCGTTAGGAGAATCCAGAGAAATGGCTTTCAATAGATTCCTCAGTCTTGAACGTCGGTTACTGAAAGATCCTACCACCAGAGCGCAATATATCAACTTCATGGAAGAATATATGAAAATGGGACACATGACCGAAATAGACATCAATTCTATACTGAAGCCCAATTACTTCATTCCACATCACTATGTTCTGAAACCAGATAGCACAACAACTAAATTACGTGCAGTTTTCGATGCCTCAGCTAAAACGTCATCCAGTTATTCGCTCAATGATATAAATTTGTGGAGAAAAAAAAATATTTTTTTGCCTAAAAATTAAAATTTTTTTTTTTAAATTCATAAAAAATCCAAAACGGAAAAAAGGATCAAGTGTTATTAATTTCATGTAAAGTCACATAACCTATAAACAAAATCCGACATAGATCATAGAAATCGATTAACGCGTTCTGCTTTTATTTACAATTAAGTGAAGGTATCCCAAGAATATTGATATTTGTTTTTATTCAAAAAAGTGTCATTTACCGCCTTTTTTATAAATTTTCCCCAATAACTCCAGACTTCTGGCCATAAACTACTAAAAAAATTAAGTAAACATTTTTATAATTTTTTATTTTTATTTTATATATTTATTTTTATAGATTTTAATAAATATTGCCTAGACTTTTTCGATGGTGGTTGTTCGGGACTAGTGGCATCGCTTTCATCGCTATCATCAATTTCTGAACCACACATAATGTCAATGTGTGACTCCACTGTTGGCCCTTCTACATCTCCTGAAAATTCTTTATCATCAAGATCATCCTTGTCTTGCCACACAAGCTTCCTCCACCAGCAAATTTCCGCAATTATTGCACTCGGCGACTTTTTGCCTCTATATCAGTAAGTTTTTGTTTTATTAAAATGAGTTTGAAAAAATAAAAATTCAGTATTACCTCATTTCATATGGCATAGCAACTTGATGATAGCGTTCACCTTGTTCATCAGATTCGGTAGCCAATTGTTTGCTGAAGTAGTCCACATGATGATGTAAATAATGGATTTTCAAGGACATGTGGACACCTATTTCCGAGAATGCTCTTAACATCCTTGCGACAGAAACATCGTAGTTGTTAGAACGATGCTTTCCCAACAAGCCTTCTATTACTTCTTTGATTGCAATTGCCTGCCATGCATTCAATTCAGCGTCAATCAAAATATTGTTGAATGCGTCACTTTTAATCAGCTTTCGTATATCTGGACCATTTACTACGCCTGATTGGAAAAAATTAATGTGTTAAGATGGAAAATCATGGGAAATGAAGGTGATATTATAACTTACCTTCTTTAATTTTACTTGCGCTGAGTCTCGGGTAAATTAGTTTCAAACACAAGAAAACTTCATCTCTTTTGGCGACAGTTTTGATAAAATTCTTAACAATTCCAAGTTTGATATGCAGTGGAGGCAGCAATATCTTCTCCTTCGGCACTAGAGGCTCACGAATAATATTGGCCGTTTGTAACCTGCTGTGCTCTCTGAGTTTCCATCCGTGGCATGCATATTGGTCACCGGAAAATCGTGTGTCCCAATCGCACAAAAATCACATATATTTTATATAGCCGCTTTGAAGACCGCAAAGCATTGCTACAACTTTTAAATCGCAGCATATGCGCCACATATGTTTGGCGTAGTTAACCATTTTTAAAATATTTTCCAGTGCATCATATGTTTCTTTCGTTTCTGTACTATAGGCGACAGGAACTGAAGGTTTTTTATTGGTCTTATGCAGTAAAACCGCCTTCAAGCTGAGTTTTGAACTGTCAATAAATAATCTCCAGTCATCTGCTTCATATTTTATTTCCATTGCGTCCATCAATTTTCCTACATCCGGGCAATATGCAGAAGTTTTTTCATCATTCACAAGGAATAAACTTTGGAGTGTTGCCTCACGACTTCGATAAGCTGTGACTTTCACACCGGGTGCCAACAAATTGTTTGATTTCAAAATGGAAGCCAGCTCTTCCGATTTATGCTGTGTTAATTCCAACTTGGCAACAATTGAATCAAGCTTATTTTGATTTATTAGAATTGGCTCATTGGATACTGATGGCTCATATGGGGGATCATCACGTGCATGATATGTCGGAGCAGTCGTAGAAGAGAAAATATCTGGGATAGAAGCTTTTGGCAAGGAATGTGGTCCGAATGAGGCAATGGTGTTGCGGCACTTGCAACACCAACGTAATTATACGATTTTCTTATCCTTTTTGCGGCTCCTTTATTCGCACATGCATAGCAATTCAATGGATTGTGACCTTCGCCAGGATTGGTCCAAGTCATTGGGATACCGAATGGCATACTTTCACGTCTTCTATTTTTCCAATCCATTAGACGGTTGTAGCAGCTTTTACACACTATATTTGGTACCCAATTTTCGTTCACTATAACATTTTGGTTGAAGTACATCTCGTATGTTTGAACAAAATCAGTACTGAAATTTCCCCTTTTTTATGTGTTGAGACATATTGACCACAGCAGTAGCAAACGCTATTTATATCTGGCTTGCAAAGTTCCATATTCTGTTCAGTTTTCTTCACTTTTAAAAAACTGGAGAAAAATCACTTTTACTTTTCGCGTTCGTCGGCACTTGTTGAATGACAAAAATCACAGAACCAGTGTGAGAAAGAGCAGAAGTATAACGACAATGCATGTTTTATGTTAACATTACAGAACCAGTGTTGCCACATCAATATTTCTCTTTTAGTACAGTAGAAAAATATCAGAGAGTTCGGCTTGTGAGTGTCAATGTTTTCTCCAAATAATGTTGTGCATATCTGGAGCAAATTTTTGAAATTCACACATTTACCTAATTGTGAATAAATGAGAAACGCGTGCATCGATTTTCATGATCTATGCCTTTTTTTTGTTCATGAGTTATGTGTCTTTACGCGAAAGTAATTAGTTTTGGCACTTTTTTCCATTTTGGATTTTTTATGAATTTTAAAAAAAAAAATATTTAAATTTTTAGGCAAAAAATACTTTTTTCCCTTCATACATTCATTTTTAACTTCGAAAGTGTTGCACATATAGGAAAACGGTATAGAAACAGATTAGAGAAATTGTAATTGTTAATTTTTCTAAATTTGTTTCATCAAAATCGGACAAGTGGTTCTCGAGTTATGTTAAACTACGTTTTTGCCAAAATGTTACAACTAAGCGAAAAAATATCAAGATAAGGAAAAAATGTAAAAGGTCATAAAAAAAACTGACACATACGAACGCCAAACCCTTTGAGGGTTTTACTATACTGACCTAGTACCATCACCCTGACTTGGAATTTCTCACCCCCCAGATTGGCTGTTGTACTGTGTAGTTAGCAAACCGTTCAAAATTCAAGGAAACAATCAACCACAAAAATTTACCTAAGATCTCAATAAACAACTTTCTAAAGCGATATTGCTGCACGTTTATGAAACAAATGTTTCATCAGTTGATTAATACCAAAATAAAATCAAGTAAAATACATGATAACAGAGTAGATATACGTAAACGGTTTATATGTTGTGAAAATGTTTATTGTGATCGGTATAGCTTTATGGTACACATCGTGTTGAACGTCCAGCCAGGGCGGAAATACAGCATATCTGAAACAGCATAAGCAATCCTTGCTAAGCTATTCAAGCAAAAGATACACTTAGTACAGCCGTACCAACACGTACGCTAGCCATACATAAAAGCAAGCATATGAGCATCAATATGCAATACTGTTGATTGTTAGTAATATGCAGTAATATTTAACATTTAGAAACCAGTATACGTAGCTAGTGATCTAATATAATAATGTATCTATTATAATAATATTTTGCAAACAGTGGGTTAACAACATAACTTATATTCGTTCGCAGATTCAAATCTTCACAGTGAGAGAAGTAAAAATACTATGCACTGAACGGAATACTGTCGCCCCAACAACTTTTGTCTTCGAAACTGAGCTAACGTACAGTTTCATTCCCGCTATGAAAATGTGTTCATCAATGCTGTGGTTGTTGCAGAAATGAATACGTTTAACTGCTGTAACGAATTTGTTTCATTGCTGCTAATAATTTGTTTATGATTTAGAAAACTTATTTCTTTTCCTTGAATGTGTGTGTTTAGTTTTAGTTTAACTTTATAATCACACTTTGTCCGTTACTAAATAAAACATTAATTACTTCCACATTTGCCTGTAACGCACACACACACAACTAATTTAATTACATTTAACAATTTCACAATGTCACTAGTATTTTTATTAAATGCCATTAACACTATAAATATAGGTCAAGAAAATAATGATTTAGCATAAACAATAAACAGTGTCATTCACCTGTTGCTTAATGCATATTTGCTGACCATACACTTACCAGTCTCTTTACCATTTAGTGCAAGTAAGCAATACTTATTAATGAAATTATGCATTTAAGCAAGTGAAATTACCAAATAAAGTCAGTTAGTTATCAATAGTAAATGAGTGAATGAACCAAGTCTTTTTTTTTACTCTAACTCAATCGTTGGCCACTCCAGTTACAAGTGCTGGAAGGGAATTTTAACAATCTCAATTTAGTAGCTTATTCTGGTTTATGTGCCTGAACTAGCAACAACTAAAGAGACTACAAACACAAATACACAACATACAAACATTTTTGTGACCCCAAACAGCTTTGAACTTCAAGTTTCCCCCCACCAGTGGTAAGGAACCTGCAAGCAACCATTGCTGGGGGCTGATGCTGAGAGTCGATAGCGTTTGGTATACCAAAAGTACGAAATTTCGATCGTATGGCAATAATTCCGAACGCTATCGACTCTCAGCATCAGCCCCCTGGATTTAACATGCGACCACAGCGGGAGCTAAATTCAATTTGCTTAATATTGGCAAATACATCGGGACATCAGTCCAAGCATCAAGTACCAAACAAACATTTTGGTCAATCAAAAATACATTCAGCAAGGTGGTAGAAAGTACTATTATAGTCACCACTTCAACATTCGTGGAAACAAGCCCTGCAACTTCATCGATCGTCTCAACAAAAAAAATTGCAAATACCAACAATGGCGTCATTTGAAGAATTAACTGAAAAACAAATGGAAATCTGGAAAAGAATCGAGCAAATTATTCGAAACTTCAAAAAAGACTCAGCATCCAGGAAAGATGAAAACTACCTACGGGAAAGATTCAGAAGGCTGGATGAAGAGTGGTTGCAATTCGTCACCACAGATACCGAGATACGCCAGCGACAAAACTTGCCGTTGGAACATGACTATTTCCGTAATGACTACTACCAAGCCACATCGGATGCTGTTCAAGAATACAGGGAAATGGTCAGGCATTTACTAGTGGAATCTACTCAAGTGTCCATGAGAGAACACAAAGTAACTGATCAAAATCAACAAGGCGCAAAAGAAAGTCAGCCCCAGCATACCACGGTAGAAGGACAAAACAGTCTAGCTCCTCAATTAGTAAAGCTGAATCGTAGACAAGGGGCCATGATGGCATCGTTGGAACGGCTACTAAAGGATGAATTTTCACAACACGATGTCCCAACAGCAAAAAAACTTTGGGAAAATATTGAAAGCATTCATTTTCAAATTTGCGAAATGTATGATGATGCCACTGAAACCGGTTACAATATGAATCGATTCATATGTTTAGAAGGTGTCGTGAGAGAAACCTTCAAAAACAACAGCTCCTCTACTCAGCAAAATGCAAGGCATGAAAATAATTACACGGAATCGATGCCATTGCCAAAAATCAATATACCAAAATTTGATGGTAACTATCTGAAGTGGCAAGAATTCTATGATCTCTTTTCGCAACTCGTAGTAAATCAATCTGTACCAAAGGTCCACAAGATATGGTATTTAAAAACGCACCTAGTGGGAGAAGCAGCAAACTTGATTCAACACTTTTCATCAACTGAAGAAAATTTTGATGGAGCTTGGGCTATGTTTGTGGATCGCTATAATAATAACCGGTTATTGGTCAGCAAATTAATACACGAGCTAGTGGATACTCCGGGCAATGCATGCAGTGACAAT
The DNA here is from genome assembly GCA_963931995.1 of Phaonia tiefii. Classification (NCBI taxonomy): domain Eukaryota; kingdom Metazoa; phylum Arthropoda; class Insecta; order Diptera; family Muscidae; genus Phaonia; species Phaonia tiefii. The sequence goes on along the minus strand of OZ008368.1, from coordinate 110,426,522 downwards.
TTCAAGAAATTACACGATCGAACTCAAGAGTGCCTATTAGCGCTTAAAAATCTTAGCATTGATACATCATCTTGGAACCCAATTCTGCTTCATTGGCTGTTGAAAAAATTAGATGCTGCAACTCGTCTTCGGTATGAGCAATGTCTGTCGAACCCAAGAGAGGTGACAAAGATCCAAGAATTTTTGGAGTTTTTGGAAAGACACTTCCAAACATTTGAGGCAATGGGAGCCAAGGAAAAATTTACGCACTCAAAGTCAAATGTGTGCACATCAGTAACGGCAGAAGAGGGATCTTGTTCACTGTGTAGTAACGGGAAGCACCCATTATTTTTCTGCAAACAATTTCTTCAACTTTCGCCGCAAGACCGCCTTCAGTTTGTCCAAAAGAATAAACTGTGCTGTAATTGCAAGAAGGGTGGCCATCGGACAAAAGATTGCAGTTCTCGAAGTTGCATGAAATGTAATAAAAAACATAACACATTACTGCATTTACGCTCAAACAGACAACAGGGCTCAAACATACAGCCAAACACAAATGTGTCAGCCAACACCTCAAAAGTGACTGTCACATCAGCAGCAGCAAACACTTTGCCGTCGCGCCAGGACTATGTTTTACTTGCAACAGCAAGAGTAAGAATAACAGCACCTAATGGAAATTCAGGAGAATTTAAGGCAATATTGGATTCTGGTTCTCAAGTAAACCTGGTGTCTGAACGTGTAGTCAAGAGATTGTCCATGTCTACATCCGAGGCATCATTGTCCATCAATGGTATTGGTAATGCACAAAAAAGGACCACAAAACGAATAAATGTTAAACTGCAAGCCAGAAACAACAATTTTACAACAAACTTGGAAGCATTTGTTCTTCCAACAATCATCCCTCCACAACCGAATCAACATATTGACGTTTCGAAATGGAAAATTGCAAATATAGAATTGGCTGACCCATATTTCTATCAGCCAGGCAAGGTGGACATTCTGCTAGGCGCCGAATACTACTTCAGGCTTATAAGAGATGGAAAAATAGAGCTATCCAATAATCTTCCAATACTATTAAATACATCATTAGGCTGGATTGTTAGTGGCAGGACGTCCCTGAATCAAGACTCAGCTGACATTGCAACATGTGCAATTTCTACTACTGACTCAGGATTATTCGACAACGATTTATTAAAAGATGTCATTGAACGATTATGGAACATGGAGGATAATGGCTCATATGGAAAGGGTTAGTCACAAGATGAACAACAATGTGAAGCTCATTTCGCACAAAATACCCTGACTCACCATGATGGTCGTTTCATTGTGAGGTTACCGTTTCGTGAAAATACATCTGCGTTAGGAGAATCCAGAGAAATGGCTTTCAATAGATTCCTCAGTCTTGAACGTCGGTTACTGAAAGATCCTACCACCAGAGCGCAATATATCAACTTCATGGAAGAATATATGAAAATGGGACACATGACCGAAATAGACATCAATTCTATACTGAAGCCCAATTACTTCATTCCACATCACTATGTTCTGAAACCAGATAGCACAACAACTAAATTACGTGCAGTTTTCGATGCCTCAGCTAAAACGTCATCCAGTTATTCGCTCAATGATATAAATTTGTGGAGAAAAAAAAATATTTTTTTGCCTAAAAATTAAAATTTTTTTTTTTAAATTCATAAAAAATCCAAAACGGAAAAAAGGATCAAGTGTTATTAATTTCATGTAAAGTCACATAACCTATAAACAAAATGCGACATAGATCATAGAAATCGATTAACGCGTTCTGCTTTTATTTACAATTAAGTGAAGGTATCCCAAGAATATTGATATTTGTTTTTATTCAAAAAAGTGTCATTTACCGCCTTTTTTATAAATTTTCCCCAATAACTCCAGACTTCTGGCCATAAACTACTAAAAAAATTAAGTAAACATTTTTATAATTTTTTATTTTTATTTTATATATTTATTTTTATAGATTTTAATAAATATTGCCTAGACTTTTTCGATGGTGGTTGTTCGGGACTAGTGGCATCGCTTTCATCGCTATCATCAATTTCTGAACCACACATAATGTCAATGTGTGACTCCACTGTTGGCCCTTCTACATCTCCTGAAAATTCTTTATCATCAAGATCATCCTTGTCTTGCCACACAAGCTTCCTCCACCAGCAAATTTCCGCAATTATTGCACTCGGCGACTTTTTGCCTCTATATCAGTAAGTTTTTGTTTTATTAAAATGAGTTTGAAAAAATAAAAATTCAGTATTACCTCATTTCAAATGGCATAGCAACTTGATGATAGCGTTCACCTTGTTCATCAGATTCGGTAGCCAATTGTTTGCTGAAGTAGTCCACATGATGATGTAAATAATGGATTTTCAAGGACATTTGGACACCTATTTCCGAGAATGCTCTTAACATCCTTGCGACAGAAACATCGTAGTTGTTAGAACGATGCTTTCCCAACAAGCCTTCTATTACTTCTTTGATTGCAATTGCCTGCCATGCATTCAATTCAGCGTCAATCAAAATATTGTTGAATGCGTCACTTTTAATCAGCTTTCGTATATCTGGACCATTTACTACGCCTGATTGGAAAAAATTAATGTGTTAAGATGGAAAATCATGGGAAATGAATGTGATATTATAACTTACCTTCTTTAATTTTACTTGCGCTGAGTCTCGGGTAAATTAGTTTCAAACACAAGAAAACTTCATCTCTTTTGGCGGCAGTTTTGATAAAATTCTTAACAATTCCAAGTTTAATATGCAGTGGAGGCAGCAATATCTTCTCCTTCGGCACTAGAGGCTCACGAATAATATTGGCCGTTTGTAACCTGCTGTGCTCTCTGAGTTTCCATCCGTGGCATGCATATTGGTCACCGGAAAATCGTGTGTCCCAATCGCACAAAAATCACATATATTTTATATAGCCGCTTTGAAGACCGCAAAGCATTGCTACAACTTTTAAATCGCAGCATATGCGCCACATATGTTTGGCGTAGTTAACCATTTTTAAAATATTTTCCAGTGCATCATATGTTTCTTTCGTTTCTGTACTATAGGCGACAGGAACTGAAGGTTTTTTATTGGTCTTATGCAGTAAAACCGCCTTCAAGCTGAGTTTTGAACTGTCAATAAATAATCTCCAGTCATCTGCTTCATATTTTATTTCCATTGCGTCCATCAATTTTCCTACATCCGGGCAATATGCAGAAGTTTTTTCATCATTCACAAGGAATAAACTTTGGAGTGTTGCCTCACGACTTCGATAAGCTGTGACTTTCACACCTGGTGCCAACAAATTGTTTGATTTCAAAATGGAAGCCAGCTCTTCCGATTTATGCTGTGTTAATTCCAACTTGGCAACAATTGAATCAAGCTTATTTTGATTTATTAAAATTGGCTCATTGGATACTGATGGCTCATATGGGGGATCATCACGTGCATGATATGTCGGAGCAGTCGCAGAAGAGAAAATATCTGGGATAGAAGCTTTTGGCAAGGAATGTGGTCCGAATGAGGCAATGGTGTTGCGGCACTTGCAACACCAACGTAATTATACGATTTTCTTATCCTTTTTGCGGCTCCTTTATTCGCACATGCATAGCAATTCAATGGATTGTGACCTTCGCCAGGATTGGTCCAAGTCATTGGGATACCGAATGGCATACTTTCACGTCTTCTATTTTTCCAATCCATTAGACGGTTGTAGCAGCTTTTACACACTATATTTGGTACCCAATTTTCGTTCACTATAACATTTTGGTTGAAGTACATCTCGTATGTTTGAACAAAATCAGTACTGAAATTTCCCCTTTTTTATGTGTTGAGACATATTGACCACAGCAGTAGCAAACGCTATTTATATCTGGCTTGCAAAGTTCCATATTCTGTTCAGTTTTCTTCACTTTTAAAAAACTGGAGAAAAATCACTTTTACTGTTCGCGTTCGTCGGCACTTGTTGAATGACAAAAATCACAGAACCAGTGTGAGAAAGAGCAGAAGTATAACGACAATGCATGTTTTATGTTAACATTACAGAACCAGTGTTGCCACATCAATATTTCTCTTTTAGTACAGTAGAAAAATATCAGAGAGTTCGGCTTGTGAGTGTCAATGTTTTCTCCAAATAATGTTGTGCATATCTGGAGCAAATTTTTGAAATTCACACATTTACCTAATTGTGAATAAATGAGAAACGCGTGCATCGATTTTCATGATCTATGCCTTTTTTTTGTTCATGAGTTATGTGTCTTTACGCGAAAGTAATTAGTTTTGGCACTTTTTTCCATTTTGGATTTTTTATGAATTTTAAAAAAAAAAATATTTAAATTTTTAGGCAAAAAATACTTTTTTCCCTTCATACATTCATTTTTAACTTCGAAAGTGTTGCACATATAGGAAAACGGTATAGAAACAGATTAGAGAAATTGTAATTGTTAATTTTTCTAAATTTGTTTCATCAAAATCGGACAAGTGGTTCTCGAGTTATGTTAAACTACGTTTTTGCCAAAATGTTACAACTAAGCGAAAAAATATCAAGATAAGGAAAAAATGTAAAAGGTCATAAAAAAAACTGACACATACGAACGCCAAACCCTTTGAGGGTTTTACTATACTGACCTAGTACCATCACCCTGACTTGGAATTTCTCACCCCCCAGATTGGCTGTTGTACTGTGTAGTTAGCAAACCGTTCAAAATTCAAGGAAACAATCAACCACAAAAATTTACCTAAGATCTCAATAAACAACTTTCTAAAGCGATATTGCTGCACGTTTATGAAACAAATGTTTCATCAGTTGATTAATACCAAAATAAAATCAAGTAAAATACATGATAACAGAGTAGATATACGTAAACGGTTTATATGTTGTGAAAATGTTTATTGTGATCGGTATAGCTTTATGGTACACATCGTGTTGAACGTCCAGCCAGGGCGGAAATACAGCATATCTGAAACAGCATAAGCAATCCTTGCTAAGCTATTCAAGCAAAAGATACACTTAGTACAGTCGTACCAACACGTTCGCTAGCCATAAATAAAAGCAAGCATATGAGCATCAATATGCAATACTGTTGATTGTTAGTAATATGCAGTAATATTTAACATTTAGAAACCAGTATACGTAGCTAGTGATCTAATATAATAATGTATCTATTATAATAATATTTTGCAAACAGTGGGTTAACAACATAACTTATATTCGTTCGCAGATTCAAATCTTCACAGTGAGAGAAGTAAAAATACTATGCACTGAACGGAATACTGTCGCCCCAACAACTTTTGTCTTCGAAACTGAGATAACGTACAGTTTCATTCCCGCTATGAAAATGTGTTCATCAATGCTGTGGTTGTTGCAGAAATGAATACGTTTAACTGCTGTAACGAATTTGTTTCATTGCTGCTAATAATTTGTTTATGATTTAGAAAACTTATTTCTTTTCCTTGAAGGTGTGTGTTTAGTTTTAGTTTAACTTTATAATCACACTTTGTCCGTTACTAAATAAAACATTAATTACTTCCACATTTGCCTGTAACGCACACACACACAACTAATTTAATTACATTTAACAATTTCACAATGTCACTAGTATTTTTATTAAATGCCATTAACACTATAAATATAGGTCAAGAAAATAATGATTTAGCATAAACAATAAACAGTGTCATTCACCTGTTGCTTAATGCATATTTGCTGACCATACACTTACCAGTCTCTTTACCATTTAGTGCAAGTAAGCAATACTTATTAATGAAATTATGTATTTAAGCAAGTGAAATTACCAAATAAAGTCAGTTAGTTATCAATAGTAAATGAGTGAATGAACCAAGTCTTTTTTTTTACTCTAACTCAATCGTTGGCCACTCCAGTTACAAGTGCTGGAAGGGAATTTTAACAATCTCAATTTAGTAGCTTATTCTGGTTTATGTGCCTGAACTAGCAACAACTAAAGAGACTACAAACACAAATACACAACATACAAACATTTTTGTGACCCCAAACAGCTTTGAACTTCAAGTTTCCCCCCACCAGTGGTAAGGAACCTGCAAGCAACCATTGCTGGGGGCTGATGCTGAGAGTCGATAGCGTTTGGTATACCAAAAGTACGAAATTTCGATCGTATGGCAATAATTCCGAACGCTATCGACTCTCAGCATCAGCCCCCTGGATTTAACATGCGACCACAGCGGGAGCTAAATTCAATTTGCTTAATATTGGCAAATACATCGGGACATCAGTCCAAGCATCAAGCACCAAACAAACATTTTGGTCAATCAAAAATACATTCAGCAAGGTGGTAGAAAGTACTATTATAGTCACCACTTCAACATTCGTGGAAACAAGCCCTGCAACTTCATCGATCGTCTCAACAAAAAAAATTGCAAATACCAACAATGGCGTCATTTGAAGAATTAACTGAAAAACAAATGGAAATCTGGAAAAGAATCGAGCAAATTATTCGAAACTTCAAAAAAGACTCAGCATCCAGGAAAGATGAAAACTACCTACGGGAAAGATTCAGAAGGCTGGATGAAGAGTGGTTGCAATTCGTCACCACAGATACCGAGATACGCCAGCGACAAAACTTGCCGTTGGAACATAACTATTTCCGAAATGACTACTACCAAGCCACATCGGATGCTGTTCAAGAATACAGGGAAATGGTCAGGCATTTACTAGTGGAATCTACTCAAGTGTCCATGAGAGAACACAAAGTAACTGATCAAAATCAACAAGGCGCAAAAGAAAGTCAGCCCCAGCATACCACGGTAGAAGGACAAAACAGTCTAGCTCCTCAATTAGTAAAGCTGAATCGTAGACAAGGGGCCATGATGGCATCGTTGGAACGGCTACTAAAGGATGAATTTTCACAACACGATGTCCCAACAGCAAAAAAACTTTGGGAAAATATTGAAAGCATTCATTTTCAAATTTGCGAAATGTATGATGATGCCACTGAAACCGGTTACAATATGAATCGATTCATATGTTTAGAAGGTGTCGTGAGAGAAACCTTTAAAAACAACAGCTCCTCTACTCAGCAAAATGCAAGGCATGAAAATAATTACACGGAATCGATGCCATTGCCAAAAATCAATATACCAAAATTTGATGGTAACTATCTGAAGTGGCAAGAATTCTATGATCTCTTTTCGCAACTCGTAGTAAATCAATCTGTACCAAAGGTCCACAAGATATGGTATTTAAAAACGCACCTAGTGGGAGAAGCAGCAAACTTGATTCAACACTTTTCATCAACTGAAGAAAATTTTGATGGAGCTTGGGCTATGTTTGTGGATCGCTATAATAATAACCGGTTATTGGTCAGCAAATTAATACACGAGCTAGTGGATACTCCGGGCAATGCATGCAGTGACAATTTCAAGAAATTACACGATCGAACTCAGAGTGCCTATTAGCGCTTAAAAATCTTAGCATTGATACATCATCTTGGAACCCAATTCTGCTTCATTTGCTGATGAAAAAATTAGATGCTGCAACTCGTCTTCGGTATGAGCAATGTCTGTCGAACCCAAGAGAGGTGACAAAGATCCAAGAATTTTTGGAGTTTTTGGAAAGACACTTCCAAACATTTGAGGCAATGGGAGCCAAGGAAAAATTTACGCACTCAAAGTCAAATGTGTGCACATCAGTAACGGCAGAAGAGGGATCTTGTTCACTGTGTAGTAACGGGAAGCACCCATTATTTTTCTGCAAACAATTTCTTCAACTTTCGCCGCAAGACCGCCTTCAGTTTGTCCAAAAGAATAAACTGTGCTGTAATTGCAAGAAGGGTGGCCATCGGACAAAAGATTGCAGTTCTCGAAGTTGCATGAAATGTAATAAAAAACATAACACATTACTGCATTTACGCTCAAACAGACAACAGGGCTCAAACATACAGCCAAACACAAATGTGTCAGCCAACACCTCAAAAGTGACTGTCACATCAGCAGCAGCAAACACTTTGCCGTCGCGCCAGGACTATGTTTTACTTGCAACAGCAAGAGTAAGAATAACAGCACCTAATGGAAATTCAGGAGAATTTAAGGCAATATTGGATTCTGGTTCTCAAGTAAACCTGGTGTCTGAACGTGTAGTCAAGAGATTGTCCATGTCTACATCCGAGGCATCATTGTCCATCAATGGTATTGGTAATGCACAAAAAAGGACCACAAAACGAATAAATGTTAAACTGCAAGCCAGAAACAACAATTTTACAACAAACTTGGAAGCATTTGTTCTTCCAACAATCATCCCTCCACAACCGAATCAACATATTGACGTTTCGAAATGGAAAATTGCAAATATAGAATTGGCTGACCCATATTTCTATCAGCCAGGCAAGGTGGACATTCTGCTAGGCGCCGAATACTACTTCAGGCTTATAAGAGATGGAAAAATAGAGCTATCCAATAATCTTCCAATACTATAAAATACATCATTAGGCTGGATTGTTAGTGGCAGGACGTCCCTGAATCAAGACTCAGCTGACATTGCAACATGTGCAATTTCTACTACTGACTCAGGATTATTCGACAACGATTTATTAAAAGATGTCATTGAACGATTATGGAACATGGAGGATAATGGCTCATATGGAAAGGGTCAGTCACAAGATGAACAACAATGTGAAGCTCATTTCGCACAAAATACCCTGACTCACCATGATGGTCGTTTCATTGTGAGGTTACCGTTTCGTGAAAATACATCTGCGTTAGGAGAATCCAGAGAAATGGCTTTCAATAGATTCCTCAGTCTTGAACGTCGGTTACTGAAAGATCCTACCACCAGAGCGCAATATATCAACTTCATGGAAGAATATATGAAAATGGGACACATGACCGAAATAGACATCAATTCTATACTGAAGCCCAATTACTTCATTCCACATCACTATGTTCTGAAACCAGATAGCACAACAACTAAATTACGTGCAGTTTTCGATGCCTCAGCTAAAACGTCATCCAGTTATTCGCTCAATGATCTAATGTATGCTGGCCCAACAGTTCAAAGTGATCTTTTCTCAATACTTGTCCGTTTCCGATTACCACGATATGTTTTCACCACTGATATCGAAAAGATGTATCGACAAATCTTAATACATCAAGACGATAAAAGATACCAGATTTTTTTATGGAGAGCGGATCCGTCATCTCCCATAAGATATTATCAATTGAACACAGTGACCTACGGAACTCGAGCTGCTCCATATCTGGCTACAAAATGTCTTCAGAAAATCGCCAACGAAAATCAAATTGATCATCCGCTAGGTGCCCAGATTTTAAAGGACTGGTTTTACGTAGATGATGGACTTGGTGGATCAAACAGTTTAACTACAGCTATTGAATCACAACTACAGTTAATTCACATTCTAAGAAAACATGGATTTAATTGCCGAAAATGGAGTGCAAATCACACTAAACTTCTACAAAACATTCCACAAGATCATCGTGAAGTAGACCTTGATTTCAACAGCAACGATAAGGACTCTATTAAAACTCTGGGTTTAATACGGCTACCTAAAGCTGACCACCTTTGCGTTAAGGTAAAGGTAGAACCAGTAAATGTTATCACAAAACGCACAGTAGTCTCAGACTTGGCACAACTCTTCGATCCACTTCGACTTTTGGCTCCGGTCATAGTTAAGGCAAAAATGTTTATTCAACATCTGTGGCAGCTAAAATTAACATGGGATGAAGGTCTGCCAGCAGATATCAATTCAACCTGGACTAGTTTTCGTTAGAATTTAGTCGCATTGAGCAATCTGAAAATAACGCGACACATATTCAAGGATAATATACCAGTGACCACTCAACTGCATATCTTCTCGGATGCTTCCGAAAAGGCGTTTGGAGCTGCAGCATACATTCGAGCTAGATTTAAAGATGGCAAGGTTATGGCACGTTTATTATGAAAACAAACATTGCCGAGATTGGAATTATGCGCAGCACTGTTAGCTGCTGAGCTATCTCATCGTCTTCGAAGGGATATGCAAATAAAGGATTTGCCAATATTCCTATGGACGGATTCCGAGATTGTATTATCATGGATATACTCACAATCGTCATCTTACCAGACTTTTGTTGGCAATAGAATATCGCAGATACGAACAGTAACTTCACCAGAACAATGGCGGCATGTCAACTCAAAGGATAACCCAGCAGACGTCTTGTCACGAGGACTTACAGCAAGGGCATAGTCCGAATGTCATTTATGGTTTTTGGGACCACTGTTTCTTCTTGGAAAACAAGAGTGCTGGCCTGCAAAATTCCTGCCAAATCTTCAAGATTAAGAAACTACAGCGGATAGTATCGTATGTTCGTCGGTTTATTCAAAATTGCTCTGCCGGAAGATCAGTGAGGTCAGAACTGAAGGCCCTTTCACCTGAAGAACTTGATGCAGGTATTGTGATAATTATTCGTGCCATCCAAGGCATTGCTTTTCAAGACGAGTTAAAGAAATTGATGAATCAACAAGAGATCGGGAAACAAAGCTCCATATCCAGTTTATCTCCGTTTATTGACAAAAATGGTGAACATCATCCAACGGAAGTCCAAACTAGCACATCGTTAGATGAAATTAAATATCAATATACTCCGACCGCAACTAAAAATATGCGGTTATCAGAAAACACCTTATGTTTAACACTGCTAGCGATGCTGCTTATATTCATTTTGAGGAAATAGGTTCAACTTCTATATCTACGAGTCAGTGGCATTTAGTTGTATACTATGACCTTGCCACATATTGGACTGACACAGCATTCTTACTTAATCGAACCAGGTCTCTGCGACAGCTTTGTATGAGAATGATACACAACTCATCATGTCTCAACGTAATAGAGCATTTCCAGCATATTGAAGCTGACTTAAGTTTGGACAACAGGCTGCTATATAAGTCACGAAACAAAAGAGGAGCTGTTGACCTCGTAGGAAACTTAGCACACTCATTATTTGGCATACTAGATTCCGATTATGCTGAGAAAATGTCATCAACAATCACAAACTTGCAGGAAAATGACTCATTCATGCTGAGACTGCTAAAGGATCAAACGTCAGTTGTAAATTCTACAATGAACATCGTCAAACATGGTCTGACAACCGCTAAACTCAACTTCGATACTCTCCAAGGAAGAATAAACGAAATAAACAGAAATGAACAGGCTCTAAATGACGAATTATATCAGACCAAATTAACTCAACTATTCAACTCAGGCGTTATGCAACTCTCTCTCATTGCAAACAAGTTACAAAAAATAAAAAACCTGCATTTTGCATGTATTAACTGACACTCATCATGGAAAAATTAACCCGTTGTTACTGACCCCAACACAATTGGAAGCAGAAATCAAACAAATTGAAATTCATATGCCTCAGTCTTTGGAATTACCTGTTCCTGAAGATGATCTATTGGAACTATACAAACTGATGAAAGTAAAAGGTGGACTTACTCAAGATCGTGTGGTATTCAGCATAACGTTGCCATTAATAGAGCATGACCATTTTCAGCTGTACAACTTAATTCCCGTCCCTAATCGCATAAATAACACTATGGTGACAATTAAAACCTGCAGTCCTTTATTAGCCATAAACAAACATCGAGAACTTTCAACTTTCAACATCTCAACTTAAAACTTGTGATGTCATCAGCCAAAATCTATTTATATGCTACAACGTACAATTGCGATACAATTTTGGCGCAGAAACATGTTCATGTGAAATCAATTTGTTCAACAATAATACAACATCAAAGTGTCTCTTACGGACCCTCTCAACAAATGTAACCTGGATACCTTTGACTCATGAAAATCAATGGATATATGCAACTTTAGCATCTACACAAGCAACAGCACTATGTGAAAAGGAGATATTACCATTAAGGTTCGAAGATTCTGGCTTATTGGCCACTAAGCCACACTGCATTCTTAAACATGACTTTATCTATGTGTCAGGCCAACAATCTATATCAAAAACGCTAATATCATCCTACACAAGTCTTGCAAACGTATCTGAATTATCAGAACAACAGCTTACGAAGGATAAACTAATTACAATCACCAATTTGTCGTCACTGCCAGATCAATATGAAAAACAAATCACTGAACTGATATCACTACAACATAAATTGGAATCAATTAAAATATCTGAAATTCAACATCATATAAACTCAACACACACTAGTATTGCATATTCCGCATTAATCATCAGCGTGACGGCAATAATAATCTTGTCGTGTACAACTGTGTTTCGCAAAAGAGGACGCACGGTTCAAATAACTGACATGCCACAACATGAATCAACCAATCAGCACAGTCAACCAACCAATGATGGATCAACACCTGTGCCAACTCCACGGCAGAACTTCACCTTTCAAGTTTAACAATGACAAGGATGACCATTTTCTGTTGACCGATTGGTCAACGCGGGGGAGAATGTTTAGTTTTAGTTTAACTTTATAATCACACTTTGTCCGTTACTAAATAAAACATTAATTACTTCCGCATTTGCCTGTAACACACTACATTTAACAATTTCACAATGTCACTAGTATTTTTATTAAATGCCTCTTTACCATTTAGTGCAAGTAAGCAATACTTATTAATGAAATTATGTATTTAAGCAAGAGAAATTAACAAATAAGGTCAGTTAGTTATCAATAGTAAATGAATGAATGAACCAAGTCTTTTATTTTACTCTAACTCAATCATTGGCCACTCCAGTTACAAGTGCTGGAAGGGAATTTTAACAATCTCAATTTAGTAGCTTATTCTGGTTTATGTGTCTGAACTAGCAACAACTAAAGAGACTACAAACACAAATACACAACATACAAACAGTGTGCTTAATTCTGAACCTGTAATATGCAACCCTAATTGAAACTGTCGTCTGTCAGAAGATTGTGGTATTTCAGGGTTTGTACGTCCATGTGGCCATCGTATTCTGCTCCTACAAATAAAATAAAATAGATGGTGGTATTACTAGTAAGATTCCTATTCATATATGTGTAGAATATATATGGATATAGGTATATATATTTACAAGCGCCAATTTTCTTCGGCATCGAGCCCGCGATCTTACAGAGCGATCCAGACCATTTTCTTCAACTACTACCGTGGTTTATGTTAATCAGACTGTGTAGTTTTTGGAAAGAAGTTCCTTATCGCAACTTTTATTATGATATAACCCCGTATACAACCCAGTATTATTATGATATAACCCCGTATACAACCCAGTATTATTCTGCATACTTTTAGAAGTTCGAGGTTTTCATTTTGTTATTTTATTTTATTGCATACCTTTAGACATAATTGGTAATTATTACTAGATTTGTAGTCAGGGGCGTATATGAGGGTTGTTTTCTTTCATGTTGGCTTTGTAATTGTCATGCCCATGTGAAGTGTGCTGGCTTCTATGGATGGCATTATGACATAATTACGGCTAAGGAAAGCGGGCTTCGCTGAACATGTTGGAAGTATAGGAAAATCGATGTTGATTCTTATACGCTTTTATAATATAACAATGTGCTGAACAATTTAAAAAAAAAATTACATAAATATCGTATTATTTATATACTAAAATCTATGGTCTAATTAAATCTAATAATTTTAAGATAGCCACCTCAAGGTTTTGGTTTTTGGCATTAGTGCAATATCTTTATGCGATATGTTAGTATTGTATCTAAAATCACCAACATTGTACGTTGTACTTTTTACTGCTGTAATATTTGCCCTTCTGTAGATATGATATGTGACGGGAATCCCATTTGTATCCTCGTATTGTTGTTTGTCAAGGTATATAAACACCTCGGGTGGGACAAACCCTTTTCGTAATGCATCACTTAAGCAATTTGCATATGTATAGTAGGGAGCCATTATTAAATTATTTTCATAATTTGTTCTACAACATAGTATATGTTTTCTTATTAAATTTATGATGCAATTGTCAATTCGAATTACATTAGTCTAATTATACTTATACAATTTCTTATTAGATATATACTTTGCGTACTGACTTTGTGCTTATCTGTACAGAGAAGTAGAGACTCTTAAATATTTCCTTTCAAATTGTTCAATGAACGCCGGCGATATGTTGAACCAGACAGGACAGCCATATATTATGACAGGAGGAATTAACGTTTGATACATACAGGTGGCCGAAACACAATAGTCTCACAGTTGTTGGTGTTTATTTTTAAATACCAACCAAGGGTATACTCCTCGTCCATGGTGAATGAGTTTTGAATTCCCTCATTAATATTAGATATTGTCTTATCAGCATGATAAATAACAATATCATCGGCGAATGCCGAATAGTTTGATTATAGTTTGTTATTATTATTATAGTTTGATTATTATTGACGTTTATGAAAAAAATGTTTCATC
>OZ008368.1:109677738-109811932 GCA_963931995.1 Phaonia tiefii | reverse complement strand
GTGATTTATTTCAATTTTGTAAATCACACAGTACGTTGTTTGCCCTTATTACGTGCACAATTTCAAATTTATCCACTCCCGCCCTTAAGTGAAACAAATAAATATTTTATTGCAAAATAATTTATTTTCGAGTTATAATTTACACTAACAAAGTGCGTGATATTTACACAGTGTAAGTGATAGCCAACATACACACACAAACAAAACACAATTTTCTGTATTTAATACACAAACCTTACCGATTGTTAATTCCCTACTGCTTCTCCGGTTTGTCGGTGTTTCCATCAATTCCCGCCGGTTTTCCTGTGAACAAACTAACAAAATTCGTGCAACTATTGAATTTATTTACGGAATTATCAATTTGCTCACCATTCGTTTGTTTTTCCCTTTCGCTGTCTGTCCATTTACTTATTGTGATCTGTTACGTAGTTGATCAAACTTTGTATCAACTAAGCCAAAAGTGCTAAAAATTGCCAAACCCAATAACAGAGCAACCCTGTTGGTTTGAGGCCGTGCAACAACAAATACGTACGTACAAGTGGACAGACATAAATACTAGCAAAGGAGACGAAGAAAATAATAAATTATTGAATTTATTAAAATTTAAAATCATTGTGAGCAATTCTTTGAAAAGTTTTAAATAAATATAATAATAAAAATTATTACGGTGAAAAATAAGTGTGTTGTAATAACCAACAGTTAACTTAAAGTGAAAAAGTTTAATATCACAAAACACTGTAAAAAGAAAGGGCAAAACAAGATCAGGCCCGGTTTCACAGCGTCAGTTAATTTTAACTTAACTTTAAACAACCCGACGGAGGGGAATTATTAAAATTTTTTAAAAAATAAACTAAATAAAGTCGGTAAATCGGATAATAAGTGTGGTTTGTATAAATTGTGTGTTGTAATACTTGCCTAGAGCTAATAAAGTATATTGCACGTTAACAAAGAAACGTTACGATTAATATTTCTGATTGAAATTCCCATTTGTGAAAGTTTAGTTGCAAAATTAATATGGCGCCAGGTCGTAGACATCAATCGTCACCCGACAGACAAACCAGTAGCAATAAAGTGAGATTACAAAAGGCCACAGTAGTGAATAATATCGCCAGATTCAAGCGCTCTCTGAAGGAAAGCACAATTTCGGCAAATCCTATCGAGTTAGAGTGCCGCCTCGATATTCTTAATTCGTATATCGAACAGGCGATGGTATAGCAATCTGAGCTTGATATTTTAGATCCTACTAATGAGGAAAGACTTGATATATAGGACTTATGCGTTTCAACGAAAAGTCTGCTTATTGCCAAAATGGGCAACAATAGAAGGTCTAGTTTTGCGAACTCGACTATGTCCTACCCAGCTCATAGCAGTAGACTTCCGAGTATGAAACTTCCAAAATTTAGTGGAAAGTACTCAGAATACAAAAACTTTATTGGCCTTTTCGAAAATTTGGTTGATAATGACCCAATGATACCAGATATTGAGAAATTCAACCACTTAATATCTTGTTTGTCTGATTCAGCTCTAGGAACGGTGAAAGCCTACCAAGTAACCAGTGAAAACTATTCCAAGGCATTGGCAAGTCTTAAAAGGGTTTATGACAACCCATGTTTAATATTTTTTGAGAATATTTCTCAGCTATAATGAGAATATATTATCATCGTCTGCCTTGAGGAGCTTGACACAGTTTCAGCCATTTATGACTCGCTTTTGTCAATCGGGGACGATAAGAGTATATCTAATGCAATTTTGATACACCTTGTCATGGGAAAAGTTGATTCAGTCACTCGTTCAAAGTGGGAAGAACAGTTGAATTATGATAAACTGCCTCTTTGGAGTGATTGCGAAGCCGCGTTGAATAAAAGATATCAACACATTTCGGCTGATGAGTCGTCAAATTCGAAGCCCAAACCAGCTTACTCAAGTAGAGCTGAGATTCCAAAGAAGAAAAACGCCAAGTCGCTTTCTTGTCAAACTGACACAGCACAAAACAGCATAAAGTGCATATTTTGTAGATCGACACAACATTATGTGTCCACATGCCCCTCATTTTCTGCAATACCGGTACAACAAAGATTTGATTTTGTCAAAGGCGTTTCAGCTTGCATTAACTGCCTGAAACCGGGACACACAGTTACGAAATGCAAAGCGTCTAAGTGCCGAGTTTGTAGCCGCTCACATAATACTTTACTGCATAAGTATACCACTCCGGCGCACACAGGAGAAACAAGTTCTAATCCAGACCAGCCCTCTACTTCACGGGCATTTGTAAATTGTTCGTCTTCTAATGAAGAAAGTGTTGTTTTGGCAACAGCCCTAGTTCGTATAATGGACAAATTTGGGCATTATGTCTACGCAAGGGCTTTACTGGATTCCGGTTCTCAAATAAACTTTATAACCGAGGAACTAGCACAGAGGCTACAAATTAAGAGGGAAGATGCAAGTTTAAATTTACTGGGAATTGGCAAGACAAATGCAACTGCAAAGTCAAAAATTCAAGCGACTTTAAAGGCTCGAATGGAATCACGAGAATTCACATCGGAATTTTGGGTGCTTCGGTCGATATCAAAATATCAACCCGATAAGATAATTTCTACATCTGGTTGGGATATTCCGCGCAACTTAGAGCTCGCTGATCCATTATTTTTCAAACCTCAACGAGTTGATATTTTGATCGGAGCTGAAATGTTCTTTGATTTGTTAAGTGTTGGACAAATTAAAATGAGTCCTGACACTCCAGTCTTGCAGAAAACTGTGCTGGGGTGGATTGTGTCTGGAAAATATAAAAGTTCAAAGACTGCTGAAATCACTTCGGGCCACGCTAGCACGCCATCAGAAAGCGATAAATCTCTAGATGCAATTGTGCAGAGATTTTGGGAACTTGAAGAAGTTCCAAATGAGGCAAAAGTTCTTTCTTTAGAACAACAAAAATGTGAGGAACATCTATCCAACAAATGCCGTCGGGTAGATTCAAAGTGGCACTACCATTTAAAGAAGACCCTAACCTCTTGGGTCATTCTTTCGACACAGCAAAACGGCGCTACCTCTCATTAGAGCGTCGGTTGTCAAAAGATCCTCAAGTCAGAGAGATGTATAATGCCTTCATGAAGGAATACATTGATTTAGGCCACATGTCTATTGCAGACAATATTAACTTTGATAACCCTCACTATTTCATACCACACCAATGTGTATTACGCCCTGAAAGTACGTCAACCAAACTTCGGGTGGTTTTCGATGCCTCGTGTAGAACCGCATCACAAAAATCTCTCAACGATATTTTGATGATTGGGCCAACGATTCAACAGGAGTTATTTTCTACACTTATCCGCTTTCGTTTGCATAAATACTCAATGACGGCTGATATCGAGAAAATGTACCGTCAAGTACTGATTGACGAGGCCGATACAGACTTTCAGCTTATTCTATACCGTGAAAATCCTGATGATAACCTCAACATGTACAGGTTGAACACGGTCACTTATGGTACCTGGTCTGCTCCTTTCCTGGCAATAAGATGTTTAAATCATTTGAGTGATTTGAACAAGGAAACATTTCCAAAAGGCTCTGAAGTCATCAGAAAAGACTTTTATGTCGACGACCTTTTGACGGGAGCAGACTCATTAGAGGAATTAGAAGAAATCAAACTTGAAGTTTCTCAAATTTTATCGTCAGCCTGCTTCAATTTGACGAAATGGTTTTCAAACTGTGTGAACTGTGACGACTCGTCAAGTTCTGAAATTATGTTGCAATTCAGCGACGATGCTACTAAAGCGTTAGGCACATACTGGCATCCTAAGAGCGACACACTAAAATATCGCTTAGATTATACGTTTCAAAATGTGAAGGCTACAAGAAGAAACATCTTGTCAGTTGTAGCCAGACTGTATGATCCCCTAGGATTAGTGTGCCCATTGGTAACTAAGGCCAAATCGTTAATACAAGAACTTTGGCTTCAAAAATTAGGCTGGGATGAATCAATTCCATTGCACCTCCATACTGCGTGGGAGAATTTCAAGGCAAATTTATATTTGCTGGACCGAATTGAAATCCCAAGACATGTCCTAACTTCTACCACGGCTAGTTACCAAATCCATGGATTTGCAGATGCCTCTATAAGAGCATACGGGTGCTGCATTTATATTCGGAGCAATATCGCCAATGAAGTTTCATGCCGTTTGTTAACAGGAAAATCGAAAGTGGCTCCTATCAAGACGAAGTCTCTGCCGAGACTCGAATTGTCGCAGCGCAATTATTGGCGAAATTATGGTCAAAGGTTAATCCAATGATGCCTGGAAGAATCGAGAGTGTAACTTTTTGGTCCGATTCTGAAATTACCCTTTACTGGATAAAATCGCATCCATCAACTTTGAAGACATTTGTTTCAAATAGAGTGATCGATATTCAGGAGTTGTCTGCCCATGTCAACTGGCGACATGTGCCAACTAAAGAAAATCCAGCTGATATTGTCTCAAGAGGGTGTAACGTCGACGAACTAGGAGACTCATTATGGTTCAACGGTCCTCAATTCCTACGTCAGGATTGCCAATCATGGCCAGTTAACCCCAATTTTGAGCTCACTGCAGAGCAAGAGTCCTTAGAGAAAAGGAAGACAGCTGTATTTATCGCTGTTAAATCCCCGTCAAACTCAGTTCTAGAATTAGCCGACAAAATTTCATCGCATCCAAAACTAATACGCACATTTGCATATGTACTTCGATTTGTCGAGGGAGCTCGTAATAAAACCAAATACAGCTCCTTTGTTCTCACGCCAAAAGAACTGAATTGGTCATTCTTAAAATTTGTTGAAATAGTCCAGATAAACGAGTATTCTGAGGTTATTAAAAAACTTAGAAAATCAGAGCCACTGCAGTCTAATTTGCAAAGACTGAACCCCTTTATTCACTAATACAGGGAGGAAAATCGCACTTTCAGATTAATAAGGGCAGGCGGGCGGCTGCTTAACGCGCCAATTCCATACGATGCAAAATTCCCTCTTTTAATGCCGAAGAAATGTCCATTTATTGAAATATATTTGCGAGACTTGCACGTTAAAAATTGTCATGCCGGTGCCAAGGCACTTATTGTGCTTCTTCGCAACAAAATTTGGCTAGTCAACGCCAAAGAGGAATGTAGCAGGACAATCCGTAAATGCTTTCATTGCTTTCATTACAAACCGAAGTTAATGAATCAGATTATGGGGAATTTGCCCGCTGATAGAGTGAGGGCATTACGGCCTTTTAAAATTTGTGGAGTTGACTTTTGTGGCCCAGTAAACATTACGTTGAAGATACGTGGCCGTCCTTTGGCTAGTCAACGCCAAAGAGGAATGTAGCAGGACAATCCGTAAATGCTTTCATTGCTTTCATTACAAACCGAAGTTAATGAATCAGATTATGGGGAATTTGCCCGCTGATAGAGTGAGGGCATTACGGCCTTTTAAAATTTGTGGAGTTGACTTTTGTGGCCCAGTAAACATTACGTTGAAGATACGTGGCCGTCCTCCAATTAAAATGTATATTGCAGTGTTCGTTTGTTTCACTTCAAAGGCTGTACATATCGAGTTAGTGTCTGACTTAACTACCGATGCATTTCTTTTGTCTCTTCAAAGGTTCGTAGCCAGGCGAGGCGTGCCGGCGAAATTGTACGCCGACAACGCGACCAACTTTGGCGGCGCCAACACCGAGCTGCGGCAATGGAGGGAGAAGGTGGCCAGCGACACGAAGGTAGCGTCATTCGTCGCAGAGAAAGGGGTAGAATTTGCCTTCATACCCCCCAGAGCTCCACACTTCGGCGGTCTTTGGGAAGCAGCAGTGAAGTCTGCCAAAGGTCTGCTCTTGCGAACCGTCGCCAACGCGTTGCTCACTACAGAAGAGATGCAGACGGTACTAGCCGAGGTGGAGGCAGTACTCAACAGTCGACCGATCGCGCCACTCAGCACCGACCCCAACGATGGGGAGGCACTAACCCCCGCACATCTGCTAATAGGGGAGGCTCAAGGCACGCTGCTGCCCGAATCAGCGCTAGAAGAACCGGCCAAGCTAACGTTCTTGAAGAGATGGCAGCGTATCTCCGCACTCAAGCGGGCATTCTGGTGCATCTGGGAGAGGGACTACGTCCGAGGACTGCAAGAGCGAACCAAGTGGTCCGAGGTGCGCCCAGATCTAGTCGTCGGCAAGATCGTACTCATTCACGACGACAATCGCCCGCCCCTGCAATGGGCAACAGGACGAGTAGAGGCCGTAATCGCCGGCGGAGACGGCAAAGTAAGGGTAGCAGACGTGAGGACGAACAGCGGCGTTTATATGCGCCCAATCCATAAGCTGGCTCTTCTGCCAGATGATTGAAGACGGAGTCCTTCAATAGGGCCGGGATGTTTGGCCAGATGATTTCTTCTCTCTCTCTCTTCTCTTCTTTTTCTATTCTTTTAACTGAACTATTTCTCTATAATTTGAATTATTTCCTCTTTTCTTTTCTGTCCAAATTAAGTTAAGGAATTCCCTAGGTTTAAGTCAATCTTAATTAGTAACCCTTTTGTTTGTTTAACTGTCATTCCGCTAGGGAAATTCTGTGTAAAGTGTTATACTGTCATAGGCTATCTTCTTTATAATCTCCATTTTTAAATAATAAATGAATTGCGTTTATTACATCCGAATCGACCGGTCGCATAATTGTTTTTATTGAGCGAAATTTAAATAGGTTAATCAGCCCATAAAGATAAAGACTCCCCTAAAAACCATTAGGGATAAACAAATAATAATAATAATAATAATAATAATAATAATAATAATAATAATAATATTAATAATAATAATAATAATGATAATAATAGTAATAATATTAATAATAATAATAATAATAATAATAACAATAATAATAATAAAATTTGTGAAATTGTGAAATTTATTTAGTTTTTTCCTCCTCTAGTAAAATTGTCAAAATGTAATTGTAACTAGTGTCTAAACTAAAGTAACGATATATTTATTATTTGTGTTAATTATATACATACATAGAAATCGTAGCCGTACTTACGGTGCATTTACACGGGACAGTTTGAGACAAGATAGTTGAAAATATGTATTAGTAGTCACAAAGGGAAAAATAGTTTGAGTAACGTACGCGTCCAGCCAGTTATAAAGACAATACAGTTTTAAGCAACCGCCAACAGTGTCGTTTCCGTAAATTTCGTGTTCGGATTTTTTGTTTCTTCGCTAATTTGCCATTGTGTTTTGTCCTACTTCTCCAAATTACAATGAAACTAATGTACTCTGGAAAATTATTAGTATTCATGTTCATATGTTTGTATTGTCAAACAATATTTCCATAAAAGTTACTTAAATTTTCAAATACAAATATATTTCCCAATTTGTAAGGCTTTTTTCTCAAATTACTACGAAACGTCACCGGTCTGGGCCGTGGCTGAACTAGTAGAGGTTGGAGCTGAACTAGAGTGATGGGGTCATAAGAAAGCAAAATCAGTTGTCCAAATGCGCCAATCTCTTCTAGTTCAGCCATGATCTGAACGCTTTTGTCATATCTCTTGCCGAAGTTACTGTCGTTGAAAAATCGGAGACAGTGCAGAGGCAAGTGAGAGAAGTGTAAGTGTGGTGGTAAAAATGCGTGAATGTATTGCTACTGTCGGAGCAAAACTGTCCCGTGCAAACGCCAGGTTAGGTGAACGAGCAGTAAGTTATACTTTTTTGACGAAATTTATATTAAGAAACAGTAGAGGATTTTGAACATCAAATAATATTTTGTAAGGTCCCTAACCCCTCGGGGTTGTTCGCACTGGTTCACGACAGAGCAAAATGAGTATCAAATATTTTCTTTGTACAAGGAGATCTTGACCAAATTTTGAATAATACACATCTTGTTTGTCTGCCACTAATAATGTAAACATTGCCAATAGCTAAAGTACAAATTTCTTTGACAAACTAAAAAAATAACTATTTTAAAATCATTCCAGCTCTCGGGATCTTAATGTCATAAAATAAAGTAAATGGTGTCATATTACACCCCATAAATTAATTGGGGAATTGAGGATTTGAAGATTGAGGCGTTTGAACATCAAATGATATTGAATTCGTAGAAGGACACGATTAATATGTTCATGCTTCCACTAAATTAATAGAAAATGAAATCGACTTTCGTGCTCGATTAAACGATTATGAGTATCGAAATAAAAATAGTTGACCGTTAAATCGATTTTCGGATTTGGTTACCAATCACTACTAGGAATTTCGTAATGTCGTCATATAACTCGAACGTTAGCAATCGTTCGTCATATACTTCGAACGTAAACATTTCAAAATTCCAGCTATAACATGTACATTAAGATGTTAAAGACCATCATCTTCGCCACGGTTAACACGCCCTTTCCATGCAATAGTCTCCAATCAATTACCAGAAGGACGATTGCGAATCAACACATTTGTTCACAATGGGCGGTATAGGATTTAACCATGCATTATTGGTTATGGTAAACTTTAGCGTTAGCAGTGTTGTATTAGCCATGTGTTTCAAGGATTTGCTGCTGCGGTTATTCTTGCTCCGACTCGCATGGTGTAAACGTTCATCGGCATCACACATATTATCTGGTGGGTATAAAATAAATAAATAAATGGTTTCCCATTACATCCCATGAAGGGACTGGGGAGAACTTCTCACAATCACTGAGCTGTGCGCTTTCTAGTTTTCACTCACCGATTGGGACCTACAGTTTTACACCGATTCCGAACGGTAATTTGAGAAGCTTTTTCATGGCTAGATACTCGATAGTGTCGCCGTCACTATGCGAGGTGACCGTCGTCGAAAGAAAATTTTTAGGTGGTCAGAGCCGGGTTCGAACCCAGGATCTCATGTACAAGAGCCGCGCACACTAACCATTGCACCACCGACGGCCACATCTGGTGGGTATAGTTTCTATAATAACAGTTTCACGTGAAATTGAGCTAATAAATGGACTAAAAAAAGTTCATACAACACGTATGATGTGCAAAGTAGAGGCTTTTGAGACTCTGGCGAAAATTACGAATTAGTTTTTTGTAGGAGTTGTGTAAAAATTGTGCCAAAGTTTTATTATCATCGTAAGCCTTGGTGGTAATAAACCAGTATAAAGTTGTTTTCAGAAAATGGTGGAATTTGGTTGCTGATATCTCGGCAATGAAAAATGCGATCGTAAATAAGATAACAAAACCTTTATTTCGTTTGATTCTTGGGCGAAATGAATTTTCATAGTAACAAAATCAACAGACTTGCTATTCCGTCTTCATTAAAAAAAATATATATAAAAAGGCGGGGCTCTTGTACATAAGACCATGGGTTCGATCCCTGCTGTGGCCATCTAACTTTTCTACCGCCCAGTGGTGCGACACTATGGTGAGTAGCCACAAAAAAGCTACTCAAAATACAAATATGTGTAAAATTCGGTTAGTACGTATCATAGAGGGGAATTTTGCACGTTTGGGGCTCTTTTGTTTGACACGACTCGAGAACGACTAGTCAGATTTTGCTGCAAACAAATTTGGAAAAATTAAGAATTACTTCAATCTATTGATGGACTGTTTCTCTACATAATCAACACTTTTGCAGTTATAAATAAATTTTTGAATTAAAAAAATAATTTTTTTTCCTAACAAATTAAAATTTTTTATTCTTAAAAATCATGAAAAATCCAAAATGGGAAAAGTGTCAAGTTTTAATACTTTCACGTAAAGTAACATAACCTATGAACAAAATGAGACATAGATAATAAAAAACGATGAACGCATTAATTTATTTTCGTATGTTTGCTCCCTTTACTTTCTCGCGTGGTGGTTCGCTTTCTTGTTCGGAGTCTGTATAGATGAGCATCTGTCCTAATCTAGACAGAAATCAATTGTTTTTAATCAGTCAGTTAACTTAAATTTTGTGACCTACCCTGGGAGGAAACTCCCATTGCCGAGATCGTACGTCGTTTGCGACCACGAAGAAATATATGCCACCAGCGAGTCCAACTTTTTTTCCTTTGTATCGCGTTTCCATGGGCATGGGCAACTAATGGAAGCGCTCGCAATGTTCATCCGGCTCTGAGGATAGCTGCTTGCTGAAGTATTTGAGATGGTGCTGCAAGTGAATGCAAGACATGTTCGTTCCAATTTTCCGGAAGTATTGCAACATCTTGATTACAAAAGCGGGGTAATTGTGTTGTCGCTCCACGCAAGGTAAGCATTACCGATTAAAGCATCTTTAAATTCTTTTAATTTCATGAGCATCCGTATATCGGGCCCATTGAGAACACCGTCCTTCAAATTTTATTTTCTAATTCGTGGGAAAATATTTAATCCAGAATTTTCGGTTGATTTACAATTGCCTTGAAGAAGTTTGTGACGATTCCCAGTTTGAAATGGAGAGGGGCCATGTGGACGTTCTCCATTGGCACGAGTGGATCATTTACGCAGTTGTGTCATTTCTCCATTGAATCTCGAGCAAGCTAGTCATGCGCTGGTATTGGTTTCCTTTAACTCGGGTATGCCACAGACACTAGATCCACATATGTTTCGTTTAGCCTCCTTGGAGACATCTTAGTATCGCCACGACTTTCAGATCACAATTAATTTGCCACATGTGATCAGTGCAGCAAACTTCATCCATAATTGTTTTCATGGAATCGTACGTGTCACTCATATTTGTGCTGTAGCTAATGGGAATGCTTGGTTTTTATTATGTTTATGTAGCAAACCGACTTTTAAGCTTGATTTCGAAGAATCGATGAACATTCGCCAATCACTTGCGACGTAATTAATACCCATCGCCTCCATGCGTTCCCTTATACCGTGGCAATAATCAAATACGTCCCCTTCGTTGATTGTGAAGTAACGTTTGAATACCAATTGCCGTCTTCGACCCAGTGACTTTGATATTAGGCTCCTTCAAAAGCTGGGCAAGTTTTTCTGCCTCACGTTGATACAAGTTTAATTCTCCAACAGTATTGTCCATTCTTATTATGGTATTGGAGTTATTTTGTTCGATGGGCCGGCTTCTGGTATTGCTTCATATGTGAAATCCGATTGAGCCATTGTTGCAATAGCAAAATAAGTTTCTCTGTCAGAACTTGGAAGCGGTGGTATTGGCATTTGATCCGAATGCGGAAGGGGTGTTTGGCCAGTTTTAACACACGCAAAGAAAGAAAACGTTTATTGCTTGGTTGCCGTAACAATACTTTTATTGATTTGTATTAATTTATAAATCGCAATCGTTCATGCAGTTCTCCGAAATAAACTCGTATATCGCAAATATGTAACACATTGTTGCAAACTAGTTCTATTTTGCATTACAATTAAAAAAAACGTTTGTGATAACTGAAATTAGCCATTTTTCTAATCAGAGTACAGATTACGAACAACGTAAATTTCTCTCATTCTGTAGACTGTATACACAGCCTTATCCACTCGTTTGGCATACACACTCACGCATATACATAAAAGTGATCACAGACAATTGTTCTTTGTTTGGGAGTTTCAGCGATGTAGAAAGCGTATGTATTGTGTTTGGTTGTATAACAACTAGGAAATGCAAATTCCCGGACTTTATCATTTCCCGGGAAAATTAATAAATTTCCGAGATCCCGGAAATTCCCGATTGAACTGTGAGTCCCTTATTTTGTAACTTTTTCAAATATTGTATGTCAATTTTGTGCCACAAAAGGTGACAAAGAGTAAATAATGTAGTTAAGTGTATTGCAATATGTAACGAAATGTAATATTTGATGCAGTTAATACTAACGTACAGTATTTACAATTTTGCACCATAATTAAAAAACTTACCTAAAATTCACTCCAACCATATCTAAATCTATAACTGATGTGGATAAAACTAACGAATTTTTTATACACTATCACTTATCCGTGCAATGATAAACAGCATGCTCTGCTTATATTCAACCGATAATTGTTTAGCGGCTACAAACTCCATTTGAACAATGACCGCCTTGTGACACATTCTGAGGTAAAATTATTGGTGTCAATTTCGTACATAAAGTGTTAGTTTAAATTGTACAAAGCTTGAATATAGATGAGTTTGGCAAAATAAAAGTTTAACTTTTTTTTTCCTAAAATGTTGATATAAATCTAAAAGTATTGCTCAGATATGTAAGAAGATACATCAACGATTTCATTAACCCCCAAACTTTCGTCTCTGCTACTAATATGTTCCATTACTGTGATAAATATGTTCCATAATTGTGGTTAATATCTTTCACTGATGTAAGAAGCTGGTTTGGAAATTTAATCATCCCTACATGACTGATGTAACATCAAACCTTTATTACCCATTGTATAATAGTTTACACTTCGGTATTTCGTGGAAAAATTAAATTTTAGTATTTTGATTTTGACAAATGACGCAGCATAAAAATTCTGACAATTTCACAGTTATGTGGTGGAGCATTGTTGCACAAAAGCTAGTAAACATTGGTGTTAAAACAGACTGGCCTTATTGGATACAAATCAGTTTCGACGCTTTAATGACATAAATGTTAAATGTTTGACTAATAAATATATACAGTAATAAAGAAATAAATTATTGAAAAAACCATTGACGTCTAAACCTCAAAACTTAACAATTGCATTATTAAACTTTTTTTTTCTCCAAAATGGACAATTGACGTATTCGTTGCAGCAAAAACAATTGGGTTACTTGAGCAACGCAAAGATGACCATTTAACATATCTAGTAAAACATTCGATACGATACAATCGTGTGGAGTATAGAACTTTTCATTGCAGCAATGTAAAACAACTAAAGAAATTGTCGGATCTCTACGAATTATCGTTTTTATTTCAGTGACCAGATACTAATATTTTACGAAAATACAATAATTTAAAACATATAGAATATCCTAGTGCAAAAAGAGTTTGCTAGATTATACTTTTATGCTAAAATAGTTACACGGGATTATCCGATAAAATTCCCGGAAAGCGGGAATTGAAAATGGACGAAATTCATCCGCATTCTCTAATAACAACAGAGAATTTCGTACAGGGTTGATAAAGCTTATTGCTGAGAAGGGAGCAAGGCAGGAGCTAGTGATTTCCACGGGGATTTTTATTAAAACACAAATTGAGTAATAAAAGGCTTGAATTTTCCACAAAATATATTTATATTAAAATTCCTATACATGTAACGAACAAAATATAAGAATTTAAAATGAAAAAATTATTTATAAATTATAACCTACTTTTTGGTATGAAAACCACCAGAAATTGCTTTTAAAATTGGAACTAACTATTTGTCTCTAGTGACCGTCGGTGGTGCAATGGGTAGTGTGCGCGCCTCTTGTACAGGAGATCCTAGGTTCGAACCCTGCTCCAAGCACCTTAAAATTTCTTTCGACGACGGTCAACTCGCTTAGTGACGGCGACACTATCGAGTATATAGCCATGAAAAAGCTTCTCAAAATACCGTTCGGAATCGATGTAAAACTGTAGGTCTCATTCAGTGAGTGAAATCTGGAAAGCGCACAGCTCAGTGATTGTGAGAAGTTCTCCCCGGTCCCTTCATGGGATGTAATGGGAAACCATTTACTTATTTATTTATTTATTTGTCTCTGAGCCACCGTGAATTTAGCCAACTTGTTTTAAGAATTTTTATGTTGAAAATGGGGAAAAATTTGTATTTATAAAAGTTTTGCCAGATCGTTGCCAATCCTATGGGGATTTTTGAGGTGGCGCTAACATTCCCCCCGCAGTATCGCAAGAAGCTTGTTCGCCGCCTGACTTCTGTTGAGGAGCGACATCCATAATTTCCAGTTTGGTAACGGGTCTCTCTACTATCCCCCGTTGAGTAAGCACTGTTGCACTTCGAACTTGTCCGTCACTTGCCAATCTCGTCTCAAGTACTTTACCACGTAGCCATATATTTCCCGGAAGGGTCAACAATGATCACTAAGTATCCCTGACATAAAGGTTTCGATTTTTCGTGCCACTTCGACCTACAAGTTAACGATGGTAAATATTCAACCAGCCACTTCCTCCAAAATATGTTCGCATATTGTTGCGAAATTAGTCAGTTTCGTTTTAATAGTATTCCACTGTCGTTGCATGTAGTCATCGGTTTAAGCCCACTGGAACTTCCTACTAGAAAATGATTCGGACTTATAGCTTCTGCAGTATCTTCTTCAACTGGAACATATGCAAGCGGTCTCGAATTAATTAAATCTTCGACTTTTATAAACATGCTTAACAGAAGTTCATCAGTAGGATGTCTTGATGGCATAATTTTATATAAAATCGTTTTAACCGAGCGTACTAAACGCTCCCATGCGCCTACCATGTGGGGTGAAGCTGGAGGATTGAGAGCCGATTTCGTCGTGGTATTAGTGAATGTTTTCACCAACTCATTTTGGTCAAATTCCATTAGGGCTTCTCGTAACTCTCTTTCTGCACCGACGAAATTCGTCCCATTATCACTGTAGAATTCATGTGGGATTCCTCTACGTGCCATAAAATTGCGAATGGCAACAATTCAGGAACTCGTAGTCAGAAAATGTGCAATCTCAATATGGACCGCCCTAATGGTCAAACACGTAAATAAACAACCACAGCGCTTTTACTTGTGTCGGTTTACCGTAACCAGGATGGGTCCAAAAAGTCTATTCCAGTATAGGTAAATGGAGCGTAGTATGACGCAAGACGGGCCCGCGGTAGCTTTGCCATCTGCGGATTCTGCGGTACAGCTTTCTCAATTTTACACATTTGACAACAACGAATTATAGATCTGTATGTTGTACGAAGTTTTGAGACAGAGTAGTTTTGTCTGAACTCACTGACAACTGTCTCATGGTTACCGTGGTGAAACCTTTGGTGGTAGTGTAGAAAAATTAATTTTGTTACATGACTTTTGTTGGGCAATATTAAAGGCCACTTCTGTTCTAGAGAAACATCTGCCATGTCGGTTCTGCTATCCACGCGTAAAATTCCATCGTCTAAGTAGGGTGACTTAGTATAAATATCGCTGGATTTGGATACAGAGATATTTGACTTCAGTGATGAAATTTCCCATTGATATTTTTCCAGTTGTGCTTGCTTATAAAGCAAATATTGAGCATTAAGTAACTCATCCTGAGTTAATACTCCTTTGACTTTACAAGTTTTACGAAAGTTATCAAAAAAACGCAAAATATAGGCTGCCGTCCTGACAAGATAAGTCCATTTTGAAAACCTTTCTGCATCAACAAATATGTCAGATTTTGTTATTTGGTATACATGTTGTACCCGCTCCTCCTCTGTGGAAATAGGGTGGATCTCTGTTTTAGGCCACTCCTCTTCAGGTCGGAAAAGAAAATCAGGTCCACTAAACCATCTGCTGGAACTAGAAATTAATGGAATTTTTGACCATTTTGTTGCATCATCAGTAGACCTCAGATTTTGCATATTTGCAAATTTTTGTAGGATTAAGAAGTTCGTTTCATTGAAAATAGAATCGGAATTTATATGCATATTTTTAAATTTTATGTATATTTGCATAAAATGCATATGCAGAATAAATTCAAAATCTATGCAAAATATGCAAAAAGATGCAAAATATGCAACAAAAAATATCTAATTTAAAAAAATCAAAAAATATAAACACGATTCCGATAGAAATTTTATTACATTTTATTAATTATTATCTGATATTAAAGTGCAAGAAACTATATTAAATACATAAGATATTTTGAAGTTGCAAAAATATGGTACTATCCACTGTAGTTAGTGTTGCAATAAATAATCATAAGTTTTTCTAAATTTGTAATTGTGAGGCTTTGACGTTTTTCACCAAAAACCATTTTATAAGCTGAAAAGCTTCTCTCAACATCACAGGATGTTAATGGTGTGAATTTATATTTATTAATATTTTCATTTAAATCGGATACAGACAAATCTTCAGCACCAACATTTAAAATATTATTTAGTTTCAAAATATTACTGAAATCGGGATTTCTTTTTAAAATTGGTTCAAATTTTTTTTAAACCGTTCCTATTTCACCAGTTGTGTTATGAACAATATTTTCAGCTTCTTTAAACAAATTTATTGATTTCGGTAAGGGTAGGCCCTTCGCTTCCAAGGAAGTTATAATTTCGGCAAGCCTCCCGAAATTCGATTTTATATATATAAAATCTGGAAATAATTGCGGATTTCTTTTGCCAGCATGATAGATTCAGCATCTTCTGGGTTGAGTGTTTCAAGAACCTAAAATACATATAAAAATTTTTTTGTTTATAAAATTGTTTGTTTATAAAATTACTAAACAAATCTTACCTCTGTTATTCCCTCGATGTTATCTGCATAAAATGTTTCCGCCTTTAACCAAATACCACATCTGGTTATGATCGGTTCTGGTGGTAATTCTTTATTGAATATTTGTTTGTAGCGTTGTACTCTGAGCGGAGATTTTATGAATTTTTTTTTTACACAGGATAAAATGACTTAACGATAGGGAATGAGGTTCTTACTTTTTCAGCTATTAAATTTAAACGGTGTTCCAAACACGTTACGTGAATGAGATTTGGGTAAAAAACTTTTAAGTTTTGACCAACTTTGATCATATATGATGCAGCATCCGCAACAAAACTTTTGACTCATTCCCATATGGCCACAATATACGAATGGTGTCGTTCACAAATCGAGAAATAGTGGAATGATTTTCTTCTTCCAACTGCTTACATGACATTAAAAATTAACATGAGGTTTCATTTTCGCTCAATTTTCCAACAATCAATTTCGCGACACATCGCCCTTGTTTGTCGGTTGTTTCATCCACTGATATCCAAACGCTTTCGTGTTTGATATTATCTGGAATTTTTTGAATTGATTGTTGGTAACATTTATCTAAGTAGCTCTGTCTAAGAGTGCTTTCGTTCGGAATTATTTGGCCAGTCTATTTCTTTAAAAATCCAATAAATGTGGTGTTGCTTAACACTTTCCACGGTATATTTGCCCCAACAAGCGCTTCACATAAGTCCAGTTGAAATTCATTGCTATCAGGAATGTTGCTGGATGTGTTGGTAGAAGTAGTGACAATATCGCCATTTTTATGTATGGATGATTTTGATCTTCTGTGAACAGAAGTAGCAATATGCTGTACCAGTTGAAATTTTTTTTGCAACGAAATCTAGAAGTATAACAAACATTAGAAAGAACGTTTATCTAAACAATCAGGCTTATTGAAAACAAATATTTGCGTGAAGAAAAATCTAAAGATTAGTTTGCAATAAGCATGAATATTTACTTTTTACCTTTTTGTCGCAAGTTGTGCATATTATATGATTTTCATGAATTTTAAAACACTTTTCGGAAAGGCTATTAAACCATTTGTCCATCAAATTCTTCTTGTATTTGTTGATATTTGGTATTTTGTTTCTGTAAGACCTTTTAACACTTTCACTTATTAATTATTATTGTTCAAAATACAAAACGTATGTATGTAGCAGCACGGCAGATAAAACACAGCGACTTTTTTACTTGACTGTCTTAAACGATCATTGTTAGGTATGCAAAAGGACCAAGAAAGTCGTAACAACTTTATATGATTTTGTTGTTGTGCTGTTATAAAAGAATATTTTGTGTTATGGTGACTTAATATTTAATAGTTGCCATAAATAAATGTAACTGATATGAAACCAATAAATCAATAATATAATTAATGGTAAATAAGGAAAGTAACAATAAAGAATTATAACAATATTAATAACTAAATAAATCAGCAATAACTTCACTTCAGGATATATGCAAAAAGAAATAAAATGGTTCTATATTTTTTTGGCAGCTTTCTACTAATAGGTTTTTAATATCATCTTGTGCACCTTGCGCTTATAAAACCACCGATAAATATTGGAATGTACGTATTTTAAAAATAAAATAACTTTTTGCATATTTTTTGCATAATTTGCATATATTTTGCATATATTTTGCATAATTTTTTGCATATTTTTTGCATATTTTCTACATATTTTCGATATGTACTCAAATTTTTATATTTGAACGATAAAATCTCTAAATGCAAAGTTCGGTGCCAATCGGATTTAAAATGAAAAGTATGCAAAATTCCGCGGTCTAATCATCAGCGACATTGTGTTTACTTGGTATCCAATTCCACTCCAAAATTTCAAAAATTCCGTAATCTTGAATGCGACAAATTGATTATATTTCCGGTGATCCGAATTTATCCAGCCTAGTACAGTTCTTGAATCGCTCCCAAAATATTTCCAAGAAATTTTTATTTCATGGCTTTCAATAACATATTTGGCAAAACGAGCCCCAATTAGAGCTGCCATCAGCTCAAGTCGAGGGATGGATGTAATTTTCATTGGTGCCACCCTAGTTTTAGCACCAACTATAGCACCATTTGTGATGTGTTAACAGAATCTAATAAATCATCAACATAATGATTTTGTTTAATTGATTTTTCAGCCAAAGGATATTTAGCTTCAAATTTATCGGCATTTACATTTTTTATATATTGTGATATGCTAGGCGTGCATGTAGCTCCAAATATCATCACATCCATTACTAATACATCAGGCGATTTGTTTTTATTGCAGGCACGCCTGAGAAATCGTTGATCATCACGATCTTCTGGTCTTATGTGAACTTGATGAAACATCTCTTCGATGTCAACACAAATAGCCACAGCATATTGCCGAAATTTAAAAAGTATTGACGGTAGGGAGGCCAACATATCAGGGCCTTTTAATGAAAATGGATTTAAAGACAATCCGCTAGATTTTGCAGCAGCATCCCAAACGACTCGCGATTTACCGGGTTTATTTTTTATTAACAACTGCAAAAAAAACTTTCCCATCGGCACGTTTTATTTCAGATTCATCCAACTTACGTATGTGGCCTTTCGACAGGTAGTTCGCAATTGTTTTCTTAAATATTTGAAAAAGCTCATAATTTTGTTTTAATTTCCTCTCTAGGCAGGTTAGCCGCTTTAAAGCCATATCAAAATTGTTTGGTAATTGAAAACAATCAAATTTCCATAGTAATGGTACCTCATAATGGCCATTCTATTTTAATTTTGTAAAACTGTGTAATAAATTTAACGCGTGTTGCTCATCTTCAGCAATTAGTGGATCTTTTGTGTTTACTCCTACGCTTTCAAGTGTATACAAATTTCTAACCAACTAGTCTACATTGTCATCCCTTGTTGAACAATCACAAAGATGAAAAATGAAATGATTACTTGTATTTTCTTTTTCCGGCACTACTCCATAAATAAGCGAACCGAGTTTTGTACACACAGCAACTGGCTCATTTAGCCCGATTAATAGTTTCGGCAGTGCATTTGTAGTTATGTATAACTTTTTATTGGTAATTTTCAACAGTGGCGATAACGCTGAGACAACATTTGGTAGTCCAATTTTTGTGTCGGCAGACCTAATGTATCAACTGCGCACACATTCATATTTATTCGTTATTTGTTTTCACCTGAAATTGTAATATTTAATTTCTTTGAATTTCTTTCACTTCTCTGCATACCTGCCGTCCATCGCAAACACAAGGGATTTGCGACACCATTTGCTTCCAGTTCATTCGCTATTGATTTGTCCATCAGGCTTATAGACGATCCTACGTCGATGAATTCGAATGTTTCCATAGTTTTATTTTCTCCATGAATTGTTATTGGAATAATTTTAAACAAAATGTTTCTAATTTTTTCACTGTGACAATTATTTATTACTTCTTCCTCTTCGTCAATATGCCTATTGTTTACGTTTTCAGTACTTGGCGATGCTGAATAGCGGTGTAATGAAGGATGGTCATTATGTTCACATTCTTCCTTACCGCACTTCTTCTTTCGCCTACACTCTCCGCTATGCAAACATAAACAACATTTAAATTGTTTGTGCTTTCTCACCACGTTCCACTTTTCACCCCGATCTAACGACTGATGGGTTAGACAGTCACTTACTGTCTTACAATTGTTGTTATTGCAGACGACACACCTACGTTCATCATTACGAGAGTGAACATAAGCTCTCCTACTTGTGGATGGTTTGTCGTCGAATGCGCTGCTGCGTCTGCTACTGTTAGTGCTGCTACTGTTATCGGTGATTTGTTTTCTTGCGTTGGGATCGACTGCTATAGAACTGGCTGTTAATCCAAGGGCAAATAACCAATTGTCAAATGCAGACAAATTTGGTTTTTAGTTTTGATTAGTAAGCTGGCATTTTAGAGTTGGCCATTGCATTTGATATGACGATGGGAGTTTTTGGAGTAATTGCTGGAGTAAACAAGAGTTGTTTATTTCATCTGTTAAGTTGCCATCATTAATAGTGGCTATCAAACTACGGACATTAATTGCAAAGAAGGTAAGTGTTTGAAAATTATTTTCATTGACCTTTGGCGATAAATTAATCATATTTCTTATTGAATTTAATATTTTTTCAGGTTGGCCATACAGCATGCGGAGAACACCAATGACGCCAGGGACGTTGGAGGGGTGGACGAGCATTTGTTGAACGCTATGGAGAGCGTCGCCTTTTAAAGATTTTTGGAGGCGGATAATGTTTTCGGCGTCCCTGATGCAGCAGATGGCGGCGGACAATTCGAAGGTGGAGACAAATAAGGGCCATTCTTCAGGGTGACCCGTGAAAGTAGGCAATTCCTTTGGGACAGATTGACTGGCGTTTATGCTGCTTTGTTGAAAGTGTGAGTTATTTAAATATTGTGTTTGTGATGGGATTGTGCGAATTGTTGAAGAAAGTGGTTCATTGTTAATTAACGTTTGCTGATTTTGAAAATAATTCGCAGTGCCGAGTTTGAATTTTTTGGTGGAGGTGGTATAGAGGAGTGTATATGAGCAGGTAAGTTGGCAAATGTCACTGCACTCGGTTGGTACGTGGAGGTCTGTATTGCAGAGGATAAAGCTCTACTTGAATAACCACTATTAGTGGTAGTAGCCATAGCATAAGTGGGTGCAATGGATGAAATCAGTGCGTTGGAGACCGACGACAAGTTATTGTGTTGTGACATTTGATTGGTATGACTGTATACAACGTTTGTGTTGTTATTATTTTGATTTGTTATTCTGGTGGGAATATCAAAATATGATGTTTTATTTGGCAAGAATGCTGCTTGCGGAAAGATAGAATTATTCATATCGTTTGTGAGATTTTGTTGGGGAACAGTGGGAGCAATTCCCGATATTTGGCAATTCGCTTACCCAAGCCCGGACGGACTGTGACTTACTGGACGAGGCGTCACTAATGTTATCAGCTTCTTCCAAAAGTTGATATTTTTATTTAAATATTTGCGTTCTAAGTTTCTTTCTTCTTCCAGTCGGTGTAATTGTAGTTGTAGACTACGAGTTCGGGACTGCTGAGAATCAGAAGAACGATGACTTGTGGTACTGTGAATGCCTGAGGCTGGCTTTTTGGCCGAACATTGTGGGCAATTACCGTTCGGAATCGGTGTAAAACTGTAGGTCCCAATCAGTGAGTGAACACTGGAAAGCGCACAGCTCAGTGATTGTGAGAAGTTCTCCCCGGTCCCTTCATGGGATTATTTTTTATTGTGTGCAATTGCAGGTTATGTCATTAGCGACTTTTGTACAACTTGTGTGAAATTTTCTTTGGAACTTGATGCAAATTATCATATTTTTGTCAGGGGGATTGGGACATAGTGAACAATTGTGATCATTTTGTTCGTGTTATTGTTGACCCTATGAATCTGATAACTCCATTTTGTACTTACTGAGAGATTGACAGGGTTGTTGATGACGCTGTAGGTGACCCAGGAAGAGACGAAGTAGACCACAAAAGAAAAAGCTAGTGATTTCCACTGGGATTTTGAATAAACCACAGATTGCGTAATAAAAGGCTTGATTTACTCCACAAAATGTATTTATATTAAAATTCCTATACGTGTAACAAACAAAATATAAGAATTTAAAATGAAAAAATTGTTTATAAATTATAACCTACTTTTTGCTATGAAAACCACTAGAAATTGCTTTTAAAATTGCAACTAACTATTTATCTGTGAGGCACCGCGTATTTAGCCAACTTGCTTTAAGTACTTTTATGTTGAAAATTGCGAAGCCTTATGTACGCTAATTGACATTTAAAAGGTTTCGTTAAAAAATAATGAATTGACAATCTGAAAAACTTTTATTTATAAAAGCGTTGCCAGATCGTTGCCAAAACTATGGGGATTTTGGCTAACACTTATATTTTGGTACACATTTTGTACGTTTTTGATTGCCAAATATATATACAAATACTTTTATTTAAAATGCCGTTGGAGTAAACCTAAGTTTCTTATCAAGAAATATTTCATAAAACATATTAAAAAACCAACCCGTAAAAAACATAGATTTTGACTATAAATTCTTTGTATATGACTACCCATATTTGCATCACATCTTAGAATATGTACACTAAGGTGGACCTTGAAATTACATTTTTGCGATATTTTGGTAGATGAGGGCTCTATTCCGTGCCTTTTTGAAAAAAAATTACAATGCCGAAAAAAAAAATTAAAAAAAAAAAACATTAGGGGTTGCGCACGAGCCGAGAAAAAGGTCCACTTTGCCAAAATTAGGGGGGAAATTGCCATAGGTCATCAGGGGTCACCCGTAAGGGGGAAGAATGTATGGCCGACCCCCATTAACTTTTTACCGCCAACATTTTCCCCCAAGACACCCACCCCCTATCTCCTCCCCTTAGGGGGGTCACCATACAAAAATGGAGGTTGCTCAGTATTTTCGAAAAACACCATAGGTCATCAGGGGTCACCCCTAGGGGGGCAAAATATATGACCGACCCCCATTAACTTTTCATCCCCAACATCTTTTCCGAACAAACTTACCCTCTATCTCCACTCCTTGAGGGACTCCCCATACAAAAATAAAAGAAGCTGTAATTGAGTAGTACTACTAAGCACTCTTAATATAATATAGTCAAATTAACATATTTTTGTTCGCTGATGGGTATTTCTTGCGGTAAGAATCGATAACATGTAGTAAATACTGTTTCTCTTCTTCGCCTTGACACAGTATTCTATTATAATCTTGTATCATTTTTACTCCTCTTTCGGCAGTGCCGTTCACAACGCGCAAGTTATTTACAATTCTACGACCTTCTTGATAGTCTGCGCGAGATTTCCAGGTTGCTGGATTTGCAAGAATGAAATCTTGCGATATTCCAAATCGTACAAATAAATTTTTGGTATTATGAGAGACGAAGTTGCTCAAGTCTGTAGCCAAGAATTCCTCATTCACATCTTTGAATTTCACCTCGATTTTTTTAACGCTGGTGCTTTTGATTACGACGCGAGGAGCTGGGGGAACCGGGTCGTCTTCTTCATCTTCTTCACCTTCTTCGTCTTCTTCATCTTCTTCACCTTCTTCGTCTTCTTCATCTTCTTCACCTTTTTCGTCTTCTTCATCTTCTTCACCTTCGTCATTCTCATTTTCTAGCAATGCTTGGGCCATTTTGGCCTTCAACTCATTTGAAACCTTGTCATCGAAAAAGGCAAGGGCTATGTGCTCATCGGCGAGATACCATAGGTGACCGATAAATTTCTTTATCATTACCCGAGATAAGTCCTGGTCAACGGACTTGTACTCGACGATGTCCTTCAAAAACTTCCAATCTTGATTCGGCGCCTCAGCTGCTCGAGAAGAACCAAACCATGCCTTGACGTAAAGTCGCACCACAAAAATACAAACGTGTCGAATACCATTCAATTCACATACTGATAAGTGAAAAGTTCTCCGAAACAAAAACATCTTGATGCTGTAAATGGCTTTTGCCATCCATCGAGCATGGGAAACGGGTCCTGGAGGTCGGAAATGGTAATTCTCAAGTTTTTCACCCAGAAACAAAAGAATTAATTGTAGCATTTCTTTGTAGTCATCGCGAGGGTGTTTCTCCTTCAATTGATCTAAGCAAAACTTCTTTATGCCGACTTGCATTGCCACAGGAATTTTTCTGACGACTTGATCGTCTATCAAGCCAGAATGGAATGGTTTAACCTTTACAGCGTCCCATTCCTGTTTGAAACGGTCAAAGCAAGGAACGCCTGGTGCACTGGTCTTTCCCATTTTTGTCTCAAAAACTTCCCTTAGCACCAGTTCGTATACGTGGTGTCTGCAAGGTAAATATAAGATTTCTCTCTCCAACAGCCGCTCAAGAGCAACTGCGGCTCCGGAGAATGGGCCACTGTTCGTTGATGTCGTGTCGAAAGAAAGTCCTTGTATTCGATGTGTCATATGCCAAGATGCCAACAGTTGATAAACGGCATGTGCTATTCTCCGGCCTTTCCCTTTCCCATCTTCTACTTTGGGAACTCCAAGAAGTTGTTCTTTTTCTCCGTACGAGACAATTACCGGTAGACGGTCCACCTTCTTTGTACCCACAAAATCCAAAAGCATTTTGCCATCCCAATGGACTACGAAGGATTTAGCTGCGATAAGCTGGAGATGAATGAAACGCGTTGAAGAATAAGAATTCTGAATGAGAGCAAATAAATCTATGCGATCTTACTTCTGGATTGTCTTTCACATAACTCAGCATGTTCTCTCGATTTGAACGCCGACATCTCCGAAGCGACGTACGGTTTATTGTGTATTGTTGAGGATCGCGTCCAAATGCTTCTGCCGCCGCTATCATAATGCCGACCGCGTCTCGGTCAGTCACTTTGCACTTGTCCAAAGCTGATAGGACTCGTTCAGTAAAACATTGTTTGTAACCTCTTCTGTCACCAACATTTGACGGGCCAGCTTCTGCCGGGAAGTTTTCGTCCTGTCTCCCATTATCATCGCTTGAATCACTGCTTGAAAATTTAACCACTGCAATTGAACGAATTTCATTTGAATATAAACATTGGACGAACACACAAAGCGCGAAATAGCTTACCGCCTTTAGCGAACCGATCTCTACTAGATTCCGTTGCACGTTTGCGTCGCAACTCTTCTTGTTCTTCGCGCTCAGCTTTTCTTTTCCTCGTTCGAGTATCAGTAGCGTCCACACCTCCCATAGTTCCTGGCCGGCCATCTTCTCTTTGCTTTAGCAGAAACTCAATGTCTTCGGTATTTGTCATTTTCTCAAGGGCGTTGGCGTGTGCGATGTCGAAAAGATTATCCAAGCTATCAGAAAACGTATTCTCTTTTTCTCTAGTGGACTCAGTCTTTCTGTGAGATGACTTTCTTAAAGCATCCCACTCATCGTGCAGCGCAGCTATTTTTCTTGTAACATCTCCTCTGACTTTCGTCGGAATAGCTGCTTGGCGCCAAAAAATCATCACTGCGTCCGCGACTATAACCGCACTATTTTTCTTCGACATGCTTCGTTTGCGAATGTTGAAGAAATGCATTCTTAGCACTTGCTTCTTCGACGGTAATTTGTTCCCCGTAATATTCATGCTTGGATAACCAATCAAAAAAATATCGTCGCGCGATCTAAGTCGTGTTGTCATCTTAACTTTTAAAAAACGGGAGAAAAATCAATTTACTTTTCGCGGTCGTCGGCACTTGTTGAATGACAACAATCGATGAATGAACTGCTATTTATAACTACTACGTATTTTGCAATATTTTACTGCCAGGTACTGATGAATGGGGGCATCTGCTAAGGGTGCCTATGTACCTGATTCAGCACGTGTGCGTTTCAAATTTTTCAAGACTTTCCAAACAATGACCACTCTTGAATATTGGTGGAATTTCTGTAAAAAAATCAAAAAAAATCTCGATATTGTGCAACTGTAAATACATAGGTTTTCAGTATTTTTGTATGGGGAGTCCCTCAAGGAGTGGAGATAGAGGGTAAGAGGGTCGGTCATATATTTTGCCCCCCTAGGGGTGACCCCTGATGACCTATGGTGTTTTTCGAAAATACTGAGCAACCTCCATTTTTGTATGGTGACCCCCCTAAGGGGAGGAGATAGGGGGTGGGTGTCTTGGGGGAAAATGTTGGCGGTAAAAAGTTAATGGGGGTCGGCCATACATTCTTCCCCCCTACGGGTGACCCCTGATGACCTATGGCAATTTCCCCCCTAATTTTGGCAAAGTGGACCTTTTTCTCGGCTCGTGCGCAAAGCCTAATGTTTTTTTTTTTAATTTTTTTTTCGGCATTGTCATTTTTTTTCAAAAAGGCACGGAATAGAGCCCTCATCTACCAAAATATCGACACAAGGTCCACCCTAATGTACACCTAACCAACATACCCAATTTTGTTCAAATACCGTTAACAGGAGCAGAAATAATGGATTTTTAGTTTGAGATTTGTATGGGAGGTACCTTTATCCAACCCTGCCCATATTTGCAGCAGTTCGTAGAATATGTACACCTAACCAACATATCCAATTTTGTTCAAAAACCGTTAACAGGAGCAGAAGTAATGGATTTTTACTCCTCAACCACCTGGCATATATTTTTGGTACATTACCACATAGCATAACATGATCATTGTTTGTAAAATTTTGTGAGGCAAGTTTTAGTAATTAATATTGGATCACGGGAAAAGGGTTAAAAATCAATCCAAAGTTTTTTCGGCATGCACTCCTGCATGCAGACAGTGAAATTGAAAAACTACGAAAAATGTTGTCCATCGAACCCATGGTGTCACAAAAAAGGCCATAAAAATACAAACTTTACAGCAAAATTAGAGGACCCCGGACAAAGATCGGGCTAGAGATCTGGAGTTTTATCTGAAAAATTTATTTATTTTTTGTCTAATATTAATGTGCGCAACAACAAAGGTTCATCACACTCTTTCCAATTCATTTTCGAGCCCCCTTTATTAGACCCCAAGGACCTTATAGGTCTGACCTGCAATCAAATACCCTGCCAGTAGGTAAAATACAAAAACCCGGTGAACTGGGTTTGCCTCCCGAAACCGTTCATAACAACGAAAAAGAAGGCATAAAAAACCCCTATTTGTTGACGACCCCCGCAAACGTTATAAGGACCACGATTTACGTATATGCATTTGGACTGTAAGAACTCTATACAGATCCGGTGAAAGTATCCAATTTGTAGATATCCTCGAAAGACATAAGGCTGACATTATCGCTAACCAGGAAATGCGATGGACAGGACATGGTTGCACAAAAAAACGAAACTGCGATATATACTACAGAGTAAAAATATGAATTTGGTTGCGGATTTGTAGTTGGCAAAAGACTGCGACGTCTAGTCTCTAGGTTCAATCCTGTGAGTGAATGTATAACCACAATCCGCATAAAAGCGAAACGTTTTTATATTTCCCTAATTTGTGTGCATGCCCTGAGAGAAGAGAAAGATGATGATGCCAAAGACATATTCTACGAGCGCCTAGGCCCTGACATTAAGATTGTACTACGAGATTTTAATGCTATGGTAAATTCTTTCAAAATATAAGGCTAAGTAAACAGGAGAATGTGTTTCATCCAATTATAGGCAATTTAGTCTACATGCTGACAGTTCCCACAACGGTATGAGACTAATTGGCTTTGCCGTGGCAAAAGACATGGTCGTTACTGGTACAAAATTCAAGCACAAAGACATCCACAAGGCTATTTGGGTAGTAGAACGAATCATGTGGTAATTTATGGATGGCAGTCATTCAGTGTATTAGACGTAAGAGTGATCAGAGGAGCTAACATCGATTCTGATCAGTACCTGGTAACAGCAAAGGTTCGAACAAGATTAATTAGAGCGAAAATCATACGAAACCAGACGCAGAGTCAGCTAGACATCGGAAAGCTGCAATTACCAGAGGTAGCCACAGCTTACTCTCGCAACCTTTGGCACAGAATCCACCTCCTCCCTATGACGCTCCTGAAGCGCAGTGGAAACTCTTTTCCAACTCTATAAAAACTGCCGAAAACCCGTTCTTGGTTTTGAAAACTGCTTCGCAACAAACCATGGTACGATGAAGAGTGTCGCATAGCAAATGACGATGAGAGGGCTGCACGTCAGGCAATCCTTCAGCGGGTAGCAATCCACAGCAAACACCCCCTCCTGAAGCGCAGTGGTACCTCTTTTCCAACTTTATAAAAACTGCCGAACAACCGTACTTGGTTTTGAAAAATTACTTCGCAACAAACCATGATACGATGAAGAGTATCGCATAGCAAATGACGGAAAGAACGGTGTAGTCAGTAGCAACGCGATCTGTAACTCAGCGGTATAGAAAAACAAGAAAGAGGTAAACCATCTCTTTAGGCGTAAGTAACGGCAGTGCAGAATGCGCGAGAGGGAGAAAATTGAGACATACCGGAGGAAGAACGAAGCCGGAAAATTCTACCAAAAAGTCAAAACGGAATTAATGTTCAGGGTCTCGTTCTGTAAAGACAAAGATGGAAATCTCATCGCAGATATGCTGGGAATATGGGGAGACCATTTCTCCGCACTACTGGTACCTGAGATATCCAATGACAATGACACGATCGATCACAGTTTGGACGACGACGTTGATTGACCCCCTCCTAACCAACACAGCAACGAACAGCATAGCCAAAATAGCCGATGAATTACTGGCGGAGCTGTTTAGGGGTCGGGCGATGAGTTAGTAAAGTGCACGCATCAGCTCATTAGCAAAATTTGGTTGGATGTATGCATGCCCGGCGATTGCAGTCTCAGTGCACTCTGTCTCATATTTAAAAAAGAGTGACCCGAGTCCCTATGGCAATTACCGTGGAATAAGTCTTTTCTCAATAGCATATAAGGATCTATCAAGTATAATGTGCGAAAGACTAACACCAATTATCGCCGTCTTGATTGGAATATACCAATGTGGCGTTAGGCTTGGAAAATCGGAAACAGACCAGATTTTCACGCTACGCTAAACTCTGGGAAAGACCCACGAAAAACAAAAAGAGATACCTATCATCAATTTGTCGATTATAAGGCGGCCTTCGATAGCCCGATGAGGGGCGAACTGTACGAAATTTGGCATTCCTGCAAAACTCATACGCCTTTGCAGGATGATTTTGATGAACTCCAAATCCGTTGTGAAATTTGGCAAGGTTCTTACTGAACCTTTTGAAATTAAGCGAGGCCTCAGGCAAGGCGACACCATATCGTGCGATCTCTTTAACATCGTAATGGTGATCATTATGAGAAAAGCGGCAGTCAACGTGTATAACACCATCAGCAGCAAAAGTCACACACTGTTCGCGTATGCTGATAATATATATATTATTGGGCGCACAGTTAGAGAAGTTACTGCAATGTTTTCGAGAATTGAGAAGGGGTCAGCAAAAGTGGGTCTGAGAGTAAATAGGGACAAGACAAAATTAATGGATTCAACGAGCAGGGCCTCCACCCGATTAGACCAAAGCATGAACTTTATACCGTTATAATTTCGAGGTGGTGAACGAATTTATGTACCTCGGATCAGCCGTAAACAAAAACAACAACGTCAGCCTTGATATCAAGCGGAGAATTGTGGTTGGGAATATATGTTATTTTGGGCTAAGCAATACAACCTGTATTGCTTTATGGCGCAGAATCCTGGGTCTTAACGCAAGCAGATGAAACATCTGTAGGATTCTTCGAGAGGAAAATCTCCGGAAAATGTATGGCCCTATAGTGCAAACAACGGCGAGTATCGGCGATGCATGAACCATGCGCTGAATGAGCTATATCCCGACATTGACATAGTTAACCGGATCAAAATAACGCGATTGCGCTGGATAGGCCATGTCAGTAGAATGGATGAAGACGAACCAGCACGAAGGGTTTTCGAAACCGAACTCGAAGGAAGACGAAAAATAGGAAGACCAAGACTCCGCTGGAGGGATCAAGTTGA
Organism: Phaonia tiefii; assembly: GCA_963931995.1. Classification (NCBI taxonomy): domain Eukaryota; kingdom Metazoa; phylum Arthropoda; class Insecta; order Diptera; family Muscidae; genus Phaonia; species Phaonia tiefii. The sequence goes on along the minus strand of OZ008368.1, from coordinate 109,782,174 downwards.
CGAATCCCTGCGTACACTTGGTATCACCAACTGGAGAGATGAAGCAAAGGATCGAACTGGTTGGCGAAATATGTTATCTTCGTTTTGTAAGGTCCCTGACCCCCGGGTTTGTTCGAGACCCGATAAGTAAGTAAGTATTTGTAAATTCACAGCTTAATAATAATGATATAATAATTATAATACTAAAATTGGAAGCAAATTCTAAAGCTAATAAAATGTAGTTTAAAACAAGCCCGAAATAAAAATATATGATGTTTGGTTTTAATTTAATAGAGATTTTAAAATTCTTCAAACTGGAATCTGGCGGGAGCCAGGTTTCAGTTTTAGACCCCTGTGTTCTTAGGGTAATTTCCTTAGAATTTTGGGTACATTTCGTTTTTGCTATACATTTCGCATTATTTCTCAACCGAACAATTGGGCCCACCCTAATATACATATATAAATAGATATATTAAAATACTGATGCTTTCTCGTCCCAAAAATTACTAACTTTGAATATGTTTTGTATCAATTCGCCAATCTCATTTGCCATCCCTGATTTCATATTATAACGATGGGCATAATAAGTATTAATAAAGGTGGGCGCATATTACAGCTGATTTGCTTTGTTTACATTTTAACGGTGACCCTAAGTTGTAAAATGTGGTTTAGTTATTGTTTTTCGCAGTGGTTTCATATAAGTTTGGAGCAACTACAACTCAGTTGATGTAACTGAAAGAACAGTTGGCGGAACTAGTTTTGGATACTCATAAAGGTTTTTTCAGCACTCCTTTCTCATAACTCGTTTACTGCAAACAATTTTCAGTTCTCGCGAACGTTTTTTTTTGTTTGGAGTAACTACAACTCGGTTGCTGTAACCGAAAGAACAGTTGGCGGAATCGTTTTTATCTCTCGCAAACGTGTTTTTCAGTTTATATTTCTTATAACTCGTTTACTGTAAACTTTTTTCAGTTCTCTTAAACATTTTCTTTAGTTTGGAGTAACTACAACTCGGTTGATGTAAGCGAAAGAACAGTTGGCGGAACCGGTTTTCGTTTCTTATAAAGGTTTTTTTTTGGAGGTTTTAGTTTGTAGTAACTACAACTCGTTTGTTGAGACCGAAAGAACAGTTCGCCGAACCGTTTTTCGTTTCTCGCAAACATTTTTCAGCTCTAATTTGTCATAACTCGTTTACAGCGAACGTTTTACAGTTCTCGCAAACATTTTGCTTACTTTGAAGCAACTACAACTCGGTTGCTGTAACCGAAAGAACAGTTGGCGGAACCGTTTTTCGTTTCCGCAAACGTTTTTCAGCTCTAATCTTTCGTAACTCGTTTATTTCAAACGTTTTTCAGTTCTCGCAAACATTTTCTTTAGTTTGAAGCAACTACAACTCGGTTGCTGTAACAGAAAGAACAGTTGGTGGAACCAGTTTACGGTTCTCATAAAGGTTTTTTCAGCTCTCATTTCTCATAACTCGTTTACTGCAAATGTTTTACAGTTCTCACGAACGTTTGTTTAGTTTGGAGTAACTACAACTCGGTTGCTGTAACCGAAAGAATAGTTGGCGGAATCAGCTTACATTAAAACATTTCTCGGTTCTGGCAAACTGAATAACATGTATGGTTTAACAGAAGTACGTTTCTCCCAACTACAGTCCCCAAACGAACTTCATTTATCTGAGATTTCATTTGGGAGGAACGAGTTTTTCTTTGCGTGCAGAGATGTTAATTCTTTGTTTGAGGCCCTTACTATTTACCCCTTATATTTTGTTTACACAAGCATACCAGTTGTTGAAATTCTGCTCTCCCGGATGAGTCCAAATCATTGGTACACCAAAAGAAAGCGTTTCCTGCGTTTCTCTTGGATCCATATGGTAAGAGCATGTAGCACGTATTACAAATTTTGTCTGGGCCCACGAAACGCCGCAAATTATTTCGCAATCAAAATAAAGTACAAAATCATGCTCCACCTGCTCAGTAAATGATCCAGTATTTGTTGAAAGAGCTCTTATGCCACAAACGTAATAAAATAAATTGAGATTTCCTGGACAATTTATACTCACTTCGATTGTATATTTTCGTTATTGCGTCACTATGGTTTGTTCTTATTCGCTTTTAAAACGCCGGTTCTTTTCGCCTTCGTCGGCACTTGTTGAATGGCGAAAATCAATCAATGGACACCTATAAATACTACGTATTTCTTAATATGAAACTGACAGGTACTTATGAATTGACGCGTCTGTTAAGGGAGAATATTTACTGATTTAGCCTTCTAAAACAGGGTTTAGACATTTTATTATTGTGCTTTCCTTTAACATCATTTATGACTTCGTTTACGATCGCGTGCGTATCAAATTTTTCAAAACTTTCCAACTAATGAGCACTCATAAATGTGCATGGAATTTCTGTTAAAAAATCAACCGTTACAGGTACCCAACGGCAAAACACACATCAGTAAAAAAAATTGACTTTCCTTGTTTCCCTTTAATTGAATGTGACCTTTTGTTTATTACCTTTGTTTTAATTCTGATGTCATCAAAATTTTTGTAAAGAATTTTGTACATATCCTCGAGCAAATTTTGTAAATTCATTCAGTACAATTATCCATATTCATTGAAACAAAACATCAATATTCGTGTCAAATTGAGATACATTCACTTCATGGTGAATAAAAGCGAAACGCGTTCATCGACTTTCATAATCTATGCCTCATTCTCTTCATAGGTTATGTGACATTGACACTAGACTTGACACTTTTTTTCGTTTTGGATTTTTCACGATATTTAAAAATAAAAAATTTTAATTTTTTAGCAAAATTTTTTTTTCTTCTTCATAAATTTATTTCTAGCTGCAAAACTGTTGCTTATGTAGAGTAAAAGTATATCAGTAGACTTTTCTAAGTATCTTACAGCAACATCTGACTAGTCGTTCGCTTGTTATGTCAAACAAAAGAACCAAAAACGTGACAAATTCCCCTATATGATAGTTACTTAATTCAAATCCATATATCCCGATTCCTAGACGTGACCCAGCGACACGCCGGGACACATATAACTTTTTTTTGACCGATATAACTTTTCCCGGTAGTCAGAACCCCCACCGATTTTGGCTGTCTTAATATCCATGTAACGTTCACTAGCAAAAATACTCCCCATGAATGCACTCTTTGTAAGCCTCCAAGTAACGATAAACGTTCAAAAATTGGAGAATGGTTTAATATCCTTTGAGTTCTTTTCACGGTTCACTATAATAAATATATAATAATTTGTTGCTAATTGTTCGACCTTTAGTTTATTAATTATTGTTGACTAATTACTAAAGCTTAAGGCCACTTCTGATTTCATAAAACTTTTTGTTTTCTTTTTCTTTTCGATAAGAAAACAAAAAGTTTTATGAAATCGGAAGTGACCTTAAGCTTTAATAATTAGTCAAGAATAATAAATATATAATATTAATATTATAAATATCACTATCACTATAATAAATATGTGTAACTTATAATAAATATACTCCATTTACCTGTCGCATTTCCAATGTCTGTAGTCTGAGGGCAAGCTTCAGCGCCGTATGTTTGAGGTATTTGAATTGCTCCAATTCTAAGCGTAGACATACGTTGAAATTCAGGTCCTTGCAACCATTTCAGCATTCGTCTAAATGTTTCACGCCCAGACTTCAACTTTGACCATGGCTTCGGATTGCGTAGTAGATCTGACAGAGTACCTTGAGAACGGCATAACACACGTTGGGCAAAAATAGCTTGGGGTATACTATAGCGTTTAAGTTCTGATGAAATACACTGTGCCAAATCTTTTGTATTGATTTCTTCCGAATCGTTAAAGTTTAAAATTGTATTACGGTCTTTTTTGCTCATTGACTTTACGCCCATATGTTGATGAGGAATAGTAGACTTATTATATGTTTTCGTCGACCTATTTGTTTTTTTGTTAGTGTAGGAGCTTTGATGTCCACTATTTGAAAACTGTAAGGAATTCAACATATACAATTCACCACACACTCGATTTGTAATTTCGCAGACTTCTGGCCTTTTGTTTAATGCTACTATTTCGTTTACATTGGATGGTAGCTGTTGAGATATATTATCCGGATTTTCTTTCGACACATCCAACAGCGTCGTATAGGACCCTCTTTTCGGATTGGGTAAATTTCCAACGCCCGTCTTTTGTGTCATAGGTACAGCGAACCCTGGTTCCTCAGAAGACGAGTTAGGCACATTAGTTGGACATTTCTCATGTTCCACTTGTGACAAACTAGTGATTTTGCAAGCATTGTTTGAGGTGAAACTTGCTTCCCTAACAGTACTTTCAATGTGTGTGTTATTATAATCGAATCCGGATGTTATTGCCAGACCATCTGTATTAACATTGCAATATTCATTAACAGGCTGTGCAGATATTTGTAATGGAAAGTTTGAAAATGACAAATCGCTTATACAACGTTTGCTAATAACTTTCGATGTACTGTCAGTAGAGTGGTCATAATCGGACAAAGATGGTGACGAATTTTTTTCAGAGGATGTAGTGGGCAATGGAGTTGTGGCATAAGCTATATCAAATGCTTCAGGTGTTAAATTGTATGTGTCTGCTGTGTGTCTGGGCCGTTCACTCTTAGAGGTTAATGTTTTGAGATGTTGACCTTCACTCTCCAATAGCGACCGTTGATAATTTAAATTTGGTTGGGTATTACGTAAATTTTTCAACGCCAAACTTTTGGTCGCATTATCGGAATCTGTAGAGTTATTAGATTCTACATTGTTAATACCTTGTTCAATCCCATTTACGTGATTTATATCATTACATGGATTTATGTTTCCTCTATATGCGAATTTGTCTGACATTGTAGATATGGGAGGTAATGGCTGAAGTGGTGTTAAAGTGGCGTACGCGGACGAATGAGGAAAGTTATTTTGTGATAATATTTCTTCATTAGATTCAGAGGTTATCGATTGATATGTGTCGAATCCAATGTTAATGTCTATATTTTCCTCACAAGCATCTAATTGATTTGATGTATTAACTAATGGGTCATGTATACGGTCATTATTTTTAACAATCACCGAACATGTTTCGTTCAGTATCGTGGAAGGTAGTAAGATATTTTGAGTTTTGCTATTTAGTTGATTTGGTAGATTCTGGCAGCAGCTACTGCTATTGGAGCCATATTCATATATCTGCAGAAAATCTGAACTACCGTTAATGCTTTTTAACAATTCGGAATTCGCTAAAGCTTTATGTAATGGCTTGTTCACATTTCGGTCGAAGGGACTGGTACTTTTAACTATAATATGTGAGCATCTGATATTACCACAACTAACGCAGTATTGGCTAATTTCTTTTCTGTTGTCTATTTCCCAAATTATTGTATTTTCGTCCTTTACACCAAAAATTTGATTTCCATCACGTCTTGGAATATTGGCATCCCTGTCCTCATCTGCCGTAATACTATTCATGTTTTCACAAATACAATTTTGTTCATCGGTTAAAACTTTGTTCTGCAAACGTAGTTCGCTAATTGAATTGTCCTTATCATGTTGCTCCACTAAACCTGAGCTTGCTATAATAGTGAAATTCTAATGAAATCTTGGCATGCTGCGGTACTGGCAAACCGGTGGAAGCCTATATCACAGCTAAAGAATAGTCACTACATACTGGCATGCATACTGCGAACATATCGCGTCCTAAGCGCCAATTCATAGTAAGCGACAAAAAAACTAATTTTACAGGAGAACGTTTTTTTTTTAATATTTTCAAGAACTCGTTTAAAATAAAACATGTTTCAATGCAAGGCAATGATTTACGTGAGTTTATCATATTACCCAGCATACCAGGTAGGATACAAAAACTGCAAATTTAGGTCGAGGTGTTGTCTTTGCGTGAACATTAGGGATGTGACTTTTAAATTTGTTTAAAAGAATTAAACATACATGCCCGTGCGTTATAACAAATAAGTATTAGGGAACTAGGGTTTCTACCGCTTAATGGGGGTTCAACAAACAATATTGTGGTTGTTTGTTCAATAATTTGATACCTCGTTCCGAACTGGGTGTACATACAACTCACTGTGTCCACGTCTGGGTCTGCCGAAATGGGGTGTTAATGTAAGGATTTCCTTTGACGTTATGTCAGTCAAAGCAGAAGTGCCGTGTGCGGTCGACGTCTGCATTTGCTGGTTGGGAGTGTAGCAAAATAGTTTGCAGTGTCTCCTTTACGTGTTTGTGTGACCATGATTATTTCACTCTTAAGTTGATGGCAAACCTACCATCATCGCCACTGAGTACTTTGAGTTTTGAGCCTTGGCTTTGAAATTTATAAGTTGGGTGTAATCTGTAATCTGGGTGTAAATCTGCGTCTGTTGATTTGGAGGGTGGGATGTTAATTTAATGAATTTCTTTGAGGTTCTGTCGGCCAAAAGATAGAGTCTGCTGGTCTGGAGCAATGAAGTTTTAACTTTCTTTGATGTCCTGTCAGTCAAAACATAGTCTGGGGCATGGTAATTGTCTGTCTGTTGGGTGCTATGAGATTTTCGTGTGAATAATGCCCGACATAGAGCGTGGAGCTTTGGAGGCTGGGTGTCTGATACTGTACATTAACTCGTGTGTAAAAGTTTATAGAAATTTGTATGAATATTTACAACTTGGTTCCCAGTAATTTTTTCTCAAACCCTGGTCTCTCCTGCTTCTGCACTGTTCCATCATTATTTCATTAGAGAGTTTTTACTTTTCATTGGCCAATTGAAAGCAATCGGCGAGTTAACAACAACAATTATTTGACCGACAATAAATATCTTAATTTCAAACTCCCTCATATTATTATTGTACTGGAGTTTCTTTTGACAAAATTAAACCTATATTCAGATTCAAGTTGTATGCGAAGAGTAGTAAATACATGTATAAACGTAAATAATTCCGTGTGCTTCATAAGAAGTTGAATGATTGGGAGTGAGGGAGAATCGTCTGCACTGCCTATATATGACTTATTCTGTATGCCAAATATGGCAGCCACAACCTAACCCCCGCTTTCCTCCTAAAATACCCTCAACCAACTTCACTAGTTTAGGGTGCTTCCTAGTTTAGTGTGCTTCTGAATTCTTTGAGGTTCGATCTGTGAAATTATTGTTTACAGTTGTTGATCGCTATCTGTCATGAGGAATACAATGTGTTTCTTATGGAGTAATGAATGAAGTTGTACGTATGTATATAGTTATGTGGAGTATGTTGGATAGTGGTTTACTTTTAATATTGAATTTCTAAATTGTGTCAGTTGGTCTGCCCTGTTCGATGATCAGTTTGTCTGTACTGGGGTTTTGTAGACAATATGTTATACCCTATACACGCATGCACTGTGAGACTTATCTCTTAAATTCAGGAGATGGAGAGCCAAAAAAATGTCTGGCTAACTATTCGGCAATTTTATTTATATTCTTGAGCTTGTCTATCGAGAATTTTATCTAAAGAAAAATTTGCTTCACATGCGTTTGATCGGAGATTTATGTGGCGATAATATATACATATATAATTGGCAGGTCAATTTTTGGCGCTAGGGAAAGTTGGTGGCGCTGACGTCTTTCCGTCAAATTATTGTTTATAAAGTAGTAACTCGAATACAAAATCAAGAAGCATATTTTGTTGTGTGTAGTTTGTTGGATCTTTTGCACTCGCTGCTTTATGTCTGCTTTAGGAATTCGTTAGAAATACTTTGTGTCAGTTGATCTGCACAGTTCGATGATCATTCCTTTGAGGTAGAAAGTACTATGTTTAACAGTTGTAAGTTAATTAATTGAGAGCAATAGTTCCCACGCATTTCTAGGTGAAGGTTAAGGGTAAGTTTATTGAGTCTTCTAAAATTTCGTATATGAATCGAAATAGGATATACTATTGAGAGAATACTTAAAAATATAATGTATAATTTTAACGGCATATTGGAGTGTAAAGTATAATAAACTAACTATAAATTACACAGTACAACACGAAAAAATATAACCATATACGGACACCATTACGTGAAACACCAAAACAAAGACCCGTGTCGCACAGTTTTGCACAAAGTCATGCACCTTTTTTATGGGCCCCCAAAGATTTGGGGCTTCGGTGTCATTTTTGCAAAAAGTGATAATTTTGTCAGGCTCATATCTTGCAAACCGTTCGGTAATTTGATCTACTCTCTGAGGGAAAGTTGTAGCTCTTGTCATAGAGAACAAAAATTTTGAACATATAAAATCAAAAAACTTTATCTTCAAGGTCAAAATCGTAAAAAACTTTAAAAACTTCGATTTTTTTTACCTTTTTTCCCCTGTTCAGGTTCATAGGTAGCAAACCTATCAAAATTCAAGGAAACAATCAACTACAAAAATGTACCTAAGACCTCAGCAAACAACTTTCTAGGAATGATTCTAAACACCGTTTAGGTAGCGCTTAGGAAAATGTTTTAATTTCATTTGTTGATGGTTTAGTTCAACATTGAGATACTATGCTATCTATTACAAAAATAATTAAAAAATAATATTAGAAACAATCAACTACAGAAACGTAACTAAGACCTCAATAAACAACTTTCTAAAACATAGGAACGTCCTAGAAATGGTTCTTAACACCGTTTAGGTACCCGCAAAAATGAAAAAATTCCCGAAAATTTTTTTATTTCATTTGTTGTTTCTTTACTGCAACATTGAGATACTATGCTATCCATTACAAAAAATATCAAAAAAATATTCGTACTATGTTTATAATGTTGATGGGCCTGGACTTGCAAACCGCACTCTCTTAAGTTGTGCATCCAAATCTTCGTCCGAATCTGACTCTGATACAGAACTTATGGTGTCCATTAGCAGGTTGCTTCCAGACCTTTTCTGATTTTATATGATTTATTTCCAGGCCCTTTCTGATTTTATATGTTCTTTATGACAAGAGCTACAACTTTCCCTCAGAGAATATATCAAAATTCTAAACGTTTTGCAAGTTAGGAGTCTGGCAAAATGATCACTTTTTTGGAAAAATGACACCGAGGCCTCAAATCTTTGGTGGCCAACAAAAAAAAGTGCACGACTTTGGGCAAAACTGGGAGACACGGTTTTTTTTTGGCCTTTTTTCACGTAGTGGTGTCCGTATATGGTTATATTTCCATGACTTAAAAAATTGCACACAGTGTTAGCAAGATTTTTGAAAATAGGTTCAATTGATCGAGCATTTTAATCGATATGGGGGACGGGGTACTAATGCAAAATCGAAAGACATTTTGTTATGTGTACAATGATTACTCATCAAATGCATAACTTCACTAAATTGTGAATAAGAGCGAAACGCGTCCATCGATTTTTATGACCCATGTCTCATTTTGCTCATGATGAAACTGGTGAAACTTTACACTTTTTACCGTTTCTTATGTTTGCTGTGTTTTTAATAATAAAAAATTAGAATTTTTTAAGCTAAAAAATATTTATTTTTTCACCATTCTTTTTTTTTATAGATTAATAGATTTTTAATAGATTAAATATACCGTAATTGAAAATGTTTCTAAATTCATTGGGACAAAATCTAACATGTCGTTCTCGAGTGATGATGGCATTTACATACAAATGACCATATTTAAGATACAAACTGGTTTTGGTGAGCTATTTAGGGTGACTAGACACGTTCAAATGGAATTAATATGTTCACAGAAGGTGTTCAGTTTTACCACGGCTACATTTTAGCCAAATATTGTTAGTAAAAATATTGAGTCCTTTTCCAAAAAACGGTGAAGGAAAATCTGAGAATTGGTAAAAATCATTCTTTTTTTAAAAATTTGACTTGATACATCATTTCATGGGTACCGAGCAACTCGATAGAATTCACTAGAACGTTGATACAAAAATTTCACGCCACAACTACAACAGTGTGAGCACTCCTTTGAGATTTAATCGGCAATACGTTATACCCTTTACTCATACATTGTGAGACTTATCCCTAACTTATGATGGAGATATAAAATGACATCAGTGTTTGGGCAACTATACGCCAATATTGTTTGTGAACTTGAGCTTCTGTATCGATAAAGAGTAAAGAAATATTTACCACGCACGGAAGTGTTAATATTTTATAGTTAAGTTTAAACTCTATCCCAATTACTAAACCTAGGCATTTATAATTTTATTAAGACACAGAAATCTTAAAGTAACACGTCTGTTGAACGCACTGTTCAACCAGGCCTTGATGTCCATCTCGCATTTTTTTTGTTATATCTTTTATTCTCTCTCTCTCTATTAATCTCTATGAATTGAGTATGTTTTTTTGTTTCTACCGCCTGAAGCGGAAATTTTTTGTTAAATTAGTTTAGTAACCGGAAATACTCCAATAAAACCACAAGCGCTGAATTCTCATGGAATTCGTAAAGGGGTTTTATTCCAACTTGGGAATTAGAATTCTATTGAAATTCTTGGATTCCAGGTTCACGACAAGGAGCCAACATACGGTCCTTCGAACAGTCCTAATAAAGATTAGGATTTGATTGATTCCAGTCAAGCCGTCTTCTTTAATCCCTAAGACAACCGCTAACTTTGGCAGAAAAAAGTCTGTCAAAAGAAGTTAAAGTCTTACATCATACTCTCAAACTCCCAGTTTGCAAGAGCTAACTTTGCAAATTCCGCTTCCATACCGGCACAGTATCGGAACACCTAATGCTTAGAAGGACGAGAATTGGAAAAAATAAATATTCTTGTACTGCAACCCAACCTGGGACAACGAATTTATAAAATCGTCAAGATTGCTTGTACCTCAAGAGCAGTCAATCAATCACCCTCATCGGTGATATCCAATCCAATCAATCAAGTGATCACCCTCGGCCAGATCAAACTTCCAACAAGATCTACAAGGAGTAGCACATCATCAATCGTCTCACACAGATAGGTTTTATGAGGCCAAAATTATTTTAATTGCTATAGCTATTCTAATTGACATAATGTATAATAAACAACAACTTTCTATTGAAATTTTAAATATTTAAATATTATTTATGAAAAAAATATTTAAAACTTAAGGACACAAAAAGTTTAAAACCCTAACGTCACAGACATACAAAAAAATATATATCACGTTAGTAAATTGACGAATCCAGTCGGTTACTCCAGATCCTCATCATCTGAGGAAGCGGAGCCTGGTTTGATGGGTAAAAATATATCTAAAGTCTCGGAGAAAATTATTTAAAAATTTTTTTCTCCATCTTTGGTTATACTAATACTGCTAATGAGCGGTTCAGAGCTCAATAATAGTCTATTGTAGATGTCGGGGTTACACTGCTCACGGTTAAATTTTCTTGCATAATTTTCTCTGTATATGAGAATGTGCTTATTACGGGCCACTTGAGCCTCCTCCGACAATTGGCCAATTGTGTGAAGTGAATTCTCTATTATGGCAGTACCATGTATGAGCACTTTGTTCAAAATAGGGGTCATCGGGTGCCACAAATAATGCTGCACGTATAAGTTGGCGGTGTCTAGTGCATTCTCATCATATTTCTTGACGTCAGTAATGAATGCACTTGAAATAGTTTCTAAAATGACTTTCAGTCTGCAAATTTTATCGAAGTTCACTCCAGTTATGTCGGAGGCCAATTCGTTCTCGAAACACCTACGGCTGGAGTTTCCATCATCTGTATTCCCATAATTGGACTTGGGCATGTCAATGAGTAACATGGTTTGAATTTTAAATCAGTCTTTTTCTTCAGTCGTTTTTTTCTGTTTGTATTTTTGAACGTTTAGTTTATACCACAAGTGCAAAACACTCAAAAATTCTGATTCTGGCATGTAGCACAGATATTCCAAAGCCTAAATTGTTAAAATGGTTTGAAGTGGCTTTACAAATAAAGCATCGAATGGTAGACTTAGTGTCGGTTTCAGCATTGCAAACCATGCCATCAATCGTAGTCATCTTGAAAACGTGTTTGTAGGTAAATTTATTCGATTGCGGTAGGAGCCAAATTCTTTACCGATTCTTCAACGCAAATGATTTATTCTTTGGTCAGATCATTGTTTTATTTCAGAATTCAAGAATTTATAGGCCGGCAAAACCGGGGGGATGATGGAGAATGGATCTCCCAAATAACTTTTTTGTTACCCTTGCAAACAAGAGAAAAAAACACAAGTAGGGGAATTGAGCCGTCGGTGGTGCAAACTGTAGGTCCCAATCAGTGAGTAAAAAAATGTAAATCGCGCAGCTCTCTGGTTGTGAAAAGCTCTCCCAAATCTCTTCATGGGATGTAATGGGAAAGGGCCTTTTTTAGAGGAATTGAGTGAGTCAGTACTGTGAGCATTTCGATTTTTATTATGCAAAAAAGAAGAGGAAAAAAACGTCGAAATACAAAAAAAAAAACAATAAAAAACCCCGCAAAATTAAAGAAAAGGCTTAACAAACTGTTTAGAAGATCATGAACAAATCAAAAAATCTGGGAGGTGGAAGAAGTAGAACGAACTCACTCAGTATCCGAAAACGACTTGTTTGGTGAAGACTTTTTACAAAATATAACATTTCTACAACCTGATGGCCGTTACATAGTGCGGCTACCTTTTCAGGCAGTATTCCCAAAAGGTGTCTATTTGGGCCATTCACGGAATGTGGCTCTCGTTCAGTACCATCGAATGGATAAACTTTTAGGCAAAACACCTGATCTCAAATCACAATATGACGATGTTTTGCAAGAGTACATGTATTTGGATCATATGGAGACCAGTACCTATTCAGCTTTCATTTTTTCTGTCCAGCTCAAGACAGTGACTTTTGGGGTGAATTATGCGGTCTTTCTGGCGATACCGACTTTGCAGCTGTTAAGCGATGTCTACAAATTGAAAACACAAAAAGCTTCAGAAATTTTAAAAATTTAAATTTATGGTGATAACATGTTGTCAGGTGGACACACGTTGGAAGAGGCAAAATTCAAACAAACCCAATTATTAGATGTTCCAAACTCTGCGTATCTCCCCCTGAAGAAACTAACAGTAAACAACTCTGGTCTCTTCGAACTTTTGGCCAGGGAGGATCTTCTAGACGAAGATTTTTTGAAAATCGACCACTCGAGCACTATCAAAATTTTAGGCATTCTCTGGAATGCGATGCAGGATATATTTTACTATGTTGAACATCCCCTCAGTACCACTTCAGTCGCAACGAAGCGCCAGATTATCTCACTGATTGCTCGACTGTTCGACCTGCTAGGTTATTATTTCATCAAAGATACTCATACAACAATTTTGGGAAGCAAAATTTGAGGGTATTCCACCGTCTTTGTTAATAAAATGGAAGTTAGTTATAGAGAATCTTACTCACATTACAACGTTGAATATCCCAAGATGGGTAAGCTTTTCGCCAGTACGCCAGGACCATATTCACGGATTCAGATAAAGGTTTTTGTGGTGCAATCTATATCACTAGCCAACAGTCGTTTTGTGATTTGTTTGTAGCATACTTTTTCTCATTGATTTTGACCTACTAAACACGAAAATGAGTTTTAAAAATTTTTCTGTTGATTGGTTTTCGAGATACAAATTTTTGAACTTTTTTTTTTAAATTTTTGGAGGTACACATACAATTTTGAGCATATCTTTCGTCTTCTTTGACGTATTTGATCCTACTACTACTCAAATTAAAGCAAATTGAGCCGTCTACAACTCATTCTCAGAAAATTTTCAAATCGGGTGAGTAGTTTTGATGTTGGCGGCTTAAAAAGTTAAAAAACTGCGTTTTTTTAGTAAAAATGTGGCAGAAAAATTCATATAAAATATAAAACGCGATGCTAACAGCGATTTTGGTTTTTATACGTATAGCTGGCATTTTTCCAAAGAAAATAAGCACTTACTTAACAAAATCTGACAACAAATGGCGGACTTATAATTTTTTTGGTAAAACACCGAAATTCCGCTATTTCACGATATTTTGATTTTCATTATTTGCACAGCTTACCTACCCAACGCAAACGAATAAATACATTTGAACTTAATTTAAAATAAACAAATTAGTCTTAGTATATTATATAGTATAGTAATCAACAGAAAAATTTTTAAAACTCATTTTCGTGTTTAGTAGGTCAAAATCAATGAGAAAAAGTATGCTAGAAACAAATCACAGAGAAAATTTTGTTATTTGTGACCTAGTGTATCCGAACTGACGACAAAAATGTCAATATATCCAGCCACTTATTGGTAGCAAAACCCCAGTCGCGCCGCTAAAACAAACTACGATACCTTAGCTCGAATTATGTGCAGCCGAGTTACTCGCAAATCTTATAAAATATCTGAATACATCAATGTTCAATACATATGAGTTATTCTTGTGGACGAATTCTTTCATTGTTCTTGCATTTTTGCAAAAATCCCCACAAACTTTAAAAACATTCGTCGCCAATCGCATTGCTAAAATTCTCAAAGTAACTAACGAAACTCAGTGGAAGCATGTTAGAACTGAGCATAATCTCGAAGAGTTAGGTACTCGCGGATGTGTGCGACTAGACTTGGTTCAGAACACTCTCTTCTGGCAGGGATCCCCATGGCTTCAACAACCAATTGAAACTTGGCCGAAACCGCGACCGTTTGATACTACGGATGTAGAAACTAAAAGGGTTTCACTTTTTAGCTTGCACTACGTACAATTTGCTACATGTTCCGTTTTATCCAGTTCTGTCAAAAAAAAAAAAAACTGCAGTCAAATGGAAGAAATTACATTTGTCAAAAATTGTCTAATCAGTCTAGCCCAACAAATCCACCTCTATTAGTAGGAACTAATACTTCTATAAGTAGGAAAAGTAATATATTAACCGTATCATCGTTTCTTGATAGTGAGGGTGTGCTCCGGCGGTTGCCTTGAATATGCAGGTTTAACCATTATAGTAGTTGCGAAACCCCTTTCCAATACTGCAACCGCCTATAGGGACGTCTGACCGTGGTTTCTCGACCCGCAGTACAATTCAGGATACACAAAGTAAACTACTGAAATATACAGGGCCGAATCAACTTGACAGTTCACACACAAAAATGACACTCTGTCGAAATGGCTCGTGGCTAAGGTACCATTCGTCTCCGCCTCCTTAAAACCTGGGAAGTCTTGTAGTACGTTCGAAATCCATCACCGTTAAGTTGGTGGTAATGGTGAGGTTGAGATGACTCCCTTTCTGGTTCGGCCTGGCTCTGAACAATCTGTCCCATAAGGCGGAGTGTCAACCTCGTGTGGAACTCCCTGCTTCATAGACAACCACGGGGCCCCTCTTTTGAACACATTGCATTTTTTTACGAACGTCGATAGCGGCTACAAGTTGAGGACCAAACAACGTGAATAACGTTAATAAAAACTCGTCTGCCACAGGAAAACCTGTGACTTCCCCCAAGTCTACGGGCTCTTCCTCGAGCATGTCTTCTGTGGTCACACGCAAGGGGGCATCCACAACTACGAATAAACGCGGGCGGTGGTCAACCCTCCCCAACTACGGGGAAAACAAAAAAATCTCTGCCCCTCCCGAAAGCGGAGAGCTGATCTTCGACTGGCCACTATATTGGTTAGTCACAGCACCGGGAAACACCTTAGAGTGGGCTAAGGGCGTCTGTGAGAGGTCTAAGTGTGTAGGGTCAAAGCTTCCACTGGCTGTTACTAAAAGACAGCGTTCAGTGGAGGAGGATACAAAACCTGGTCCCTCATCTAGAGGTATAATAGCCACCCAGCGTTCGGCAGATCCTTTAGTGATGTCGCCAAGGACAGTCTAATCATTGCCATCTTGGATGAAAGTTCCTAGTATGGACGCATCCCTAAGTATAAATGGCGCCTCGTAGAAGGAGCCCTTCTTACGGTGTTCATGGACATCGTCAACGACAGCCCTGGTCCTGTGGCAATCTGCGAAGATGCGGGATGGTTCCAGGGAAGCATTAAAGGAGCAGCGCGATTGTATAAGTCCGCCATGAGTCGGGTAGCTGAGGTTTGGCCGGGGCCCAAACTCAAAGGCGTGGATAGGAAGGATATACCTTTTAGACCAAGGGCTAGGGTTTGGGTCCCGTCAAACTCACCTACAATCCCTCCATTTCTGCAAAGGATTGGAATGTGGTCAAGGTTGAGGATCCTGTAGGAACCTCCCGGCAGGTAGCTTTGGTCCTGAACCAGGATTCCTTAAAACCCCTAGAGGAGGCCAAATTCGGTTTGGGTTCATGAGTGTACCCCTCAGGGTATACAAAGTGGATACGCTGAATGGCAAACTGGCCGAGTCGAAGTCGGACGTCACAGATGTAAATGCTGGAAAGCATTCTGAAGCGGCGATAGATGCTGAGAAGACAGTGGCAGCATCATCCACCTGTCCAAAAAGACAGAATTGTAGCGGTATTACAGGGGCCGATGCCAACGGGCACCACACAATATGGGCGAGCACCGGCACCAAAGATCGCGGTGAGTCTCTGTTTAATTTCATTATAAGCGAATCCTTGACTATATGTAATAGAGGCGAGGAACCGACCTTCATAACTTCGGTTAGGACGAAGTACTAGGCTAAACTTTACTACTTGGCTACGACTATGTAACTGTATCCGATTGGAGCGTACTTTCTGATCACTCATTTTCTGATCATACATATCTACAGTTCCACATAAATATCGAGCTACTGAAAAAGGAAGTTTTTAAAAAATTTAGGGAAACGGGCTTGAACGCCTATGGTGGGCGCATAAGGAAACTCTTAGGTAACCATCCGACTAATGTGCCAGAGCTGGAAGAACTAGTTGGAAAATTTACTGATGCGTGCAGGAACACGCTCAACTGAGACGGGTCTCCACTCTATAGTCTGCATAATAGAAAACTCTCTTGAGAATAAGGCCTTCGCTCTGGGGACCTTCCTGAACATCGATGGAGCCTTCAATAACATTCAACCTTCGGCGATTCTTAGGTCGTTACAGAATGTAGGAGGCTACAGCTTAGTGACACGCCTAATTGGGAAGGTTTGGTCGATAGATCCGTCAAAGCTGAATGGGGTGGTGTTAAAATTGCTAGGAACGTTAACAGGGTGACACAGCAGGGGGGACTTCTGTCTTATTATAGTTAACTTCTGTCAATGAACTGTTCCTTGAATTGGACAGGGACGAATGCCAGGTCTTTGCCTATGCCGATGATATTGCTGTCGTCTGTACGGGTAGAAACCTCAATTTACTTAGCATTCGTACAACTAGCCTACTTAGTCTGCTTTCGAACTGGACCGCTGATAACGGACTATCACTTAAAACCGAGCTTATCTTGTTCTCTCGGAAATATAAAATACCCGCAATTGAACTGCCGTCAGTTAATGGGGTACAATTACAGTTGACGGAAAAGAGGCGATAGGAAAGCGCTGGCGACTGTCTCCTAAGATCACTATGTGGAATTATTCGGCAATAGTCAGACCAATACTTCTCTATGGTATCGTAGTTTGGTGGAGGTCCCTCCAAAGGAAATATATTCTGAATTCCTTGATGAAAATTCCAAGATCAGCACTGAGTAGCGTTAGTGGGGCAATGGGCACGACGTCAGGTACTGCACTTAGTGCTATCCTGAACATCTGTACTCCTGATATCATGGCCGAATCGGCAGCCGCTACATCCGTGGTGAAAATAAGAGATTGTGGCGTCATGATATCGCTGCATTCCGGACACGCTGAATTGCTACACCGCATTAACTTTATTCCCATAAAAACGGACTACTGTATCCCCTACAAATCTAAGGACTTATATTCCGAACATGAACCCCTAGGAAAAGTCACTGGAAGGGGACACCAGTAGTATCAGATTTTTCACGGATGGATCAAAGTTGGACGAAGCGGACCTAAATGTAAATATCTACTTCAAGCTGCCTGATAACTGTAGTGTATTTCAGGCGGAAATTACCGCCATACTAGAGGTTGTATCTACACAGACAGCCAGGCTGCCATAAAATCCCTGGAAGCCATGTTTGCTACGTCCCTGACGGTTAACGAATGCCACCCATCACTTAGGGTGATGGCAGAGTATTTTGCCATCAGTCTCATCTGCGTACCGGGACACAGCGACATTCCAGGCAATTGCATTAGATAGACAGGGTTCTACGGCACAGGTTCTTCCTGCAAAAGAAGGTGTTAGTATGCCAATCTCTACCTGCCGTTTGCAGAGCAGGCAGTGGGCCGACAATATGTTCCAGGACAAGTGGAGACTTCAACTCGCAAAGAAGCAATGGTCGTCTGGCCACAGGTGGACAGGAAGAGGACTAGGCAACTACTTAACTTGCCACGAGGAAGGTTATCCACAATGATAGGAACACTTACGGGACATTGTTTTGTAGGAAAACACGCCCTAAGATTGGGACATAGAAACTACATTCTCTGTGGATGCTGCATGGAAGTGGACGCGGAAACGGCGAAACACCTTCTCTGGGATTGCCCTGCTTTGGCAGGACTGAAAAGTAGGATATTCGGAACACATTAAGTTAGCACCGTAACCCTTCAGGATATTCCTGTAGGTCTTATAGACAAATTCATTGAAAGGGCAAATTGGCTAGACGACTAGTCAATAGTTGCTATATAGGAAACTGCAGGTATCACAATGGGCTTCTTTAGTCTAAGTGTGCTAGACAGCATGCTGTCTTGCAGCCTTTTCTACCAACCAACCAACCAAGATCATATTATCTCCCCCGTTAATGAATTTAGTCACACATTTTCACTTTACAATATTCGCTCAACGACATTCTGTCATTATACCTGAAATATCGCATTTTCCTGTATTTTTTTTTGAAAAATCTAATTAGAAAATGCATCAGAGAGTGCAAATTTGCATTAATTACAAACGTTATTTCCAAAATCACCTGATGGCAGCCCTTCTACCTGAACGTGTCAATTTTTTTTTTTTTTAGAACGAACGAATCTTTTCGCGCCGAAGTATTTTGGCACACTTGGATCTTGCCTGTTTGCGTAGCAATTCAGTAGTAACGTTTTTATTAGAACGCCAGTCTCTGAACGCGTCCTCTTTGGATCTGACAGCATTTTTGCATGTCTGGTTACACCAATGTTTTTCCGATGGTTTAACCGAAATAATTTTCGTCGGGATGAATGAATTCATACTAATCAGAATTATTTTCTCGATCATTTCAGCATCAGCATCTATATTATTGTCCAGAAAACAAAGCTTCCAGTTAAAATGCTGATAAAAATTGTTGAGCTCAACCCAACGTGCCTCTTCGTAGATAAAAATTGTTCACCAGGTTAGGCGAATGGAGGCGGACGAGCTCTCCATGGAGGCACATGCAGCTTATACTGGCCCCAGAACTGCATGTAGTAGAGACAAGGACGTAATGTGTCTTATCAAATTCACCATGGACCGACAATTTAGCTGTCTTAAATGATTTGAACAGTACGTTTCGTTATCGGCCACTTGTTGGCAAGATATCAGCCTGACATGAAAAAGACCAATTGCATGACTGAAAGCGCGCAGAGCTGGCGTATATGTCACAACAACAAAAATAGCCACTGCCTAGGCAATGCATCTACTGGTGGGCACTTGACACTAAAGACACCGAAGTCTGTAGTTCTGAGTGATCCCTGAAGGAACTCAATTCTGGCCACAGGTGGACAGGAAGAGGACTAGGAAACTACTTAACTTGCCACGAGGCAGGTTATCCACAATAATAGGAACACTTACGGGACATTGTTTTGTAGGAAAACAAGCCCTAAGATTGGGACATAGGCACTACACTCTCTGTAGATGCTGCATGGAAGTGGACGCGGAAACGGCGAAACACCTTTTCTTGGATTGCCCTGCTTTGGCAGGACTGAAAAGTAGGATATTCGGAACACATTTAGTTAGCACCGTAGCCCCAGGATATTCCATTGAAAGGACAAATTGGCCAGACGACTAGTCAATAGTTGCTATGTAGGAAACTGCAGGTATCACAATGGGCGTCTTTAGCCTAAGTGTGCTAGACAGCATGCTGTCTTGCAGCCTTTTCAACCAACCAAACAACCAAGATCATATTATCCCCCCTTTTTCCCCCGTTAATAAATTTAGTGACACATTTTCACTTTACAATATTCGCTCAACGACAACCTGAAATATCGCATTCTGCAGTACTTTTTTTTGAAAAATCTAATTAGAAAATGCATCAGAGAGTGCAAATTTGCCCTACTTACAAACGTAAATTCCAAATTCCCTGATGGCAGCCCTTCTACCTGAACGCGTCAATTTTTCATTGCCATTTGCGTATATAGGTGTAGACTTTCCTGGTCTTTCAGTCTAAAATTGTCGGAACGCTAAACGTATAAAAGG
This sequence comes from Phaonia tiefii, assembly GCA_963931995.1. Taxonomy (NCBI): domain Eukaryota; kingdom Metazoa; phylum Arthropoda; class Insecta; order Diptera; family Muscidae; genus Phaonia; species Phaonia tiefii. The sequence goes on along the minus strand of OZ008368.1, from coordinate 109,761,925 downwards.
ATACGCAGCTATTTTTTTATGCTTCTCGAAGCGCGCAGTTCATCTCGAAGTATTTTCGGACATGTCAGCTGAAGCCTTTCCAGCAACCTTCTCGAGATTTATCGGTCGTCGGGGCTAGCAAAAAACAATGTTTTGGGACAACGGTCGAAACTTCGTTGGCATAAGTTATAAGATGTTGCAAGAGTATAATTTATTGCTGAAGAATGCCGAAACACATCTCCGGGAAAAATACGGTTTATATGGATTTTTTGGTAATTCATACCACCTTATGGGTTGCGTTTGGGAGGTCGCTGTCAAAACTATGAAGTCTCATTTGAAAAAGATCCGAAACAATTTATCATTTACCTTTGAGGAATTTGCAACACAGCTGACTAAAATTGAAGCAGTATTAAATTCAAGACCGATATTCCCTATATAAGAGGTCCCAGCCGAAATTTTGCCTTTGACCCACGGTCGTTTATTACGAGGCCCTCCAAGTTTGGCTCTCCCAGACTCTAGCTGAAGCATATTTGTCTCACGTGAATGTTTGGAAGCGTTTGAAAATATTCTAACATATTTTCAGCCAAAGATGGAAATCTGAATACAGTACCGAGCTTCAACGTCGTTTTAAATGGAAAACAACTATATAGATACAATATTAAAGAATATGACTTCTTCATTATAAAGGATGACAACCTGGCTCCGACAGAATGGCGACTGGGCGTATCACCAAACTATTATATGGCAAAGACAGTAATGTGCGCGTGGCAGAAATCAGAACACAAAACGGAATAACTGTCCGTTCGATTGTCAACCTTTGCGTCTTACCGACAACACCAACTTATCAAAACCAATCACTAAAAAATCAACATTTAAATCAAATATCTAACAATTATAGTTTTTTAGAATGCTAGTCGCTCATTGAGCTTGTTTCCCTTTTTTCTTTCTTCAACAGACCCAACATGGGTAGATGCTTTGTCTGCGACTATAACCATCCCATAAAATAGTATACGATGCAATGTCTATGGATTAACACACCACACCGGGATTCGGATAAACCCGCTTCTGCCAGTTTTGAAGTCTCTGTTCAATTGAATAGGTCAATTGAAGCTGTTAAAAGCAATGTAGAGGTTGAACCCGTGGTCATATATGTAATAAGCACGCCCACCTTGCCCACTGCGGGTACTGAAGACGTTGACCACTTGTCCTTAGGATGACTCAGGTGCTGACATTTGTCGCTACACGTTGTACGGCAAGGAGAAGTAACTGCAGGCAACTCCATGTATCCATCTCCAAAATTCTGCTTTCGGAACCATTGCTTCTGCCATTTTCGCCAGATACGTCTAGCACCCTCGAACTGCATCAGGAGGATGTTGAACGCACTATGCAACCATGTGCTATCTTTCACTCTCTCTTTATCTCTATTGAGGGTTTTCTCATAAAGAACCTTTCTTGCTTTTACCGCCTGAAGCGGACATTTTTTGTTAAATTAGTTTAGTTATAATAAATACTCCAATAAATCCACAAGCGCTGAATTCTCACGGAACTCGTAAAAGAGTTGTATTCCAACTTGGGAATTAGTATCCTATTGAAATCTTTGGCTAGGTTCACGACCAGGAGCCAATAACGTCTACTTGATGAATCATTGCTTTTGGCCCAAAAATAATGAAATGCACTCTAAACCTTTTGTACTACACAGTCTAACAAAGAAAGTATCGTGTAAAAGATTAGGGTGCTTGGCCGGCAGCATGAGGTGGCAACCATCCATATGTATATATTTTATTGAGGAAACAGATAATAGAAACTTGTATTTGAAACATTGAAAGAAATTCTTTTGTGTGGGAAACCTCGGCATAAAGACACACAACAGGAACTAGTTTAGCTCAACATAGGAGTTAGTCATCACAGTCTCCTCTCAAAAATTATATAACAATGTGTGGAAAATTATTAAAGCGTACTTAAAACAATAGTACAGTTGCTATTTACCACATTACCAAAAAATTCTTAAAAACGAGTATTTCATCAAAAATGTTACAACTGCAGAAATTGCTTCAAATTAACCCCAAATTCTAACACTTTGACACTAATGATTCCACATTATTCATTGACTTCTTCATGTTTTTACTTATTTTTATAATCAGTAAAAAAATTTAAACAAACTCATATGATAATTTTAGTAATTTAAAAAACGCACAAAACTAGCTTTATGATAAAAATAACCAACCTTCATATTTTTATGAATTGCTATGGAATTTTCAAATTGTTAATAGTTGTATATGTGCATGTTTATTTATATGTATGGAGTATGTGGGTAGTATTTAGTTAACTTATTTGATTTCTTTTCATATTATTGTTAACATTAGTAGTTAAATAATATTTAGAATAATCATATTCTAAAAGAGATAAAACTACAGATGCGATAACAACTTTCATTAGAGGGAATCCGAAAACAAAAATAACAACATGGCTTTTTGGAGAGACATTTTTTAGAATAGTTCTTAAAATGATATAACAGCTTAGTGCCGATTTATATAACAGTGGCTTGATTTGAAAGGCAACAGTACGTTCCGTGTTGTCCGCTAAAACGAATAAATTAATTCACAAAATTAATTCGTTGGGCAGAGATGAAATGGAATAGTATCGATTGTGAAAATGACTGGGAGACATTTGAAACTAGAAATCGGGATATGACAACGCTAAGAAGAAAATTAGGCGGAGATGAACTGGGTGTTGTCTGGAACTGCCTCCCAAAACGCTTCGTTGGGAAGTATTGTCTTAATTATACATTCTAAAATAAAATAAAGACAAAATATCCAAAAATTAGTATAGAGCTACTTTTGAATCACTTTGAACCGCTTTAAACCGGTGTACAACTGCTATCGAATAGCTTTGCACTGGTAATAACTACTTTGAACCAATACAGAACTGTTTTTAACTGATATGCAACTGCTTCTGAACCGCTTTGAACCTTTATATTCTAATTTTTGAACTGATATGGGCCTTCTTTTGAACCGGTATATAACTGTTTTTGAATTGGTATGGAACTGCTTTTGGTATGGAACTGCTTTTGAAAGAATATATATGCAAGAATAACAATTGAAAACTACTGTTATTGAAAACTTTAATCCCGGATTCCATTTTTGGAAATATAAAATTCCAAGATTTGAATGAATTCAATTGGATCAAATCTAAATGGTATTAGTGTCGTCGCAATTTATGGAAGAATGTCGTGGTGAGAATCAATTCTGGAAACTGGTTTCACTACAGCAAAGGTTTGGTTTCATATAGACTCACAATTTTATTTCATTTGTTTTTTGGTCATCGGCTGAAGATCATTGCATTTGGGAAGGAAAAAAATAGTTCATATATGTGTCTAAAGTAATTCCCACGTTAGCCGATTGATGTGATATACAGAGTGATATTACATGTGGCAATAATTTCGAAAATTAAATTGGTCAACCAATTAAAGAAATTCGAACGACGTTTATGTAAATTAATCGCGGCAAATAATTGTGCCAGTCAAGTGAAATTAACGCACCAACCTCAGGTACGAAAACATGCACAATTTTCGCGACGACTAGTATTTAATATATCCCTTAACATATTTCTGCAGAGTCTTTCGTTTATCCTCATTTCCATAAATTTATGCGAAATCTGTTTTATGGGAATGAGGATGGTATTTATTTGGTAAAGTCTTCAGAACCACAAGTTAAAGGAAATTTTACTATACGGAATCATTTATGTCATTGGAATCCGAAGATATATCGCGGAACTGGACGGAAGAATGAGCCAAACCGTCAGGAAATCGGCAGTTTAAGATTTATCCAGAACAGGCACAGCCACTTCAATTGACCTAAACTTATAAAGTTGTTGCCTTATGGAATATTACGTAACCACAGCTATTAACATGGACCACCAACTGGTCAAATTGTCATAACCACAACCACAATGTCATCACATCTTTAATTACATAACTGCAACCCTATAGACGACAATTTGGAATATTATCGCAGAATTTTGCTAACTACAGGATACATCATTGGATATTGGACGCCATACGCACATAGCTACAACCTTTACCTGTGCCAGGGAAACATTACTTATAAGCATTCAAAAGGGTCAAGTCAATTGTGTTTAAACATTTAAGTAACTTTATGCCAAGCAAGCTTTTAATGTTTCTATTCCACAGAGGTTTTATTGACCATCACAACAACAAATGTACATCGAGGCCTCGGAGTTCATCTGTATGTTTCCAGTAAAAATTGGTGAGTGATTATATTCGATTTATTTTTCACACATTCCATTAAAATTTTGCTTGGATTTACAAAGAAAGAAAAACATTGAGAAGAAAAAAAAGAGAAAATACCAAGAACTTTCAAGATCAAGTTAAATTTGCCACTTTTCCTTTAAGTACACATTCCCAGTTAAAGTTTATAATGAACTACAATTTCGTTTAATTTTTATAAAATGTGTTTTTAGTTAACCGTAAAAGTCAGCTATTATTCTTCATTAATATTATTAATTGTTTATCCAAACTGATGGAATATACTTGTACACGGCTAAAGTGTAACTTGAACTTTGATTGTTAACCCATACTTACATTGTTCTATACAATCATGAGGAAAAAAATGTATGAACTTTAATTTTATCTAATTTTAATATTAATTGAGAAAACCCTATAATAGACCTCGATAGTTTAAGCAAAAATTTAAAAAAAAAGCGAAATATACTACTACCTCAGTTTTGCAGTTAAGATACTAGTAATTTGTTTCTTCAAAAAACGTCTGTTAACAACACTTCCCTGTTGATTAAACGTTAATTTTGCTGTTAACGAACCGTAACAGTTGCATTAGAATTTGTTTTATATCCACTTCAAATCAACGTCTCTGGTATCGTTGCCTGTTACCCATGCAGTGCTAGCAGTATGATAAATGTTAAATAAATTGAATTTCACTGTTAGCTATATTTAGAAACATGTAATCTTCATTCATGTTAGCTACAGACAAACAAATTTAAATTTCAGCATACATCTCCTGTTATCTTTAAATAGAAGATACAAAATTCTACGCTGAAAATTTATATTAACAGAATAATTATGTCATATTATGTTAAGCTGAACCCATATTTTTAATTATTGGCTCAAACCTTTTGTTTTATATAAAAATAAGAATTTGTATAACTTTCGTAAAATGAAACTTTAAGTTGGCCGTTTTCTTGCTGTGGTGATGTAAAAGAAGGGTAATCTAATTTAAGACGGGGTCTTATGCGCATATATAAGCCGTGAAGACCAGGTAGGGAAAGGGTTTAGAGGCTGAGGGCTCCTACAATATCTAGAGCTCTCCATATCATCGTTAAATCGTTAACCTATGACTGGTAATCATATTGTTTTTTCTAAATCTTGATCATGCGGGGCTATGAGTATTTTGGTCAACAGGAAGCCATCCCAGTATTTTCGGGAGTCTATAAGGTTTGTTTATGTTCAGGATTGTATGGATACAAGTTCAATTAGGACCGAACCTCCCCAACCCGACTGCTAGCTAGTATGTTAATGGCTCCCACGTCCTTTTTGTTCTTGTTACAATTTTAACCTCCGAATTCCATCTGTATATACAATCTTTTGTTCGCCAAAGAAAGAAAAAAACGGAGTATTGTCAAAATAATGTGAAAATTGGCCCTTGAACATTGCAACATATTCGATAATGTTTAGATAGTCAAGAATATTAACCTTTTGGCTTGCAATGAACTCCTTTACTGCTCTGGCTTTGTGTATAGGGTCATTATCCTATTGCAATGTCCAAGATATGGGACCAAGTAGTTCACTGAACTTCGGAAAAGCTGATTCCAATAACGTTTTATAGCTTGCACCAGTCATTTTTGCACTTTGCACGATCGATTGTGCCATAGTACGTAATAGCACCTCACACCATAACGCCGCCCTCTCGGCTGTGATGTCGGTTCAAAAAACGCTATTCTTTGCGCAGATCATGGAAGTAATAGTTGTAGCCATTAGGCCCATCCAAATTAAAATTCTTCTCATCCGTAAATACAACGTTTCTCCAGTCATTTACATGACCTCTTGGCAGCACATCCCATACCATGTAGTCTCTTGCGAATTGAGGCCGCTTTTCCTTACGAGGAGCATTAGGTGTCGGTTTCTTTTATAATTTTAGATATTTAAGACACTCACAGCTCTTAGTTACTCTGCGTACTTATGACGTGCTCGCTTCCACTCCAGCTTGAGCTCTTATTTTCGACAAGGATAAACCAGAATTAGTAGCACTTCTGATGATTTTTTCTTTTCTCATACGAAGATAAAGACAATGAAACCCTTCCTTTAACATTTTTTCCATACCCTTCGGTGTCCTTGACGTAATTGTCGACAATTGTTGGGCTCCGTCCAATTTTTTTAGCTATTGCGCGGTTATAATATCCTTCAGAACGGTAAACATCGGTTTTAGTTTTTTCCGAAAGATTTACAATTTTTTGTTTTGCCATTTTGACTCGTAAAATGATTAAGATGTAATAAATTGTATTAAACAAACGCTCCCTACAAAAATCATCGTTATCATCATTACTTTAAAAACAATAAAAAATAATAAAGAGCCTTTATTCAAGTGAACCAAAAAAAAATAGCACATTTTTGGACTTTGTTTTATAAATTGCGCTCAAAAAAAGTTATTTAGTTAAGACCCCACAATTGTCATAATTTTTTTTTATATCTCAAGATGCCTATCTTCCGTTTACATTTTAAAATTCTGCAATCGGTTAGAAATGGTAAAAGATACAGGCTGCTGAATATGGAATTTTTGGTGCCTTTAAATAAGCCAACCGGAGTGTAAGTAAATTGAATCAATGCTGTTATGTCGTCCCATATAAAAATATGAGTGAATATTGGTTTTTTTTGTTATCCTTGTCACATTGTTGAATACCGTTAGAGAATATGGTTTGCTGGTCTTTGGATGTATAACATCTTCATTGTCAGAGAATGTCTATTATCCCGTCCCTTCGCAAATTAACCTGATGTGTTAACGCCAGATCCTCTTGATCTGCAGTGCGTCATTGAATCCCTTTATTCCCCTTGAAATAAATGGACACAAATTGAGCTTGGCTGGAACTTAACTTAAACTTTTATTTACAATTCATTACTCTTCGTGACTTTAGGGTTTGAGTTCCAATTGCTAACTGACTTAACAAATAGTTGAATACATATTTATAACACAAGGGAACAAAATCGAAAAAATTTTGATACCATTTAAAACCACTATTTTTTCCTGTTGTATTACGACATCCATGTTGCAAAAGTGGACAAAATTTTAAATTCTATGGATAAGCCTTTTTTAATAATAGTAAGTAAAATTTTACAATTTTGAAAAGCTTGTTCCACGGATTTTAACATAACTCAAGAACTATTCATCCCACTTTACTACTGAATACACCAAATAATTTGCTACTAAAATGGCTACAAGTTTTGTTAACATTATTTTTTAGCTTGCACAAGAGTTGCGGAGTTATCTAAAAAGTTGTTGTGAAAATAGTATTTTTCAGCCAAAATGTATACAATTTTTTTTTTTAAATTAGAAAAAATCCTAAACGGCAAAAAGTGCTAGGTTTAGCACTTTGATAGTAAAGCCTGGCCTGCTGTGAATAAAATGAGACATTTCATTAGAAAATTGATGGATAAATTTTGATTTTATTCACAATTACGTAAACGTACCTCATTTTGTCCAAAATATAGAAATTTGTTTTAATGATTTTGAGAATGAAAAAAAATCACAAAATTCGACTGTAAATTCTGTGAATCGTAACACATTTGTATTCAACACCTGTGATCTAAAACAGACACTCACAAAAAATTAGCTAAAACACACACTCACAGTTCGGGGTGTCGGGGGTGCAAGCTGCAGTCAAGTGCTTTCATCTTCACCAGGACTCTCATCTACAAGTAACGGGTTTTTCAATACGAGCGCTACAAAAGTTTTTTTAAATAAAACAAAACTGGTTTTAGATACCAATGAAATTCTTTATTCCTGTGAAAGTACGTTCGATGCCATTATGTATGGAACTCGATTTCTTTTGCATGGCCACCACGGGCACGCTTGCAGAAGTCCAGACGCTGAACCCAATTTTCGACGGTTTTCAAGCATAAATCGGCCGATACTGCTGCAATTTCACGCACGATATTCGTACGAAGTTCATCAATCGTCGCTGGCTTGTTGGCATAGACCATAGACTTGACGCAGCCCCACAGGAAATAATCAAACGGCGTCAAATCGCACGACCGAGGCGACCAATCGACTGGGCCATTTCGTGAGATAACACGTTCACCAAACTTGGTTTCCAATAAATTTATTGTGGCATTCGCTGTGTGGCTTGTGGCGCCGTCCTGTTCGAACCACATGTCCTCCAAGTCCATATTATGTAATTGGGTCTAAAAATATTCGGTTATCATTGAACGGTAGCGATTCGCATTCACAGTAATGTGCTGGTCTTGATCATCACGGAAGAAGTACGGCCCAATGACGCCGCCTGCCCATAATTTTTTCGGGATGCAATGATGACTCATGGATTACGTGTGGATTGCTGTCTGACAAATAACGCATATTTTGCTTATTGACGAAGCCATTCAGCCAGAAATGAGCCTCATCGCTGATTGTTGAGGCCTCTTAAAGTTGGCCTCTTAAAGTTGAGGCCACTGACTCCAAATTTCGGTAGTAAATTTTAATAATTTCGACTCGTTGTTGGCTCGCATATCTTTCCATGATGAAATGGCAAACCTTACTGAAAAGAAATGTCAAAATAGCGGGAAAAAATATGGCGTCGTTTGCTGTCCCTATCGATTTACTTTTGTAGCGTCTCTGTTGAAAAATCCGTTATGTGTTACCAATCAGATAGTTCATATCCAGCACTTCCATCTACATCTGCAAATGACGAGTTCATCCCACACAAACATTTCTCGCCGAGACCATGGAATCACGACCAGCTTAGTGATGTAATTAGAGACCTTGGATTGTCGAAATGAAAGAAACAGTTGTGATAACTGAAGAAACTAAAGTATATTACCGTACTCGGGAAAAAGGCTTACTTCATTATTTTGCTGAAGGTGATGATTTTGTGTACTGCACAGATATATCTGGTTTGATGACTGCCATGGGCTTACAGAGATATGATTCAAACGAATGGCGTTTATTTATCGACTCATCAAAACGCAGCTTGAAGTGTGTCCTTTTGCATAATGGAAATAAATTTGGCCCCTTACCGATCGCACCTTCAACCAAAGTAAAAGAAGAATACTCTGTAATTGCATTGGTCATGAACAAGATAAAGTACGATGAACATAAGTGGGTAATTTGTGTTGATCTAAAGATGGTCAATTTCCTCTTAAGTCAATAAAGCGGGTTTACCAAATATCCTTGTTTCATATGTTTATGGGACAGCAGAGCTAAATCAGAACATTGGACGAGAAAACAATGGCCTACTAGGGAAAGACTGGTTCCAGGTATGTCAAATGTTATAAACGAAGCTCTAGTGCCCGGAGATCGTATCATATTACCTACCCCCTCTTCACATTAAACTTGGTCTGATAAAACAATATGTTAAAGCACTTAACAAAGACAGTGAATGTTTCCAGTATATTTCAAGGAAGTTTCCCAATCTGAGCATGGAAAAGTTGAAAGCAGGCATATTTGACGGCCCAAAAATTCGCAAATTGGTGAAGGATACTGATTTTGGCAGTTCAATGTCCGAAATTGAGAAGAATGCATGGGATTCGTTTGTATGGGTTATTAAAAATTTCTTAGGAAATAACAAGTCTGATGATTACGTTGCGCACATTGAAGACATGTTATTTCACTTCCACCGACTTGGATGCAACATGAGCATCAAAGTACACTACCTGGACAGCCACTTAAATCGTTTTCCTGAAAATCTAGGAGACTTGAGTGAAGAACAGGGCGAATGATTCCACCAAGATATCCGGACAATGGAGGAACTATACCAGGGTCGGTGGGATGCACACATGATGGCTGATTTTTGCTGGAGCATTCAGAATAACACTTTGTCATTCAATAATAGTAGAAAATCGTATAAAAGAAAATTCCAGAGTTTGTAGTTTAAATTAATTATTTATTTATTTTCTTATTTTATTTCTAAATATAAATTTTAGTACAATATAAAATGGTTTAAGGTTCAATCAACTGAAAGAAAATTACTAGCAACTATGATTGTCAAGTGTGTTTTATCTTCGTGTTGCATTCAGGTAGAACTGGATTTTTACAACACCCTTCTTGTGTGTGTTTTTACAAGAGCACAAGCATTAAATACAAATTTGTTGCTGCTCAATGTAACTATTTTCAATCGAAATTCATTTTTTTTCATATCAGAATCATAAAAAAATTTTTTTGTTTTTTTTTGCTCATTTTTGTTGAAACTGTGAAATTTCAATATTCTTGACGACATGGGATACCTTTACCTAATTGTGAATAAAATAAAAATTTATCCATCGATTTTCTTAAGAAATGTCTCATATTATTCATAGCAGGTCAGGCTTTACTATAAAGTGCTAAACCGAGCACTCTTTGCCGCTTAGGATTTTTTCTAATTTTTTTAAAAAAAAAAATTTGTATACATTTTGGCTGAAAAAAATTATTTTTCACCACAACTTTTTAGATAACTCCGCAACTCTTGTGCAGGCAAAGAAATAATGTTAATAAAACCTGTAGGTATTTTAGTAGCAAATTATTTGGTGTATTCACTGGAACAAGCTTTTCAAAAATTTACAATTTTACTTAAAAAATTATTTTAAAAAAAATTATCCATAGAATTTAAAATTTTGTCCACTTTTGTAACACGGCTCTCGTAATACATCAGAAAAAAGTGGTTTTAAATGGTATTTCTTCCTGTTGACCTGTGTAATAGAATAAAAATACATTACTGTACAGTATATGGACAGTTACGTTATATATATTTATCAGCAGCAGCTCTCCTTGGGCTGTGATGATTTAAATATGGTATGTATACACTACCGCTTCCAAAAGCTGTAATGGTTTAATGCTCTCCTTGAGTTCTTAAAACCAGACCAGTAATATGGTATGAATATGCTGTCATACTAGAAAAATTATAGGGAACTAGGAATAGGCATGACTATACTCTACTGTTCTTGATCTCGTAGACTTAGTGAATTAGTAAAGAAATGAATAAATAGGCAACATATACTGTTCTTTTAGGGGTTTTAAATTACGAATTTAGGATGACACATTATTTATTGAAAATGGGATGGATTCCAATTCGTCAGCAATTCAACTCAATTCAACATAATGTTCTCAAGTATTCGTACTTTGGATTATATAAAAACTTTGGGTATATAATTGTTTTAAAATTGTAATTGTTTTAAACAAATTTTACGTTTGTACTTCTATTATTTTATTTAATTTAGTAAAAGTTTTTCAAGTTCCTAAAAAGTGTTTAATTATCGTAACCATATGGACTGCGATTTGGAAGTTATTGGATGTAGACGCCATATTTTTTTTTTTGGCAAGCCAACACTCAGGGGATACCCTCTATAAATGCAGTGCATTGTGTTGGCGAAGGCAAATTGAGGTAGTGGAGGGTGGAAAGATGGAGTATTTATATTTTTTTTTTTGGCAAGCCAACACTCAGGGGATACCCCCTATAAATGCAGTGCATTGTGTTGGCGAAGGAAAATTGAGGTAGTGGAGGGTGGAAAGATGGAGTGTCTGTTGACATTTGCCTTGAACGTTTGTAACTATATCACAATTGGTGGGAAATACACTAGCCGGAAGTTTATTCCACATACGGACTGCACGGCTGAAGAACGAATTTTCTCTATAGTGTGTAGTGCGGTCAATCGGCCACTCGATAAAAAACGGGTGAGAGTTCCTGGAAAGCCGCGCACTTCGACTAAATATCCTCACGTCTGGCATAAGTTGACGGATGTCCGAGGAAGACATGCCGTGGAAATATCGATAGAAGAGCGACACGCAACCCACATTTCGACGATGCTCAAGGGAGGCAATAGAGTTGGAAACCCTACTGTCCCCTATTAACACCGTCGCTCCGTCGAAGATCAGATGGAGTGAAGTATTCCTTGCACCGCTTTAAAAAGCCCAGACACTTGAATGCATCTTTCGACACTTCAAATACATGTTTTGCCCAACGGACATCGCATTGTATTTTCATGCCCAGTTTTGTTTCATCGATATCCACACCGTCCATAGACAATGTCGACACACCTGGGTCAGCAATCCGTTTATGCGACAACAGACAACACTGGGTCTTATCCGCATTAAAATGTAGTCTATTCTTTCGACCCCATTCAACAATGGACAACAATGGACTCGCGGTCGAGTGTTCCATTCATCGTCCGGCGTTTGACTTCAATCTCTTGAAGACTTGGCCTACGATCGAATGAATAAGAATGACAGAGATTACTGTCATCGGCAAAAGAGTAGATTGGATTCACAGTCTGACCCAGGAGATCGTCAATGAAAATAAGGAAAAGAGAAGGAGAAAGTACAGAGCCCTGTGGTACACCTGCAGTCAATTTATGCTCGTCGGATGAAACCCCATCTACACAAACTCGTATAGTGCGATCTCTGAGAAAACTCGATATAAATTGAGTGAAGTTATCACCGACACCAAAAGCAGCCAGTTTTGACAAGAGTGCATCGTGCCAAACTCTACCAAAGGCCTTGGAAATATCAAGAGCCACTACCTTACTCTCACCAAGCCCGTGGATGGATCGACTCCACTGTTCCGAAAGGAGTGCCATCATGTCTCCAGTAGATCTCATCCAGGTCATTGGACTCAAGATATTTCACAAGATGGTGGTTAACCATGCTCTCCATAACCTTCGAGAGCGCAGTACAAATTGCAATTGGGCGGAAATTTGCAGGGTTACTTGCATCACCTTTTTTACGGATTGGCTGGACATTAGTAACCTTCCAACCTGCCGGGAAGACTCCCGCACGGTATGCAAGCAGTGCCGCCAGTTTAGGACTTTAAGTGCAATTCTAGCTTTTTTTTAAGCTTCTGCACTTTTTTTTTGAAAAAACATGCTAAATGCTTTTTAGCACTTTTTGGGTAATTTTTGCCAACTTTTGACATTTCTCGCTACAGTTTTAGAATTTTTCGTCGTAAAATTGCATTTTTTCTATAATGTATGAGTATTTTTCGAAACTAAACTCTGAAATAATACTTATTTTCAACCAGGAGATATAACAAATATAAAATTATCAATAGTAAACATGTACGCCAGTTGGATTTTAAAAAATGTCTTACTGCAAAAGTATGTTGGTCCATACTTTTTATTAACAATTTCATTCATTTTTATGTACGGAGAACATGACTCTAAAAACCAAAAATTGACATGTCGATTTGAAAATTTGTCTCTAGGATCATTAGTGGTCAAAATCGATTAGACAACTCAACCGTCTAATTACTTTAATAAGTTAAAAAACGGAAACAGCTTTTATTACAGTGGTTACTTGGTTACCCGCTTTTGAGTTTATAATTGAGTATTCCAAATTTGAATATGGCTTCTTAATTTTAGACTTAAATGATATACGTTTTCTAATTATGAAAATTTACAAAAAAAATTATTTTTGATTATTAATTTTTATTATTTTGAATATGAATACGAATATATGAATTTAAATTCATATTTTTCAAAATTTGATAAAACAATTTGAATTTGGCCTAAGATACCTTAGGTCTAATATGAATCCTTCTAAGCGTTAACTTTTTTCCGTATCAAATGTCATATACCCTCATCCCAATTGGTGATGGTGTTCGATTATGTATGGTCTACGAAAATGTGTTTGTTATTGAATATAAGGCTTAAAGTGCCCGCAGTTTAACAATTGTTGAAAATACCTTGGCATGGAACAAGATACGTAATTGATCACAGGGAGTGGTTGATTGCTATCCGGCAAGGAAGACTTCCTTGCAAACATTTCAGCCAGGAGGTTAGCTTTATCAACCGGTTCAGTGAATGTTGTGCCATCTTTAAGAAGAGTTGGGATAGAGGAAGAACTGTCCTTTATTCTTCTTGCAAATGACCAAACGCTCTTACTTCTTCTAGGGAAAGTAAGGTTTTTAGAACGAATACGCTATTCGTGAAAAAACTTTTCGCGTCGAAGTATTTTGGCACACTTGGGTCTGACTTGTTTGCGTAGCCGTTCAGTGTTAACGTTTTTATTAGAACGCCAGTCTTTGAACGCGTCCTCTTTGGATCTGACAGCATTTTTGCATGTCTGGTTACACCAATTTTTTCCGATGGTTTAACCGAAATAATTTTCGTCGGGATGAATGAATTCCTACTAATCAGAGTTATCTTCTCGATCATTTCAGCAGCAGCATCTATATTATTTTCGAGAAAACAAAGCTTCCAGTTAAAATGCTGATAAAAGTTGTTGAGCTCAACCAAGGCGAATGTAGGCGGACGAGCTCTTCATGGAGGCACATGCAGCTTATACTGGCCCCAGAACTGCATGTATTAGAGACAAGGACGTAATGAGTCTTATCAAATTCACCATGGACCGACAATTCGGCTGTCTTAAATGATTTGGACAGTACGTTTCGTTAGCGGCCACTTGTTTGCAAGATAGCAGCCTAACATGAAAATGACTGAAAGCACGCTGAGCTGGCGTATATGTCACAACAACAAAAATAGCCACTGCCTAGGCAATGCATCTACTGGTGGGCACTTGACACTGAAGACACCGAAGTCTGTAGTTCTGAGTGATCCCTGAAGGAACTCAATTCTAGCAGATAATTTTGATTAAGGGCAGTGACAGTGTCAATACCCAATATATTTTTCCATTAACTGTTTGTATCAGTTAAAATTATTTAAAATAAATTTGCATTGAAGCGAACCCTTCGTGCATTGCATTTACCGGCAGACAGACAACTTCACTCACATACGTCTAAAGTGGATCCTGTTCTGGAACACACCTGCATACTCTCCTTGGGGGTTTCCGTCCGCCATTAAAAGTTGCGAATTAAAAATTTTAATTTGATAAGCTATAATTCTAAAATAAAACTTCAAATTTCTTTAATTGAAAAAAAAAATTGCGAATTTTCTTCAAGTCGTTATCAAAAACTGTGTCGACAGAAACAAAGTCGTTTCAGTTCAATGCCGACGTCAATTCTAGTTACAAAATACCAAATATGTACCGACAGTCGTCGTTAGTGATCGATAACTATCGTCACAAGACGATGTCGTTTAATGTCGACGACGACAACCGTAATAAGGGTGATTATATCGCATTTTTCCACTGAGGCGAGAAAAATTGACAGATAACGAAAGTTCTCCCAAAATAAAGTTACAGACATAATTCAATGTGAGAAATGGTTTTTTTGTGTTCACCATATTTCTGCTGCATTTCCCATTTTCCATGCGAGAATTTTCTCTATATGTGCGTTACAGACAAAGAAGAATACAAGACGAGTAATTTATTACCCAATTCTACACGAGCTTTAAAAGTGAGCCCCTCGAATTGTGTAAAGAAGAATGTTATGTTCAGTTTAATAGAACGTGCCAACGGCTTAAAATTCGAAAACTCAAAGTCGTAGAGTAATGATGTATAGAGACACCAAATCTCTCAGAAAATTGATGACATTTGTGTTGTAAAGTATTGGAAAGTATTGCTTTAATAATACCAGATAGAGGTAATGGCTGACACCATCCAACAATAACTCAGCAAGGGCATTGCGATTTGTGCGGTAAAATTTTTGTGTAAATACACCACAAATATATATTAACAATAAAATATATCAAAAAAAGTCCAAAATACGTTTAAAATTATCAGTTTTTCATCAAAACGACATGAAAGATTTAAGTCAACAAATTTTATAATTCCACTTTACGTCAAATAACTCTCTGCCGCACCACGAATAGTGTGAAAGAAACTGTGAGATGAGAATAATGTCAGCTCTATACATTATTATTCTATGCTCAACGTCTGTCATATGGTTGTGTGGAACGACATAAGAACATTTATTCATTTTACTTATGTCAAATATATACACTAGGGTGTCCCAAAAAATTTTTCGTTTTCGATTTTCATAGTTGCTGAAGCTTGATTGGAAAGCTTATTGGGTAAAGTATTTTTGAGATTTGTTTCAGATTTTTCGGAAGGCGTTTAGAGGTCGCACAAGACGAATTTCCCCCAAATGTCGGGTATTCCGGACGGTTTTTGAATTTTACTTAAAACTCGGTCAATAACCACGATTTTCGTAGTTTGTAAGTCAACATTTTTAAAGCAAACCGTTCAAACTTTTATTTTGTATGCATAAACCACCCGTTTTGGTAATGCTTTTGCTCAATAGGGTACAACGTATTACGTTTTTTCGTAAATTTTGGATAAATTTTGTTAGTAACGCTTTATAACTTTTAAAATTTCTATACAAATTTAAAAGACTAATGATGCACTCTAAAAGACGGATAAAGTCCAAGTAATTTTGTAACAGAACATTTTTAATTTCCTGTTACTGTTCCAGAGTTATACCATTTTAAAGCCTTTTACCCATTGCATGAACCTAAAAATATTATAAATTGTTTGCCATTTTTGCATCGGATTTGCTTTAAATTTCTACGAAAATAAAAAACACCAATGATGCAATTTAAAGGACGGATAAATGACAAGCAATTTTGTAAAAACAAACAGATTTTTTCATGAATACTGCGTTTAAAGCAAACCGGTCAAAAATTGGAAAATAGTTTATAGTATTACTAGTTTCATACAATGGGTAAAGAGTTTTAAAGTGGCATGACTCTGGAACAGTAACTGCAAATTCATATTTTTTTTTACAAAAATACTTGAATTGTATTTACCCGTCTTTCAAAGTGTGCCATTAGTATTTTAAATTTGCATAGAAATTTAAAGCAAATCCGATGCAAAAATAGCAAACAGATTATAATATTATTAGTTTAATACAATGGGTAAAAGAGGTGTGCGAAGTTAGCCCCCCATTTTTGGAAATAAATATTTTTGAAGATTGTTCTGAATTGTTCTAGGATTGTTCTACATTGTTCCAAAACAATGATTTTCTAAAATATAATTTGTACCGGTAAATCGAAAAAAACCAATATTAAACTTTGCACCCCATTTTTGGAAAAACGAAATTTTTGCGGTTGCTCTGGGTTGTTCTAGTTGTTCTAAACATTGTTCCAAAACGATGATTTTCTAAAATATAATTTGTACCGGTAAATCGAAAACAACCAATTTTAAAGTTGCACCCCATTTTTGAAAAAAAAATTTTTTTGGGGTTGTTCTAGGTTGTTCTAGTTGTTCTAAACATTGTTATAAAACAATGATTTTCTAAAATATAATTTGTACCGGTATATCGAAAAAAACCAATTCAAAAGTTGCACCCCACTTTTGTAAAAAAAAATTTTTTTGCAGTTGTTCTAAGTTGTTCTAGGTTGTTCTAGTTGTTCTAAACATTGTTCCAAAACAATGATTTTCTAAAATATAATTTGTACCGGTAAATCGAAAAAAAAACCAATTTTAAAGTTGCACCCCACTTTTGTAAAAAAAAATTTTTTCCAGTTGTTCTAAGTTGTTCTAGGTTGTTCTAGTTGTTCTAAACATTGTTCCAAAACAATAATTTTCTAAAATATAATTTGTACCGGTAAATCGAAAAAAAACAATTTTAAAGTTGCACCCCACTTTTGTAAAAAAAAATTTTTTTGCAGTTGTTCTAAGTTGTTCTAGGTTGTTCTAGTTGTTCTAAACATTGTTCCAAAACAATGATTTTCTAAAATATTTTATTTCTAAATATTTTATATAAAATATTTGATATAAAATATAAAATATAAAATATTTTAGAAAATCATTGTTTTGGAACAATGTTTAGAACAACTAGAACAACCTAGAACAACTTAGAACAACTGGAAAAAAATTTTTTTTTCCAAATTGGGGTGCAACTTTAAAATTGGTTTTTTTCGATTTACCGGTACAAATTATATTTTAGAAAATCATTGTTTTGGAACAATGTTTAGAACAACTAGAACAACCTATAACAACTTAGAACAACTGCAAAAAAATTTTTTTTAACAAAAGTGGGGTGCAACTTTAAAATTGGTTTTTTTCGATTTACCGGTACAAATTATATTTTAGAAAATCAAAGTTTTGGAACAATGTTTAGAACAACTAGAACAACCTAGAACAACTTAGAACAACTGCAAAAAAATTTTTTTTTACAAAAGTGGGGTGCAACTTTAAAATTGTATTTTTTCGATTTACCGGTACAAATTATATTTTAGAAAATCATTGTTTTGGAACAATGTTTAGAACAACTAGAACAACCTAGAACAACCGCAAAAAATTTTTTTTTTCAAAAATGGGGTGCAACTTTAAAATTGGTTTTTTTCGATTTACCGGTACAAATTATATTTTAGAAAATCATCGTTTTGGAACAATGTTTAGAACAACTAGAACAACCCAGAACAACCGCAAAAATTTCGTTTTTCCAAAAATGGGGTGCAAAGTTTAATATTGGTTTTTTTCGATTTACCGGTACAAATTATATTTTAGAAAATCATTGTTTTGGAACAATGTAGAACAATCCTAGAACAATTCAGAACAATCTTCAAAAATATTTATTTCCAAAAATGGGGGGCTAACTTCGCACACCTGGGTAAAAGGCTTTAAAATGGTATAACTATGCAACAGTAACCGCAAATTCAATTTTTTTTACAAAATTCATTACTTTTTTAAATTTGCATAGAAATTTTAAAAGATATAAAGTTTAAAAGACCCAAAATTTACGAAAAAAATTAATACGTGGTACCTTATTGAAGAAAATCGTTGCCAAAACTGGTAGTTTGGGCATATACAATAAAAATGTTGGACGCTTAGCTTCAAAAATGTTGACTTACATACTAATAAAATCGTGGTTATTGACCTTTTTGTTACACGGTACCTCTTTGATTTCTATGAACACATTAGAAAATGGTACATTGGGAAATAAAAAAAAATAATAGTTTTGTTGCTAAAGGCTCTTTTGCTATAGCACTTTCTTTTTTCTTACATCTGTTTTAACATTAGATGTAATATTGTTAAAATAAATAAAACAATAATTAGCTCACTGAAATAATTGCTTTTGTTGTGTCATAAGTAGTACGACGACAACCTGCTTGTTTGAATGCTACCATACAACTGAATAAAAAACAATATTTAGCTCACAGAAATAATTGTTTTCATTTTTGTCATAAACAGAGCGACGACAAAAAGTATTGAATAGTATCATGGAACAAACAAATGGTAGAAGCACTAGCCCAGCTGATTTGAACTTCTTTCTGGAGTGAGTTTTCTATTCTATTATGGATGGCAAAGTTTGTTTACTTTTGATTGTCTACCGCCACCGTTCGCCTATAATTACTGTTTTTGAAATGTTTTCTCCATAAAAATCACATAGAAACGTTTTACTTTTCATACATAAACACTTTCGAAATATCAAATAAAATACACGCATTTTGCAAATGTCACTTTTTCAATTTTGTATACATTTTCATTATGTTCCAATCAGCTGAGTTGACAAAATAGAGGAACTGAGCAAAAACAAAATGCCTATTGTTTTTGGCTTGTTGTATTTGATGTCATACTGCATCTACCATTATATTTCAACCATGAATTGTATAGAGAACTTATTGCACCCTTTTCCACTCTCATGTAGAGAGTCTGAGTAAAAGAGCATAAACGAGTCTTATCCCCTGTAGAATATTTCAATACAAATGCACCATTTCGACAAAGTTATTACATAAAGCACTATAAAAAGCATAATGTTTCAAAAGGCATCAATGTTTCTATTCTATACTATAATATTCAATACACTTTGCCGACGACGACCTACTTGGTTATTCGCTGCCACTACACCAATACCATTATACTTATTTTCAGGCAGAGACTATTGTTGTACAACAACCACGTATGCGATGCTACCGCTGTGTGTTGTTTCATGTGTTCACTTTTATAGTTTTCCCTACCCGTGCATATAGATGTTAACACATCCAAATCTATGAAATGCAATATAAACGTTATAGAAAAGGATTTGATAGATTCATTGTAGTTTAGCTAGATTCTAACCTGCAATAATCACGTACCTAACCAATTTATACCAGAATCGTTCAAAAGCACTTCCATACCAATTCAAAAACAGGTTCAAAAGGTCCCATACTACTTCAAAAACACTTCTATAGCGGTGCAAGGCGGTCCAAAAGCAGCTTCATACCAGTTCAGAAGCATATCTATATTGGTTCCGAGCGGTTCATTACCAGTTGAAAACTATTCACAAGCAGTTAAATACAGGTTCGAAGCGGTTCTTTACCAGTTCAAAGTGATTCAAAAACAGCTCTAAACTAATTCTAAATAATTCGTTGATGACCAAAGCAGCAACCAACTCGCGCGACATTATGAATGTAAATTTCACTGTTCAGTTTTTTTACACTGATGCTTGATGTATGGGCTTGCTCGTGTAATAGCAAACCGTATTTTCTCATAAAGCCGCGCTTGATCGTCTAATAGCCGCTTAAGTGGTTCAAATCGGGCTCAAAGCAGTTTCAAAGCGGAGAAAGACGATAAAATAAATTGTCAATCCGTATCCACATCTGGATCCAAATGCGGATACAAATTCACATTAAATGTATCGAAATAAAGGCTTTCTTCCCTTCTTTCTTTCCTTTTAAATTTTGCACCATATTATTATACCACCCCCTTCATTAAACCTAATCGGCAAACTTTAATGCTTTCTTCCCCTCCCCATTCCTCATCCGCCACTTCGTTAAAAAAAATTATTTTGTATACAGGATGATTCAGGAAGTTCCGGACAAATTACTCCACCGTATTCCTTGGCTCATTTCATGAAGAAAAGTCCACCAGGACCATGTCCGAAAATGCAAGGGTGTGAAATGGCAGCGGGTTCAAAATTTTCGGATTGGTGGTCGGAGGGTAAAGTTGCTAACTTCTGAGCCAGTGCTCGGATTTTTTTCTTTTGGGCTTGTTGGAAAGGTCTTTAAGAGGCCTCAGAAGTTAGCAACTTTACCCTACTACCTTCCGACCGCCAATCCGAAAATTTTGAACCCGCTGCCATTTCGAACCCTTGCATTTTCGGACATGGTCCTAGTTGACTTTTCTTCATGAAATGAGCCAAGGAATACGCTGGAGAAATTTGTCCGTAACTTCCTGAATCATCCTGTATATTTATTGTATTTATTTATTTATTAAGTTTAGATTAAAAAATATTATTTATATGTTTTGTTTTTTATTTTAATTTAGAATGTGTAATTAAGACTTTCTAAACCATTCGCCCTAACGAAGCGTTTTAGGAGGCAGCCACACCCACCGTATTGTGAAGACTAGTTCACCGCATTTCTAGGCTGAAGTGTCTCCCAATCATTCCTTTTCATCTATCCAAAAAATTAATTTGTGAATTAATTTAACCGTGTTATCTGGTAACAGTTATATAACACCTGAATATATCTTCTATATTCTCACTCAGTATGCTCACCATGAAAATCATTGATATAATGGTACTGTTTGTTTTTTGATTAAGCCACTTTTATATAAATCGCGGTTAAGTTTTTACACCATTTCGAGCTCTATTCTAATTGATGTCTCTCGGAAAAGCCGTGTTCAATTTTTTTCGGATTCCCGCATATTACAGTTTTTGTCACATCTTTGTTGTTTTAAAAATTGTTAAAATTTGTTTTGCGGGTCACTACTATATTTAACTACTAATGTACACAGTAATTTAAAAAAAATGTTAGCCACATATACACGCATATATATTTCCATTCAATGTTCCCTGAATTAACCGATCAAAACGCATGTGTACCAAATATTTCCCTGGAAAGAGTTATCGATACCCACTCGACCAAAATGCTCATTAACGATATCTTTACCGATCGTTTATCGGACGTTTTGCGACATTTCATTCGAGAACGGCTATCGCGAACGGATCGAGAACGATACTATTTCCCCACGACGAGTCGCTCAGTTTCTGGTAGCAAAACCTTTGTTCTCGATATATCGCTAATAATATCTTTAGCGAAACGAAGATAATATCGAGAAGTTATCTCAAAAAATATCGCTAAAGTATCGTAAAAAGTATCATTAGTGAAACGAACAAAATATCTTTAGTGCATCTTTAACAATATTGAGAACGTATCGCTAATAATATAATATACGATACGTTTTCAATAACGTTTTCGAATTCGCTAAAGCGATATATTGAGAACGACGGTTTTGCTCCGTGTTTCATTTTTCATTTTCCCATTTAAGTAAATCATGTAGTTTTCATTTCTTATTTAATTATTCATTAATTGTTGTATAAAAAATAAAAAATTACATTTAATTCAACTGTAAAATTATGGAAATAAAAAAAAGTTTATAAAAGTATATGAAATAAATGAAATGAAAACTTACCACATGTATAAAATGGAAGGTATTAAATGAGTTATGTAATTGAAAACCATTTGTAGACCTTAAAAATACCTTTCTAATGACACTAATTTCAACGAGATCGGATAAGTACTTCTCGAGATATGGGCGGTTATACAATCAAGCTTTGCAAGCCCATATCTCAACAAGGTGGACCCGGCAAGAATTTTTTCTTATTTTAATCACCGTTAAATCCTCTATAAAGCCAAAAAAAATTGTTGCCTGTAAAGTCGGTTTTACGGGCGAAGATTTTACGTCACAACGTCTTTTTCTCGGTAGAATATTTATTGATATGAATATAATTAAATTGCACAATAGGAGTGCAATGAACTCACTTGCCCAATGAGTGTTAGAACTCACGGGCGATGTTTTAACATTTATTGAAACTTATGGTTTAGGAAAATAGAAGTAATTTCAACACCATCTAGGTACCTGTGCGATTTCTATGAACACATTATCAAATGTGACATTATAAACAATAAACATATCCTTTATTATAAAATCTAAACATTTCTTTTATTATAAAAAATAAACATTTCTTTTATTAAAAACAAAAGAAAATAATTTACTAACCAAAAAGTATTTCAATTCATCATATTCGCATATCGTTTTTAAAGCCGACCGCAGCTCTCTGTTTCGTTTTGGCTACCTAATTCATATGAAAATTTCTACACACAAACATACACTACACATATCATAAAGCCAAAAAACAAAAAAAAACAAAAAATAATACCTTATCCAATGCAGACTGATCTAAATCAATATTCATACACACGCACATATATACGCACATACATACTTGCTCAGTCGTCATATATATGATGTGCCAAAAAACAAAAACACTCACACCACCGACCAACAGCCACTAGAAGCCAGCAAAGCAAATCGTTTCTGGCACACAAGTAAACACATTGCGTTTACTTGTGTTCGGTGACTCATCGTAACGTTACCGGGCGTTACACTTTTTCATAAGTGACTCCCAGCCGCAACCTAATTTAAGACGTTGTCACGTCAAAACGAAACTTAGATTATCTCCAAAAAATGCTTAAGGGAAACTCATAATTCAAATTACCTCGTTGCTGTCTCGACGCTCTGCAGCAAACCAAAGAAAATTACTGTTTACATTTTTGCTTTACCTCTTTTTGTCGGTATGTTGTACGTATGTAAGTACAAACAAAGATATTCCCCGACAATTGTCCGATATACAGAGCAATTGCGGACATCCGCTGTTGTAGCCAATTCTCGAGCTTTTGCGGACAAATGTGTTTCGAGAAATGTTCGTTTTAGCGAACCTTCGCGCTTGTGCCGGGTGGGTAGAGAACCTCAAGTATACAAATAAAACTGGCGAATAGTTAGGCAGTCACTGTTCCTGATTTTTAGGGATGTGTTTGACATTGAAACGGTATAGGATATAACGTATTGTCGGCCAAACCCCAGTACAGAAAAAGTGTTGAAAATCTTAAAGAAATGCCCATGGAACGAGGATGAGCAACTGACAATATGAGAAATTTAATATTAAAAGTATATAAACAACTAACAAAAACCTCCAGCAGGCGAAAAGCTGTTAGTGTAAAAGATTTTGCAAACCACTATCTACCATACCACACATAACAAAATGCCTTTCGATTTTGAAGTCTGTACCAGTGATGATATTTGAAAATTTTCGAGGGGACTTTTTGTATTCTTCCGAAGGTACTTTTTTGACGTAAGAGTACTTTTTCTAAAATAATTAAACAAAGCTGTATTTACACTGAAAGATTAACGGACTGTTTGTAGAACATAAAAAAATGTATTTAATCTAGTAAGGTTTGTTAATCTTTCGGTGTGAATGCAGTGAAACCTTTAGTCAGCATCAGGCACACATATATGTCCGTCTTATTACACGAAAAATACAAGAATATATATGTACATCTTAACAATTTAGATCAGCTGAGTTTGACATGGTCGATATAGAAACAAAATTACGCTTTAAAACAAAAACAAATTTTCTTCAACCTTACTTATTATGCCATGTGTTGTATTTAAAAACCTCTCACATACTATTTGGTGATTCAAATCAGAAAGTACTCTTATTGGATCAAAAGGCGTTGGGGACTTTTTGAAATCGAAAGGAGGTACAAAAGTCCTTATACCCTTATCCAACACCAATTACAATGCCCGATCAATTGAACCCATTTCTAAATATTTTGCCAATTTAGAATTATACATTATAGTTGTAAGTATTCTCTAAATATTATGTCATATTTTGCATCATATTCGAAATCTTATAAGACTTAATAAACTTTGTTTTTTATTAATTCAGTTACTACTAGTAAATATAAATCTAAAAGGAATGATCACCGAAGAGTGCAGACTAACTGACATAATTAAGAAATTCAATATCAAAGGTAAAGAAACAACAAACCCGTCTGTCCGTCTTTCGATTTTGTATTCGAGTTAGAAGTAACAATTATTTGACGGAGAGAACCTCAACGAAGTCAGCGCCACCAACTTTGCCTACCGACAAACATTAACATACACACTAAATTATACTTATAAAAAGACACGTCCAAGTAACATAAACATTATACATAAATACGCACATATATTTCCATTGATTACCCCTTCAACTCATCGGCCAAAACGCATGTGTAGCAAATATTTCTTTCGGTAGAATTATCGACAGACTAGCTCAAGTATACAACTAAAATTGACGATAGTTGGCCAGGCACTGTTGTCAGTCTACGTCTACTGATTTTTAAGGGTAAGTCTCACATTATATGTACGTCTATATAGAACGCAACATATTGCCAAGCAACCCCAGTACAGCCAAACCGATGAAAATGTCACAGGAATAATCATCGGACAGTGGTGACCAACTGACACAATGTAGAAGATCAATACTAATAAAAGTAAAGCACTATCAGACATACTTCACACAACTATATTGGCACCTTCTTTTATATATATGCGTTCCTAATTATTGTATTCTGGCAATCCTTTCTTTTTTGACTTGAATTACTCGTTTCTGACATTTCCCTTTGAGCCATAACAGAGCACACTATGATTAGAGCTCAGTTATCGTTTAGCATTCACAATACAAATACATACATACCAATGAATTCGCCTTTAATTTTTTTGTCTACAAATACTAAATAAACATTTATTAATATTCCGTGTGCGTGTATTTACTAATATTAAAGGCAAATCGTAGTAAGATTTCGCGTCTCCATCCAACTCGAAAATCCACGTAACAATTTTCAGAAGTGGGGTAAGAGAATCGTTAATATTAATAGAAAAATAAAACAATAGAAATGGGGCATCAAAACCAGTGTTGCCAGATGGGACAAAATTTGCGAGTATGGGAATGGAGCATCAAAACCAGTGTTGCCAGATCGGAAAAATTTGCGATTATGGAAATGGGGGATCAAAATCAGTGTTGCCTGATCGGAAAAATGTGCACTGGTTCGTGACCTTGCTAATGCCAGATCGGAAAAATGTGCACTGGTTCGTGACCTTGCTAACTCACCACCCTGTATTCACCTCTTTTGGTGTGTGTCTTTGCTAAGCGAGTAAAAGTCAGGGTTGCCAACCATGAAAATATAAAAAGCGCTAAAATGAAAAATGTGGAAAAACCAACCCTGAAAAAAATAAAAAGCGCTAAAATGAAAAATGTGGAAAAACCTACCCTAAAAAATAAATAGCGCTAAAATGAAAAACGGGTAAAAAAAGTGATACAAACTCGTCATTTCTCCCCACCACCAATTTAGGGTTGTGTCTATGTTAGACGATGGTTGCGCCACCTTGCGACGGTTGGTGGCAACTCCGACTCTGGACTCTAATTTGTTTTTGTGCATGTGTGTGTGTGTTAAATGATGAACTTGGCCTTTCCCTCCCCCTCCCATTACTTACCCACCTTTTCCATTCTAATTAAATGTTGTGGTTTTCAGTTGTGGTTTTCAAATTATTTTATTCTAATTAAATGTTGTGGTTTTCAGTTGTGGTTTTCAAAATATTTTGTTTTGTGATTAAACAATTGCTACTTCCGTAAAAATATTTTATTGTGGTTTTATGTTTACAAAAAAATAAATGTTATGGTTTCCAAAATTTTGTTTTGTTGATTAATCATTTCACATAAAAAATATATTAATCTAGAACTTTCTGGAATAATCTAGAATTTTCTGACGTATATATTAGAAATTATATTTTTATTGCTTACACTCATTTATATTAAAAATAAGACATCAAAAATTCATGAATTCGTTGTTTTGTTTTGTTGATTAATTATCGCAGTTTTTTCTCTTTCTCTTCCTCTCTCTTCCTACCCCTCTCACTCACTCTTCCCACCAATCCGTCCATCAATTTTCTTCCGTCCAACACTTTGATGTAAGTAGCATTCTCATTAGTTTTTCAAATCATTCAATATTTAGCATCCAAAATGTCAATTACTCTAACTTTGAGTGGGAAGACATCAGAATTAAGAGCCTGCTACTTTCCTCCCATCGAATTAAATGGAGAATATGAATGTGCTCTTGTCGATTTTCAAGCATATAATAGTATACCCAACGTCGATGTCCACAACAATTTATTTCATATTGGTGATAATGTTATTGAGTTACCTATTGGATCGTATGAATTAGCTGATATTGCAGAAACAATATCTGAAGATTATGAAATGAATAATCCTAATAAGATTATAGATATAGAGGCTAATAACAATACAATGCAATTGATATTGAATAGCTCCCATGATGTAGTTTATTTTGATAAACCAAATTCGATTGGACCATTGTTGGGATTTGAAGCGAGGGAATTAAGTGGAGGAGAAGATCATTACTCAGATGTCCCAATACAAATTTCTAAAATAAATCTGATACGAATTGAATGCAATATTGTGGTAAATTCATATATGAATAATTCACCTGTCCACACGCTACATGAATTTGGAATCAGCGTACCGCCAGGCTGTAAAATTGATGAGATTCCGAGAAATTTAATCTATTTACCGCTCAACTGCAAAGAGATAAGTTCAATAACAGTACGCTTAGTTGATCAGGACAATCATTTAATAAATTATCGTGGAGAAGAAATTACACTTCGCATGCACTTAAAACCAATAGTACAATGATTATTTATAATAAAAAGAGTTTGATTCATGCGCCAACACACATTCTAGCACCAACAGTCAATCACTCACGATCAAAAATAATAGATAAAGTTTTAACTTTTGAAAATAAAATTTTTCTACAATCTTTAAATCTAAAATTAAAATGAGCGGAATTATTGACGTTTTAGAAAAACCTGCGTCGGACGATAGCATTATAAAAAAAAGACTATCATACATATTCTCCATACCTACAATCCTTTAACAACAATGATGAGATACGAATTTCGATACAAAACCAGGACTTATTTATGCTGCCTAGCGAAAGATAAATATATATGTTGAAGGTTATACAAAAGGCAAAATTGATAGCATTGCAGTAACTACTTTTAAAATGCTGAATAATATCGGTGCACGTCTTTTTGATGAGATTCGCTATGAAGTTAATGGAATTGAAATTGATCGCACTCGATATCTTGGGATGACGAGTACTATAAAAAACTTTGTATCTTTGAATCCTGTTGAGAGTAATATGTTGCAAAATGCAAGTTGGAATAACGGGGAGAAAATAGATGTGAAAAAAAAACTATTCAACTTTTATATACCATTGAAAACATTATTGGGGTTCGCTGAGGACTTTAATAAAATTATGCTAAATTGTAAGCATGAGCTTATTTTATTACTTTGCAAGAATGATGTAGATTTGCTAAGAGGAAATAACATTGAAGGAGCTAAATTAACTATTACAAATATTTCATGGAGAATTCCGCATGTTCATCTATCGGACTCGAGTAAACTAAGCATGATAAAGATTATCAAGAGTGGAACAACATTACCATTAGCATTCCGTAGTTGGGACTCTCATTATAATCCTTTACTAACACTTGGCACTAATCACATTTCGAATGTTAAGCTGGCTGCAAATAGAGAATGCCCTCGTTTTCTATTAATGGTCTTACAGAAAGGAGACAATATGATGAATTGTCATTTAACCAACATAAAAGTACATTTAAACTCTGAATCATATCCATATGATGATCTAAACCTCGACATTGAAAAGGGTCGTTATGCGATTCTTTATGAGATGTATGCTAAATTTCAAGAAATGTACTACATGAAAGAGCCTCAACCTCCATTCACATCAACAGATTTTATAATCAAAGCTCCAGTTATTGTCGTTGATCTTCGTTATCAAAATGAAGGTCTGACAAGCGGACCAATCGACGTCAAGATTGAGTTTGAGACAAAAAGTAATATTCCTGAAAATACATCTGCATATTGCGTGCTCATTCACGATCGTTTAGTTGAGTATACACCATTGACGGGATTAGTTCAAAAAATTGTTTGAGATGGAGATCGATGCTTTTATTGATATACAAGGATTTATTGGAGAGGATGGCGATTTTATTCCGAAGGAAGTCGCAATTGTTTTTGATGAGACGAATTTTAAAATAATTATATTTAAACCACCATACCTCATAAAAGGATTAAATCAAAAACAACAAATGAGTGTTGTCTGGTTGTCAAACACTCATCATGGACTACGCTGCCAACAGGGTGATATTACATTATCAATCCTGAAAGGGATGATGACTGAATATACTTCTGGAAAAAGTGTATGTGTGAGAGGCAACACAAAACTTTTATGGATTTTTGATAATTGTGAAGAAATATTTCGCATACACAACACAGAAACATCGCAATCTTCACCTTCATTTAAAGAACTAAAAAAAATGTATCCTAATATTAAACATTGTAATCAGCATAAGGGGGGGTGGTGTGCTCTCCAGAATGCTCTTTTGCTCCATAAAAATTTTCAAATAAAACAATAATTTTTTTTCATTAAAAATATATTTTTTCTTCTCTTTTATTTATGGTGGAAGGGGGGAGGAGGAGGAGGTTATACAATAACATTATAAATTTCTTTAACAATATTTTTCTTAGTAATCTAAATAAATAAACATCATCAGAATCATTTAAACTTAAATAAGTATTATTACAATCATTAACAAAATTAGAATCAATAACATTATTCACATCATTTTCATTATTAGAACTATTATTGTTATTATTATTGATAGTGCTACAATTAATATTGTGATGAAAAAACATGTTATCATCATCTGGGCTATAAAAATTATCATATCCTGAAAGTTTGTAGTGACCCCATGCGTAAGTATTTATCCCATCTGCTCTAAATCTTTTATCATCAGCAAAGCTTAAAACTATCTTATTCAACTTTTGTGTATAAAGTTGATGTATCTTAGATCTAAAAGTTAACATTTCATCCACAATAATTTTATGGTCGAACAAACAATTTCTATAATCTGCTATTGAAATTTTCTCTAACGCACATCTTTTGACACCTTTTGATTTTTTAATCTCCCCACTGTTTTCAACATCAAGCGAGTACATTTTAAATCGAAGCCCTACAAACTCTTTCATAATATTCCCATTATTCTCATCTTTCATTTTACCTAAAACTTTTTTATTTAAGGAGGGAAATTTAAAAACGTTATCTTGCGGATGTATCAAACTCCTTGGAGATATCATTACGAATATCATTGTAAAAGTCAGATGCTCTAATTGTGTAAATGAATGAATCAGTATCCATATAGTTTATCGATATATTATCTCCAAATTTGGGTTTCATATATCTATAATGGAAATCATACATTTTCCACTTGGATAATTCTAGTACCACAAATCCTAAATACACTGGCTTATTATATTGACTAGAAACGCGATCTAATTGTATAGCAAACAAGTTTTCAGAAAACTTTGTTATACTATGAAAGTTGGGTTTAGCAGTCAGCGCTCTAACACCTAAATGGTTCTTATTAGTGGTTTCCCACTGTGAAGCAATTTTAATGTCTTTACGTTTATCAACGTTTTCCATAGTCTTACCATAAACAGCATTGTTGAGTAGTTTAAAAAAATCTTTTTCAAACGCATTTTTCGCTAAAGTTCTATGATAAGTATTTAAATCTATATACTTTTTCAACCAATCTGATTGATTAAATTTTAGTATTCTATGTACTTTCGTTAAAATAAGTCCATATTCTAAACATTGCTTCAGATTTCTGTAGTGTATAGCGTATCTTGTTTTAGAATGTAAATCGGCAATGAGTTTGAAACATTTTGATCCTCCAATTTTTTTAGATTGTGAACAAAATGGTAGATCGTTATGATCATCGTGGAGACTAATTGGATAATCTAAATCAACTTCCAAAATATAGCCTATTGGTGATGTGTCAGATACTTTATTTACATCAAAGTTTAGAAATTCATTTGATTTATCATCAATCCACTCAAAGCCTCCATACGGAAGATAGCTTGACATTGCCCAACCATACAAATTATTCGCATCCAAATACATGAGATACTCTGAAGGTTTATTAATATCATAATCTTTCAAATATTTATTATTTGCTTTGGAATATCTTTTAGCACATTGAACAAGACCTCCTCTTATACCATTTAATATAAAATTATAGATATCAAGATCTGTAAGAAGTTCTAATTTAATACCGACACATTTCAACATCGCATCCCCGGATAAGCCAGGGGCTGTGAAATATTTACATGGATCAAGCTTATAAATACTTTTGCAAAGTTTCCTAAAATTCTGAAAAATGTCTGTTAGCAAGAGTACATCTGTTTTTAAATACAATTTCATGTAATCCAAAAGATTTTTGCATTCAAACGTTCTCCAAACATTTTTTGCGTGCTCATAATCAACGATGGAACACTCTTTATTCGTTAACGAATTAAAAAAATGTACTCGAGCTGGAAGTTCTTCCTCATCCAACCGAACTGCTGAATCAATATATGAATAAGGGAACACACCCTTTTTCCTTCTTAAATTAAATTTATCTTCATTAACAAAATTCTTACGAATAATATGAAAGTTTTCCACAGACAAATTGTTGGCTAGCTTCTCTAAACTAGACGCCATAAACCTATAAGAATCTAGAAAAAGAAGTTCAAACGATTCATTATCATTTACACGAAAAAATTTTGATAATGAAATATATAATTCTTTATTAAGAGGAATTACTTTTATTTCACCCTCATGTTTATCTTCTGATAATTCTTTAATAAAAAGATGAGAATCATATGAGGAAAAATTATGAAAGAATATGGGTATAAAGTGGGAAGTTTTATAATTTAAATTACATGCATTATGTGCAGCCCCCCTATATTTGCCTGTAAAATGACAATTATCGCGTACTCTATCCAAACCTAATAAACTACCACAGATAAAACAATTCTCGGTATTATGGAACATGTGATTTTCTTCATCACTTAACTTTATCATGGGAACTATGTTTTTTAAATATTTGTGATATATATCTTTACCATCCTTAATTATATTTTCTATAAAAACTTTAGGTGAATCAGCACCACAGTGTATTTTAAATAGATCCAAGTCATCATTAAAACTACATTTGATATAATAACTAAATGCATATGGTATATGCTTTTGAATATTTGTAGTTTTTGACGTTATTGTATCGTCTACCTTTTGTAAAATACATTCAAAATCTGCGTAGATAGTGAATGGTACATCAATTTCCTTATGATAATTCTTATAACTTATAAACGCCTTCTCAGGCTTCGGCATATAACTTACTCTTTTTCTGCAACTTAATTTATGTACCGCAAAAAGTTTTTCATTGTGCGTGAAATGTAAACACGAATTGCAGATGAATATTTTTTCTTTATGTTTGGTTAAACTCGATCGTGCAAATCTAAAAAAGAAATAATAAATAAATTGCGAGACTATTATAATTGTATATTTATTTTTTTTTAATCTCACCTGGACATGTCTCGTATGAGAACGTAGTGTGATCTCTCATTTTTAGTTAGCAACAACAGATTTATGTGGCTAGCTTTTTCGTCTTTTGTTAGATAGTATGGACCAACGATTCTATCATCATCATAGCCAAATACATTAACACTGATTTCATTATTTTTCTCAAATATTTTGATATCTTTTAGCTTCAATGGAAAGCTCATTGTTGAAAAGTTCAGTGCAATGCTATCTAATTGTATTACATTTAATGATATGCCATTAATTTTATACGTTTTAGGCTGACATAATTCTCCAATTGAACGTGTTGAATCATTGAATAAAGATGCAATTACACACCATTTGAAGCAATAATCATCATTATTTTTAATATTTAAAAATGTATGGTAGCTTTTACTTAAGATTGTTGGTAAAGGGATAAATGCACGTCCTCGGAAAGCTATCACTTGATTAATGTTTAAGTTCAAACAATTGATACGTGTAAGACTCCATCCGCTATCACGCTCTTGAAATTCAGACATGTTTGTACAAATATCTTTAGCATGCATCTCATACAGCTCCTGCAGATCGTCACCCAAAGTAGTCAAACACATTTTAGTGATATGATTTATTCTCATATCTTTTTGATTCTCTATCGAATCATCAGTGGACGATACGATTTTCATATAATCACACTCCAACTCCATATTGAACTTGAATGTTAAATGCTTGACACGACATTCCTCCAAGATGTTGATAATGCACTCTCCAGCTTCTTTAAAAAACTCTTCAGGCAGTAGTATTTCAGATGCAACATTCGTATATGTATAGCTTTCTATACGTTCATTGAAGGCGCTCATTCGGAGCTTCATCTTTTCACTTAAACAAATTGTTGACTCCTTGCTCCTATGCCCATCGCTCCTCTTATGATATGAGTAATATTTCCTCAGTACATATTCATTACATGTTGAACAAAAAACAGTACACTGAGAAATATGTTCCTTAACAATTGCAACATTCAGAAAAAGTTTGTTGCATAACTCACAATGTAATTTGATATGTTTATTTAACGTTATCGTATTAGAAAAAGACTGATCACAGAATTTACATATAAATCTCATGATTATTAAAATGATTAGTAGTCTGCTTTCTTTCACGTATGAAGCTCTTTATAGTTCTATCTAATAAAACATTAAGCATTTCATATATATATGACTTCAGCAATGGATAAAAACGATCTAATTCGGTTTATTAACGAATATGAAAACCACATTTTTGAGTCTCACACGAAAGAAATGAGAGCATATATCAAATTAATGGGTGAACATGAAGGAAGGCGCTTAATCAGGACAGAATATGGTGAACATTATTCCGGATGCATCTACGCATTTGACGATAATGTCCTTGAAGCGGATGTCTGCGAGTGCGTTTTCTTCCAGATGAGAGGTAGAAACATTAACGATTTGATAAGAAAATATAAAACTTTGTTGCTTGCATTCAATGAAAGATATTTTCGATAAAAACAAGAATAAAAATCGTATTAAACTACACAAAAAATTATTATTTACTTAGATTGTGGTTCTGATAAGCATACAAAATTTGAGGGTCTAATTGTTTTTTGCGGTTTTGACTTCCGCTCTCTCACATTTGTTTACTGCGGTTTAAGTACTTGCGATATTGATAAGAAGAAAAATTTCGAGAACCTACGATTCGATTGAAGATAGTATAAAAATTTTGGGGGGTCTAATTGTTTTTGCGGTTTTGACTTCCGCTCGTTCAAATTTGTTTACTGCGGTTTAAGTACTTGCGATATTGATAAGAAGAAAAATTTCGAGAACCTACGATTCGATTGAAGATAGTATAAAAATTTTGGGGGTCTAGATGTTTTTTTGCGGTTTCGACTTCCGCTCTTTCACATTTGTGTACTGCGTTAAAGTGCTAAAGAGAAGCGTGTATAAAAAGGGGTCGCACTTCTATGAAAAGATAGAAACTATACATCAAGCAAAATGGAGACATTCCTTACACGCATGGAAGCACATCAAAAAAATAAGGAAATCCTTCATTTGAAGGAAGTTGAGGAAAAAACATCAATAACAATTCTCCATGCGATAAGAATCAATACGCGATATGGAGAAACGATAATGTTGGAGACAGAAGATAATGTCCTGTTTTTACCTAAAGGGTATGCTGCTATGACCGATGATGATGTTCAAGAGCTTGGTAGTGGGAAGTATAAGCTGGTGAAGACATCGCCAGCCGGAAAGCCTACTAAATTTAAAATAGAACAAAATAGCACATCAAAATAAATAAAATAAATAAAAGAACAAAATAGAAAATCAAAAAACAATGACTTTTTATTTAAAGGTGGGATTGGGGTGTGTGGGAGGGAGGGAGGAGTGGGGGCTAGCAAAAATAAAGTAATCGAGAGTGAGTAAAATACATCTACGGAAATTACGGTCCGGATTCGGATTTGCATTCAATCAAATAAATTAATCAACAAATATTCTGATTTTTACAATCAATTTATTAAATTTATTTCGCATTATTACATAATTTCATTTTTATTATATCACATTATTACATAATTTCATTTTTCTTAATCCAAGAATTATGCTCCTTTGAAAAGCCCAACCACATAACAAACGCTCGATCTCCAACAGTTTTTAAAATTTTCTCAACGAGGTATGAATTTGGATAGCGAGTACGGGAAAGGTCCTCATTATAGAATCCTCCTTTAATTGGATTTCCTTGATAATCTTCTAAAGTGTATGTGGTGGGATAGGTATTTTGTATTGAGTTGATTTTGAATATTTCAGTTGTCCAGTTGGGGTAAATCCTTTTTCGAAAATATGTTTGTATTTGCTGATGCGTACATGATCACCAACACGGTATTTGGTGGATATGGTGGATGAATTTTCAAGTGACTGTAAACTGTCTCCAACAATTTCTTCCCATTAGATTTATTAACTTTTATTGGTGCCATTTTAATTGTACGATGATATTTTTTATTATAGTCTTTAATCAAATCCTTAGACTTATCGAGCCAATGATATGACCCATTATAACTGAACTCTTTTCACATCATACCTTTTAACGTTCTATTAAGTCGTTCTACAATGGATGCTTTCATAACACTGAATGTAGAGTAATGATTAATTTTATGTGCTTTCATTAAATCATTAAAGTGTTTATTAAAGAATCCTTTGCCATCATCAGTTTGCAGATTTTTTGGTATTCGTCCACATTTTAAAATGTTGTTCATAGCTTCAACAACATCTATAGATGTTTTGCTCTTAAGTGGTTGAATCCAAGCAAATTTTGAGAATGTATCGATGACTGTTAAGAGATATCGAAATCCTTTATTATGTTTTG
Source organism: Phaonia tiefii (assembly GCA_963931995.1). Lineage (NCBI taxonomy): Eukaryota > Metazoa > Arthropoda > Insecta > Diptera > Muscidae > Phaonia > Phaonia tiefii. Next base: position 109,726,236 of record OZ008368.1, on the reverse strand, counting down.
AGTAACTCCCCATTTCAACTAAATCTGCTTGCCATAAGTCGTCTATACCCTTCATCACAACTCTTCGTCGTAAAAATCGTTTGCGAGCCTGTTTATGTAATTCGTTCACAAGCATTCGTTTTTCATCCATTTTTAGCATATGGTTTTTAATGTACTTTTTTTAGCACCTCAAGAATATTTTTAATTTGTGATCTCAATGTTGCTAGCTCCTCTCTAAGACGAATAATCTCCAAGTTTATTCCGTTCTTTAATATTTTTTGCTCGCTGCTGATAATATTTTTAGTTTGTAATTTAAATGTTGATAGCTCCTCTCTAAGGGGGATAATCTCCAAGTTTATTTCGTTTTTTAATATTTTATGCTCGTTGCTGATTTGTGCAAAAAGAAAAGACTTGTTAACCGCATCCGTTTCTTCGAGTGGAGTTCTGGTGGTCTTGATCCTTTTGTTTTGGAAATTAATGTTTTTGTCTTTGTCCAGAGTAAAGCCAAACCATTTAGGCACATCCTTCCTTAATGTCTCCTTCTTATAGTTACTATAGTGACCAAATTTGTCTACAGACATAATCTCATTCGACTATATAATTATATCAGCTTCTCGTAACTCTTCAATAATCGATACAATTTCGTTATTATGATTAGTGTGTCCGGCTGCTTGCGATGCGATCAACAGTCTGAGACGATCTACTAGTTCATTCGGATCATCCCAATATAAATAGTTTGTTTTATATGGATTTAATTTCATCATACCGCTTCCTTTACGTTCGGATATAGATGTAGACTTGTTGGATAATGTTTTACTCTTATTAACGTTCAGCAATTTGCTTATAATATTTTTATATTTATAAGCTTTTGTACCCTTTATCTGACCATCAGTTTTATAATTTCGTCTGTATGCATTAGTTTTCAGCAATATATTTTTATAGATAGCTAAATCAGTTTTATCATAATTTTGAGGTTTAATCAGGAACATTAATTCGAATAGTCCTGGAGTGAGAGCCCAATTTTCATTACCGATTTTAACTTTACCTTCATTTAACTTTAAAGTGCTATCACCAAACATCCATTCACCGGTATTCTTATCTTTGTGTGGTCCATAATTTGTGTCCATTTTATTTTTTCTCTCTAAATCAGTTAAATTCATTATGCTTGCTGCATTATCATCATCATCATCATTAGTTTCAGAGAAATCAGTTTGGGAGAAAAATTCATCGTTTGACACATCTTTTTCCATTAAATCATTTACAACGATCCTCCCATCTTTTTTAAATCTTTTTGGGGTACTTGTTTCCTTCTTTATTAATGATTTATTAAACATATCATCATATGCTTTATCACCATTGTCATCGTCTTTTCTCAACCTTTTTTTACGTATATCATCATTCGGATCATCTTCTATCGATCTCTTTACCGCATCGAATTTTCCAGCATTAATGAATTTTCTATTGCGACGCTGCATTGCGCCTTTCTTACTTTCACTAATGAATTGATTTAATGGTTGTGTTATAGGTTTAAATGTCTCCTCCAATTGATTTAGAATATCTGCTTCACCCATTTTTATGCTTTTAAATTTTTTTCTCAATTCTTTCCTCGTCTTTATCAACTCTGCCAACACTTTTTCAGACGTCATGATTTATTGCAACTTGATAATGATGTATCAGCTAACAGGTATCAGATCAGCTATCGATCAGGTATCAGATGAGGTATCAGATCAGGTATCAGATCAGCTATCAGATATCAGATCAGCTATCAGGTATCAGATCAGGTATCAGATCAGGTATAAGAACAGGTATCAGGTATCAGATCAGGTATCAGGTATTAGATCAGGTATCAGATCAGTTGTCAGGTATCAGATCAGGTATCAGATCAGGTATCATATCAGGTATCAGATCAGGTATCAGGTATCAGATCAGGTATCAGGTATCAGATCAGGTATCAGATCAGCTATCGATCAGGTATCAGATCAGGTATCAGATCAGGTATCAGAACAGGTATCAGGTATCAGATCAGGTATCAGATCAGCTATCGATTAGGTATAAGAACAGGTATCAGATCAGGTATCAGATCAGGTATCAGATCAGCTATCGATCAGGCATCAGATCAGTTATCAGATCAGGTATCAGGTATCAGATCAGGTATCAGATCAGGTATCAGGTATCAGATCAGGTATCAGATCAGCTATCGATCAGGTATCAGATTAGTTATCAGATCAGGTATCAGATCAGGTATCAGGTATCAGATCAGTTCTCGATCCAACAGTTTGAAAGGGTAGTACTGTACTAGTTTATGTATATACTATTCAAACAGTTTTATATTGTTATGAATGTATTAAATTGCTTTCTATAGCGCCCCTCATTCAATTCATCATCTTTATTAATCATTAGAAATCCAAATTTATCTCTCCAACATTCTCGACATATTTCGTGAAATGTTTCCAAACTCATATCTGCTCCAACATGATCGCTATAAACATGCTTCATATTCAATTCATCTTGCTTAAACATGATAATAATATTAGCATTATCTCGAATTAAATGTTTAGGAATGCGTGTATAAGTTTGGCATAAATAAAATGAATCAACATTTTTATGTCTCCCCATGCAAAAATAATCACGTATATTATTCTGTTTCTCACAGGCAACGTCATCAAATATCATGATTGAATTATTTTTAATCTTTTCAGGTGGTATAACAGAGTCATTATCCGAAAATGTCAAGTAGGCCCATTCCTTTAATCGGTTTTATTAAATTTTTTAAATATTCATATTTAGGTTGAAATAAGGATTTAGAGTAGATGTATAGATTTTCAAATTTAAGTCCGTTTGGACTTTCAATCAATCCAATCATCACATTAGTCTTTCCACAATTGGATGGACCCACAATTAGAGCACGAATAGAATTAGGTAGCAAGGAGCTATGCCTTGTTCTGCAAATAGTGTTGGTTGAGAAATCCACGTTTCTCACTTCTATACTCGTATCTTGCTTTATTAAACGCATTGCTAGAACTGATAATAAAATAATGATTACCTATAGATTTATTAGCATGCATTATGAGTATTATATATATATATATATATAGCAAACGTCTTAAAGTGGAGTCTCATTATTTCTTATAAAATGGTGTTAGTTTATGCTAAAAATTTTAATCGTAAAACTAATGTCTTTGGAGGAGGATTACTAAATCAAGTTATAAATAAACTACCATTTGAGCTTCATCTGCCCGGTTATCAATTTTGTGGACCTAGAACAAAACTTCAAGCCCGTTTGAATAGAGGAGATAAGGGAATAAATCCAATAGATGCAGCTTGTAGAGAACACGATATAGCATACTCGAAAAACAAAGACTTGTACTCAAGATATCAAGCTGATAAAATACTTGAAAATAGAGCGTGGAAAAGAGTTTTGGATAAAGATAGTAGTATCGGAGAAAGAGCTAGTGCGTATTTGGTGACTAACGCTATGAAAGCTAAAGTAAAATTCGATATGGGGATTCAAAAAAGGAAAGGTGGTGGTGGCACTAAACTTTTTAGCGCAGCAGTAAAGGCCGCCACAAAAATTTTAAGAAAGAAGAAACCTCAAGATAATGCGAGTGCTATTCAGATTGCACGCAAATCTATTCAAAACTCATTTAAAGGCAAAAAGTCGAAAGCTGTAATACCACGTATTATTAGCGTACCGAAAATTGGTGGCTTTTTACCTCTTATACCGATAATGGCAGCTCTTGGAGCTCTTGGTAGTCTAGCAGGTGGAGGAGCTGCCATTGCTAAAGCAGTGAATTCAGCAAAAAGCGCAAAAAATCAGCTTGATGAGGCGCAGAGACATAACAAGACTATGGAATCAATAGCAATGGGAAAAGGTCTTTATCTTAAACCATATAAGAAGGGGTATGGACTTGTATGCAATGGATCAACAAAAAACTAGTAAAGACGCTACCTAACAGACCATTAACTGATGTCGATTTGAAGAAGTTTGCCATAAACATCCCTTATTTTCGAGGTGCATTTATGAGAGATTCACTCCCAAAACGTTCGCGTCTAAGAGAGTGTGGTATCATAAATTTGGATTCGTCAGTCGGACTCGGCACACATTGGGTAGCGTACTATAAAAATGGTGATAAGAAGGAATATTTTGATAGCTTTGGTAATTTGCAGCCACCATTGGAGCTCATTAGATATTTAGGCAAAAATTTGATGTATAATTATAAGCAAGAACAAAATTATGATTCATTCAATTGTGGTCACTTGTGTCTAAAATTTTTAAATGATATTCTGATGAAATAAAAACAAATTTTTTTTAAATAATTCAAAGTTTCTCTTTATTTGAATGGTTGGTTGGGGATACATATAATATTATTTTAAACAATTTAAGACTTAGGTTATAATCATATCATACGTTTGCTGATAACTTTTAACGTCAATAATTTCAATATCCGAGTGACCTTCGGTAGAAGGTAGTAGTATCATTTCAACATCCCCATTGCTCAAAACTCGTTCAGATTGATATTCATGATATTCGAAGCATGAAATATTGAGAGTACGTCGTTCATAATTACTATCGTAGGTGCATCGTATGGTTATAGAATTCTCATCGTATACCAACTTGAAATGTCTATAGAATGCAGCGTCACTTTGAATTATACCTGCAATATCCTTTTCTTTTAAAATAAGGTCTTGCCTGAAAGCTTCAATCGCCTCCTCAACTGTGAAGAATTCACGTTTTTCACCATCTCCGCTTTCTATTGTTGAGCTTGTTGTTGTTGTTGTTGTTGTCTCATGATTTGATGATGTAACTGGTGCATCCCCCCACGGTATACTAGCTTTCATCAGATTAAAGTTTAGATCGATTGTTATTACATCATTATTAGGTAATTTGATCTCAAACTCAATATTATCAGCATTTTTATCATCATAATTAGTCAATGCTATTGGAATTCTTGCTGTTGAAGCCCATGTGCAGCAATAACAAATAAATAAAATATATTTTATTATCCACATTTTTCCAAATATTTTTTTTTTTTTTTTTTTTTTCTTGATGTTATGTACGTCTGAGCAGTTTGCTGTCTTCACAATAACTATTCGATCATCGTTTTTCGCAAATACCTTTATCCTCAATTGTATAATCGTGACTGGATTAACGGGTCCCACACAAGTTTATCTTCAGACGTATTCTGGGGCTGCTCAACTATACATGCAATATTAGCTGCAGGAGTATTCTTAGCCTTCTCAATTTTACACTCAACTTCATCTTTATTTAAATTCTTAAACGGGCAAGTTGAGTGAATATTGTTATAAATTCCTCCATTATACAATTCTCCAAGGAGAGTGATGTAACCACCACCCCATACTTCAATTTTTACGTGTTCTCTCGCCTCAAATTCGAAATCTAAAATTCTCAAAAAATTGGGTACACAACGAAAGTGTTCAATGACTATGAGATTCTTTTTAAGTCCACCGTAACTGGTAATATCTATTTTGATTGTAGCATATAAAGGATTTATATCAACAATTTTAAAATGTTTCCAAGAATGTTTGCAAATGCAATATTCTTGTGAACTCTTTATATGCTGAATAGCAAACATTTTTTAAGAAACTGCTTCTATGAGCATTTAATTTATACTAACTGTCATAATGAATTATACTAACTATCATGTATGATAAGAGCATAATGAATAATCAGTTTTCATCAAAATCGGAAAATGGACATTTTAGTTGGAAGTCGTTTATAATTGTGGTTGGAGAAGAACCAACGTGCGAAGTGCCAATTAAAAGAATTTTTCCTCCAAAAACTTCAATTCTAACATGCTCATTCACAGCGAACTTAAAATTTGTGTTGTATAAATATTCTGGTATGTCGCATGATCTACTCATTTCCAACAACGGTGTTCTAGTTCCTCCGAAACTTTGAAAACGAATATGTATGCGAGCTCTCTCTATATCCATATCCAATATTTTAAAGGATTCCCAAGAGTCCTGACACACACAATATTTCATCTCATGAGAAATGTTTTGTATAACAAACATTCTCACAGTCAGGGGATGTGTACCGAATCAGACAATGTCTGAACTATAAATGAAGAAGAGAGTGAACGGGAGAGAAGAATAGAGAGGGTAAAATTGCTAGAGAGAAGAAGGGAGATTGAAGAAAAAACTGATATGATTAATCAATAAAACAAAACAATGAATTCATAGATTTTTGCTGTGGTGGGAAGGACTGATGGAAAAGGTGGGTAAGGAATGGGAGGGGGACGGAAAAAGACCAAGTTCATCATTTAACACACACACACACACATGCACAAAAACAAATTAGATTCCAGAGTCGGAGTTGCCACCAACCGTCGCAAGGTGGCGCAACCATCGTCTAACATAGACACAACCCTAAATTGGATGTGGGGAAAAATGACGATTTTATATCACTTTTTTTACCCGTTTTTCATTTTAGCGCTTTTTATTTTTTAGGGTAGGTTTTTCCAAATTTTTCATTTTAGCGCTTTTTATTTTTTTCAGGGTTGGTTTTTCCACATTTTTCATTTTAGCGCTTTTTATATTTTCAGGGTTCACAACCCTGACTTTTACTCGCTTAGCAAAGACACAAACCAAAAGAGGTGAATACAGGGTGGTGAGTTAGCAAGGTCACGAACCAGTGCACATTTTTCCGATCTGGCATTAGCAAGGTCACGAACCAGTGCACATTTTTCCGACCTGGCAACACTGATTTTGATCCCCCATTTCCATATTCGCAAATTTTTCCGATCTGGCAACACTGGTTTTGAAGCCCATTCCCATACTCGCAAATTTTTTTCCGACCTGGCAACACTGGTTTTGATGCCCCATTTCCATACTACTAAAGTAAGCGGTTGTGAAATAAGCGGGCGTCTTATGGATAAGTGGACAATCGTTGAGCTTAAGGAAAAGTTACGTAACGTCGGGTTAAAAACGTCGGGGAATAAACTAGAAATCGTTAAACGGCTACAAGAAACGACAATGACTCGTACAGTACATGACGATATAAATTTATCGGGAAACATGTAAGAACAACAAGAACAGGCGCAGAATATGCAGCAAGGCAGCGAACAACTACAGGGGGAATATGATGGAGAAATTAAGGGGTGACGTGTGGCGTCTTGAGCGAACTATGGTCATTTTAACGGGGGCATATTCGTTGATATCTCACACGGAACTTGTTTTTATTAAATTGTAACTTTCCCTTTTGGAAAATCCTTTCAGATGGTGAAGCAAAGAAACGATGTTTGGAGTGCAGATTTGACGGAACCAGCATTGTCTGACATTTTTTTTAATTTGCATCTTCACGATTAAAAGTGGATTCTGCTTGTCATAACTTGCGATATTTTCTGCTTCCCATACCTTGCGATACTTCGCCCGTCATTCACAGTAATGCATCAATATATGTAAATCAAGAGTTGTTCAAGACCATTAGTAGAGCGATCATGAATTAGACGACCAGAAGATGTGCACAATTTGCAACCCTGGTAAAAGAGAACCAAAAAATGGTAGCAATTCACTCAAAAGCAATTCTCTCTCGCGTTATATAATTGATTATTTCATACCTTTTACGTAGTTTATGTAATTTTACTTCAACATGGTTGGAATTTATATAGTTATATGCAAAAACATTATCAAACAGCTGCTCGTGGATTGAAATATCCTATGGAGAGAATGAGAGAGAGTCTACTTGTACACCGTTTTTGTCATTACCAACAAAAATTTCATATTACAACGGGAATGCCCAAAATACAAAAAAAAACATTCTTTAGCAAAATCGGTGTTGTATACCAAACGGGCTAAAGGGCTAAATAAAAACTCAAATCGCGCGCACATTACACGTTTTTTTTCTTAAAAACACGCCATTGAATTTTTTTTCGCGTTCTGCGAGGTCGAAAATTGCTAAATCTAGCCCCAAAGAGCTAAATTGGCATCACTGGTACAGGCTGATGATTTGTTGGCATGTGTTAATTTTAAAGTGCTCGCTCCTAGAACGAACACTCTGTGTGTGTTGGCGATAACTACCACAGCAAATAGTAACGTATATGAATAACGTGGAGCAACAAACATGACTATACGATCAGTGGATATGGGCAACAACAACGTACAGTGCCGATGTATACAACTGATGAGCTTAAGCATATTAATATGAGGCAAAGATCAAAGTTCCTTGGGCATGCGTTAACAGTGACGTCACCAGCTGTTGGGCAAAATATGCCGAAGATGTTTAGGCCTACCATGGTGTTTCTATGGCACAGCTGATCGAAAAGCCACTAGGGAAATGATGTAGAATGAGAGACTAAAGAAGACATACAGATTAGAGACCATGTAGCAAACTAAGATTAAAAGTGTTTGATTGATTCTAATGACAGCTAAATTATATGTGCATCGAGTAAATTGTAAATTACCAAAGCAACCTGAACTCGATGAAATGGCCTACTACCTCGCCGACATGAAGAGGCATCGAAGAGAGTAATTAGTATTGCTCGTATGAGCGTGTTTTTTGAAATCTCGATGAGGTGATAACTAATATGACTAGTCATCATCCACCATTCGTTATGAATAATCATAAAGTTTTGGCAACATTCGACCCTAATAGTGACGGTATTACTTCGGTTCTGTTTATGGAAAGGGTTGAAAGATTAAAAGACGCATACACAGTGCAACACGAAAAAAAATAACCATATACGGACACCACTACGTGATAAAAGACTAAAAAAAAAAGACCCGTGTCTCCCAATTTTTCCCAAAGTCATGCACTTTTTTTTTATGGGCCGCCAAAAATTTGGGGCCTCGGTATCATTTTCGTAAAAATGTGACATTTTCTCAGGCTCATATCTTGCAAACCGTTCAGAATTTCGATTTACTCTCTGAGGTAGCTCTTGTCATAAAGAACAAAAATTGCGAACATATAAAATCAAAAAAACTTCACCTTCCAGATCAAAATCGCAAAAAACTTAAAAAAATTCGATTTTTTTTTACCTTTTTTCCCGTGTTCAGGTCCATAGGTAGCAAACCGTTCAAAATTCAAGGAAACAATCATCTACAAAAATTTACCTAAGATCTCAATAAACAAATTTCTGGAACATATAAACTTCCTAGAGATGATTCTTAACACTGTTTAGGTAGCACGCAAAAGTGAAAAATTTGCCGAAAATTTCTATTTTTTTACCTTTTTCTCCTGTTCAGGTCCATAGGTAGCAAAAAATTAAATATGCCTGGCCAGAACCATGTGTTTGTCCAAGGGTTAACACCGTTTAGGTAGCGCTTAGGTATCACGCGATCATGCACCGACAGCAGCAGCACAGGCAATGCAGTAAGCTCAGCACACGCAACAAGGGACGCAGCACACAATATAAAAGCGACACGACGCTCACATCGAGGGATTACACAGCGCGACGTCAACGAGAGCTCAGCGGTGAAAGTTATAAAGTGAAAGTGAAAGTAAAAAAAGTGAAAGTGCTACAGTATAATTCGCACACAACATTGGCAACTGACAATTTCAATATGCAGTGTGAAAATATTGATTTATTTTGCTACGTTTGCGGTCATCAAACCAGAAAAAAAACATCTACAAGATTTCAGAAGGAAAAGAATCTTTTAACTAGTGAATACAAAAGAGCATATATATTGTTTTTCGACGAAGTGGACTTGACCGGTGAAAATTACACACCTAATACAGTGTGTCGCCAATGTTATAACAATCTCATGGCATGGTTGAGTGGAGGCAGAGGTACTATGAAGTATTGTAAGCCGGTAAACTGGATTAATCGCCCAGGTGATCATGATGCAACCAGTTGCTATGCATGCTATAATTACACATGTCGTCTAAATCGACATTCTGAGAAGAACAAAATTTATAAAGCAACTGCAACAGCCACACTACCAGTGCTTGCACCTGAAAATTTTGTATCACCAATGCCGCCAACTCCAGATCGTACTACAGAATTTACAGCAATGAGTACAGCAAGTGGTGTTACTTATGAAGATCCATTTGATACCGATTATGAGCCCCAACAGGGAAGAGATGGACCACAACTAATAACACAAATGGAAATGGATTTCATTGTGGCCATATTGGGATTATCGCAGCGACTTGCTTTTTTAAAGCAAAGAAAACTCACACATGCTAATGTTAACTCTACGGCGTACCGCAAACGACAAGCTGAATTTCAGATGCTCTACACTCTAAATGATGACAATTCGTTCGCTTACTGCAACGATATAAAAGCTTTGGTGGTAAAAATGGGAATGAACTACATCGCTAGTGAGTGGAGATTATTTATTGATGGTTCTGTTTCAAGCTTGAAAGCAGTGTTGTTGCATGTGTCGAACCGAAAACCATCCATTCCGCTAGCAATGGGTATCAACATGAAAGAAAGCTATGAAACATTGAAAGATATAATGGAAAAAATCAAATATTACGAAAATAAATGGAAGATTTGCTGTGATTGTACTATTTACACTATGTTAATGTTTTCTTTTCTGTCTTTATTTTTTGTTTTCATTTAACAGGCGTACTTAATGGCCCTGACATTAGAAAGCTATTCAAGAGCAACTTTGATTCATCGCTTGATGAAAATCATTCAAGGGCATGGATTTACCTTCAGCGTGTATGCACCAGAGTCTTGGGAGGAGCACCAGAGTCTTGAGGGAAGCAAGAGAATGGGTGAAACAAATGCTGCATTATTTTGAGATAATCGGCGCATCGATGACATTAAAGCTGCATTTTCTTCATTTTCATTTTGACGATTTTATCAAACAACTCCCTACCGAATCCGATGAGCAAGGAGAACGGTTTCACCAAACCACAATGCCCATGGAAAAACGGTACTAAGGTAAAAACCTCGACGCATTGCTTGCAGAGGTATGTTGGTGGAGTCACAAGATCACCCTGTATGATGTTAATGAAGTATTTGAAGAAGAAAGAGCTGATGATGGAGGGCAGTCTGGAAGCAACGTGCCTGTGGACACCATAATTGCTGAATCAGAGTCAGATTCGGACGATTCGGACGACGATTTGGATCCACAACTTAAGAGAGCGCGATTTGCAAGTCCAGGGCCATCAACATTATAAACATAATACGAATACATTTTTTTAATATTTTTGTAATAGATAGCATAGTATCTCAATGTTGAAGTAAATAAAAAACAAATGAAATTAAAAAACGGTGTTTAGAATAATTCCCAGGGAGTTTATATGTTCTAGAAATTTGTTTATTGAGATCTTAGGTAAATTTTTGTAGTTGATTGTTTCCTTGAAATTTGAACGGTTTGCTACCTATGGACCTGAACACGGGAAAAAAGGTAACAAAAAATCGAATTTTTTTAAGTTTTTTGCGATTTTGATCTGGAAGGTGAAGTTTTTTTGATTTTATGTGTTCGCAATTTTGGTTCTTTATGACAAGAGCTACAACTTTGCCTCAGAGAGTAAATCGAAATTCTGAACGGTTTGCAAGATATGAGCCTGAGAAAATGATCACATTTTTACGAAAATGATACCGAGGCCCCAAATCTTTGGCGGCCCATAAAAAAAAAGTGCATGACTTTGGGAAAAATTGGGAAACACGGGTCTTTTTTTTTAGTCTTTTATCACGTAGTGGTGTCCGTATATGGTTATTTTGCCATGACTTAAAAAATTACACACAGTGATATCGATGGAATGATGGAATCGTTTTATTCGCGATTCGTGGTAAACTTTTAGGTGCCGCAAAGATGTGGGTTGATGCTCATCCAATATTTGAGAATTGGCACGACTTTTTGACCTCGTTTGTAAATGAATTTCCGTGTGTGCTAAATAGTGTATATATTCACATTCAACTGATACACCGGAAAAGAGGTGAAACTATGGTTGACTCTTAGTACAGCATGTTGGCAATCGGTCGTCGCGGTCAACTAACTAGATGACAATGCTTAAAATATTAACGTTATAAATGGATAATTTCATGATGATAGCGAGGAACACTATCCGCTATGTTATTCGACAAGTGTTCAGTTTTTCTAAAATCAGTACAAAACATTGTGTTAAGTTCTAGACCGCCGGTGTACGCTACGCGAGTTCAAAGTAAGCTACATTTTCAAGTAGAAAAGAATAATGAGAGAAAGGAAAATGATGAGAAAAGGGAAACTGCCCAAGATCCCAGCAAAAACAGGCAAATGCGATTGAGAAGAACAGGCAAATGCGATTGAGAATGTGAAAAGAAGCGTATTAAACTACTCGAAAAACAATTTGAAACATTAGTGGATTCTGGAAGTGCCGTGTCATTAGTAAAACATTCCGTTGTTGAAAAACTTAAATGCGACTTCAAACGATGCAATTGATCGTTACAAAGTTTTGCTGGAGGTGAATATAAATGCGTGAAAAAATATAAAAGGTTATAGTGGCAATCGATGCACACTGCTATGATTCCGAACCATTTATTATTGACGATAAGATAATGACGTGATATTTTAATTGGTCTAGACATTTTACCAAATGCTGTTATAGTAATCAAAAACGAAAAATGTCAAGTTTACCCTATAAATGACAATATTATAAGGTACGGTGATAATCTAAAATATGACGAATGGAGTAAACTTGTTCGGTTACTGAGTGCAGACTCGAATTGTTTTGGCGACAAGTTAAATGAACGCGGAAAATGTAGCGCAATAAAAATGGAGATCTCGGTTACTTCTCCCGACCGAAGCGTGAATGAACATTTAGATTTCAATATTATACGTCCGTCGTCATCAGTATATGCCTCGCCAATTGTACTTATACCGGCTTTGTGTGGATTACAAAGTGTTAAATGTGGTATCTCATAAACAGCCATGTCCGATGCCTACGGTCGATAGTGTGCTGACAACTTTATCAGGTAAGAAGTAATTTACCTCACTCGACATGATGTCTGGGTATTACCAAATTGAGATTGAAGAGCGATCGAAAACGTTTATTGCGTTCATCACCCATGATGGACATTTTGAATTCAATCGGATGACTTTTGGACTGAAAAATGCTACTTTCCATTGAAAGGAATACGTTTGAAGAAGGCCTAAACAATCTGGAAAAGTTGTTCAAGGTTATATAACGAGAAGGTCTTACACTGAGAGTATCAAAATGTTTCTTTATGAAAGACAGTTAACATTCTTGGGGCATGAAATAGACGAACACGAAATAAAACCCGGTCATATTAAAACCATCGCTATTAAAGAATTTTCAACACCAGCGAATGTCACGGAAATAAGACGTTTTCTAGGCTTGACTGGATACTTTCGTAAATTTGTGGAGAATTGTGCTCAGATTACTTCACCGCTGTCAAGAAAGGACGTCTCATACAATTAGTGCCATGATTGTGAAAATTCTTTTAGAACACTGATGAAGATCATAACCAGCGAACCTGTTCTGGGAATCTAGAATACGGCAAACAGAAGGAACACCACACTGACGGAAGTAGCGTAGGGCTGGAGAAAATGATGGTACGAAAAAGCCAATTGCATATTTCAGTCGTGTTTATATGTGTATGAACTGGTGATACAGGCGGTGGTCGAAGCCTGTGAACGATTTCGATTGTTTCTACTGGGCAAACATTTCTTTATCTATACTGATTGTGTGGCTATTTCGAGAAGGAAGCCACGGCACCTATGATTCCACGAGTATCACGTTGGTTACAAAAGTTGCTTGAGTAGTGTATTTCAGGAGAAATTACCGCCATACTGGAGGTTGCTGAACTACTGAAAGTAGTGTTTGCTAGGTTCGTGACGGTGAAAGACTGCTACTCATCCCTTCAGGTGATGGCAGAGTATTTTGACATCAGGCTCATCTGGGTACCGGGACACAGCGATATTCCAGGCAATTACAGGTTCTTCCGGTAAAAGAAGGTGTTGGTATACCAATCTCTACCTGCCGTTTACAGATCTGGCAGTGGGCCGATAATATGTTCAAGGAAAAGTGGAAACTTAGTTCAACAAGTGGAAACTTAGTTTTCTTGGGCATACAACAGGCGTTCGACAAAGTATGGCATGAGGGACTCTTATATAAATTAAAAAAACTACTACGAGCTCCATTTTACTTATTTTTTCAATCTTATCTGAGAGGAGGAAGCTTTTATGTAAAAATTAATAATGAGACATCAGATATAAAATTTATTGCTGCGGGAGTACCTCAAGGCAGTGTACTTCCGCCTGTATTGTACACAATATTCACGAACGATATGCCAACAATCGATGAAGTCACGGTTGCAACTTACGCGGATGACACTGCGTTCATTAGCACAAACAATGTGGCAACAGAAGCATCAAGTGTTCTACAAACTCAACTGGATAATGTTAATGTCTGGCCTAAGAAATGGAAAATAAAAGTTAACGCTCAAAAATCCAGCCACATAACGTTTACTTTATGGCGAGATTCCTGTTCATCAGTATACTTAAATGGATATGAAATACCAATCAAATCTGACGTTAAATATCTTGGGTTGCATCTGGATAGAAGATTAACATGGAAAACACACGTAAAAGCGAAAAGAACTCAATTGAACATCAAGTTTAAGAAAATGTATTGGCTACTATGACGCAAGTCTCAACTTTCTTTAGAAAACAAATTACTGCTAGGTATCACAATGGGCTGCTTTAGCCTAAGTGTGCTACGATTACACTGCATGTCATCGTCCAGGGAAACTAATGTCTCACGTCAATTCAATGAGTCGCGCACCAGTTGAAAAACAAGCGAATCCTGAAGACATAATATGATTATCGAAATCTCTACCTCTAAGATCCCGAACTACTCGAAATTGTAACCATATTGAAAGGTGACACTGAATCACAAAGCACAATGATTGTATAAATGGCGAAAGGACAAGGAAGAAGATGAGCTTCTAGTGATTCCACGGGGCTTAAAATGGCGAATTGTTAGACTTTGCCATGACGAGGTGGGACATCCGGGAATTGATGGAGCGGTGAGAAAATTGGCCAACATTTTTGGTTCCGTAGAGCCCGAAATTATATGAAAGGGTATATAAAGTCATGTGTTGAATGTTGCTACAGTCGTGAACCTTCTAGAAAGGAATGGAATGGAAATTCCCCGAGTACCTTTTGAAGTGATTCATATGGATCACTTAGGACCTCTTATAAAAAGTCGTCGAGGTAACGAATATATACTCGTGATTGTCGATGCAATGACACATTCGATCACAGTCCCCGTCAAGTCAACGAAAACAAGACGAGTATTGGATGCACTTGACCACCACACATTGTACATTGGTTTGCCAAATAGAATCATCCCCGACAGGGTTTCGGCGTTTACATCATCAATGTTTGCGAATATTGCGCCAAAATTGAAGTTCAGCATATAAAGGTAGTTCTACGTACACCGCGATCCAACGGACTTGCTGGGAGGGTCAATCAGTCTTTCTTGTCATACCTGAGAACGTCAACCAGCTCGATGGACAGGGAACCCGAATACGCGAAGTGTGCAATGGAAGTCGAACACAAGAATAAATTCTATGACAAATTATTCACCAATTCATATCATCTGCGATATTCGTTGACATCCATCTGCGGTAGTAAATAACTTTCTGCTACTCACGATGATAATTTCGAAGCGATTGGGTATATTTCTGAAGCTCGAGAAAAGTGGAAAATTCGATTCGACGCAAAGCACGAAGAACCACACCAGTACCAGGAGGGCGATCTTGTTTTGATAGAAAGTGCGATGCCTAGCACAGCAGAATTTTGAAAACTGGACGCCAAGTACAGAGGTGCCATTCCCAAGGTCTTACGTTTTGACAGATATGTTGTTGAGAAAATTGTAAGTGCACCAAGGAATCAACGTACGTTCAGCACTGTATCTAGGAGCGACAAATTGAAACCCTGGTGTGCGCTATACCCTGAGGTTGATAATGAAATGTAACATAAATACCTCGACGGCGAGCTATCGTCAGGATGGACGAACTTTCACCTTATTTTATTTCTATGATTTCCTAATTATTGTACTCTGCAATCCTTTTTTTGTTTACTTCTATTTTGACATGAATAAATCACTTTTGACATTTCCCTTTGTGCCATAAAAGAGCACACAATGATTAGTCCTCAGTTATCGTTTAGCATTCACGCCGGCCAGATCGTTGTTCACTAAAGAATACAAACACACATATACTAATGAATTCGTAATTCCTTTTTATTTTTGTCTACAAATACTAAATAAACATTTATTAAAATTCCGTGTGCGTGTATTTTTTAATATTAAAGGCAAATCGTGGAAAGATTTCGCGTCCCCATCCAACTCGACTATTCTGGTGACAATATACATACATACACAGATACATATAATTTCATTCATTACTCCAAAAGGAATACATTGCATTCATCATGAAAGCTTGCGATCAAGTATTGTAAACAATCATTTCACAGATCGAACGTCAAAAAATGCAGAATTATTCATCCCAAATTCTTAGGAAGGATACTAAATTATAGTAGTTGGACGAGCGGGCTCTTGAAAGGAAAGCGGGGGTTAGGTTGTGGCTGACATATTTGCCATATAGAATAAGTCATATATAGAGATGTAAGATTCAAATCCGGTTGATAAACAAACGAAAATTGTAATAGATCGAATAGTGCAGACATAAATGACACACGAGATACCAAAAACAATATGCTGATGGACAGAATCTCAAAGGAGGCAGTGAAGACATTTCTTCGACACTCCCAACCATTCAACTTCTTATGAAGTATATGGAATTATTTACATACGTTCGCGCACACAATTAGTTCCTTTCCTGGGTCATCGTCGCTCTCTCTATTGTAGCCCTTACGGCTGAATAACTGCTACTCGCTGGTAGGCTGCCTGTATTTACCATCGAACAGCGACAAAGGGCTAGTTAGTTGATGTGGAGAGATCGAGTGATAGAGACGACGACAACTGGCATATTCTATAAACTTCTGACTTAAATAAAAACTTAGACTTAACTCAAAATCTTTAAATTGAACAAAACAAACATTTATAAATAAAAGTGAAATAAATAAAATTACAATTTAAGCGGCCGTTGAAAGTGCCAACAAAAAAAAAGAAGTAAGTGTGTGTGTTTTATTTGCGCCAGGTCTCAGCAGAAACCACAAGAGTGACCTGCCGATTCTTTTGGCTTGGGACGGGCGGAAAAGCAAGAAAGTACGAGGCAGTCAAAGCTACGAGGGGTACTAATAAAGTTCCAGTTGCCTTGGAACACAACATTTGGTCTTTCGCCCGTAAAACAACAAACCAGTGATTCCGGAGCAGACTTAAGGTATGTACAGTGTACTTTAGTGAATATGTGCGGGTGTACTTTACTGAATCTGCCCCGTTATACGGATATTCTTCCCCTCGGTCCCAGTTAATCTAGCCCTCGGTCAATTTGTTTTTTGTTCGGCCGTTGAAGTGCTAGAAAAAACAAATTGTTTCTCAACAATCCGCTACTCGGTGGATCCTAATGAAATTGCAATATTACTGTACCGTACTAGTGAAATCTGTCGCTTAGTTGAAAAGACATGGGACTGTTCCGTACAGTGGGTCAGAAAAATTATTTTTCGAAACTAAGTTTTGTAGGTATTTTTGGAATTCTTGACCCTATGAAAAAGAAAAGACAACTTTTGTGAATTTGTTGCACAAAATTTTTCGATACAAAATTTTCCCATTGTCCCTAAGACAGCAAATTGGTTTAATACGCCAACAACGCAATCGGTCCCTAGTGCAATTTGTTTTTGTATTCGGCCGTTGACGTGCCGGGAAAAAGAAAACTGTTTTGATAAGTCGCTACTCGTTGGTTCTAAACGAAGTTTTTATTGCACAAAAAATTAAAAATCATTATTTTGCTACCGTCATCGTGTGTCTGCCTGTCTCTCGTACATTTGTGTGTAGTCACAATTGGTAATTTTTTGTTTTCGATTTTTGTTTTTTTTATTACGGTACCGTATTATCGGATTCTGTCTCAAAAGAGGCTTGTTCAATTTTCGGCACAGTGGATCAGAAATATTTTTGTTTGCAAAATTTAATATTGCTGAAGTCAACGAATCTGACCCAGTTGAAGAAGATTAGTGTCATTGTTATTGACTTGGTCAGGAAAGTTTTGTGTATTTTCTGTACAGTGGATCAGAAAAGTTATTTTCCAATTTTAGTTTTTCGTTTACAAAATTTTAAAATCTTCTCAATTTAGCGAAGAAAATATAAAGGCTCCACATATTTTGCAAACTTTCCTGCACACTGGCTCAGAAATGTTATATTTCGAGAAAACATTTTTGGAACTTTAGCAAGTTTTTCGTACAGTGGGTCAGAGCAATTATTTTGCAATTCAAAATCTTGACCCTTTGTCAAAAAATTAAATTTTGTGAATTTTTCTGTGCAGTGGCTCAGAAAAATTATTTTTCGAAAATCTTGGAAAATAAATTTTGTGAATTTTCTGCCCAGTGGGTCAGGAAAATTATTCTGCGATACAAAATTTTTCGATCATTGAACATTTGGGAAAAAATAAATTTTGTGAATTTTTCTGAACAGTTTGTCAGGAAAATTATTTTGCTATACAGAATTTTTTGAAAATCTTGTCCCTACAAAAAAAAAATTTGTGAATTTTTCTTTGCAGTGGGTCAGAAAAATTATTTTTCGATACAAATTTTTTTGGAACTATTGGCCCTTTGATGGATAATAAATTTTGTGAATTTTTCTGAACAATAAATCAGAAAAATTATTTTTTGATACAAAACTTTTGAAAACTTTCTTCTTGTGAAAAATTAAATTTTGTGAATTTATCTCCACAGTGAGTCATTTAAGTTATATTCGAGACAAAATTTTTTTAAAAATTTCACATTGACACAAACTACCATCTCTGGTGCAATTAAGCAAATACTCTCTCAATCTGGATATTGGCTCAATTGTGGAACATTTATAGATCTTCGACCGAAAATAATCTCAAATACAAAAATATACAGCAGACAGTCCCTGCAGGCTGTGTCAGAGACACGGCCATTAAGTTTAAGGTAGAATACGCCATCCGATAAGACAGAACACATATATAACAATAAATGATAAATAACATAAGCAAATGAATTTATTTATTTGATAGTTACTTTTGATAATATACATAAGCTTATGGTAGGAAAAATAGGATAAATATGTTTTTAAATTAACCACATCATTGGTATAAAACCACATCTTGGCAGCACTTTCATTTAACATAAAAATGTATGAATTAATTTTTTCATATATTTTTTATAATTATATATCCATGTTAAATTCAAATTCACATTTAAAATTTTGTTTCACTTAAATACATAAGTAAATATACGAAATTTCAGTATTTCATCAATCAAAACAACAGCCGAAGGTTTGTGTCCCCACTGAAAAAGCAGCATAGTTTGTGTTCACGCTACAAACTCAAACACTCAACCAAACACCACACATATGTTTGAGTGTATGTGTTTAAACAATTTTCATTTGAGAAATTTAAATATTAGGAAGATATCAACCAATATGAAATGTATATCAAACGAAAGATAGCATCTTCATTTACCTGCAAAAAAATTTTAAAAAAAGTTATCTCGCCGTTTCCTCATAATCAATGAAATAAAGATTACAACAATAACAATCTGACATGACTCCCTATACCGTAAGGTAAGACGTATTCTACGCCAAAAATTTAAGAGAAGAATAAAATAAATAATTGTTTGTTTCCCTCTTTTATCACAAATCGTTCTGTTTTTCAACAGAACTAATTTGTTTTAACTAATTTGCCTCAATCGGATTAGCGCGTCTGTGAAAATTTGTACTGTGTAGTACAGTGGGTTACTGGAAAATACATTTGAGACAAATATTTTTTGAGAAATTTTTTCGAATCTGATCCTCATTCTCAACGCAAACCCGAACTTGAGTATGGTGTAGAATAATTCATAAGGTATCGATCCTAATTGGGCTTTCATGCAAGTTTTTTTTATTTTCTATCGCAAAATAAATTCTTCTCACTACATTTAGATTCATACAATGAGTCTTGAAGGGTTTTTAGTCCAGTGGGATGAGATCATCTGGTGTACGAAGCAATTAAAATAAATTGATTTAAGCACGTACAATAATCTAGCCCTAGAAGCTGAAAAGCATGAGATTGAAAGTGCATGGACAGAATGTAAAGACAATTACTGGAAATGTTTATCTGACACGGAATGTATGAAAAAGGATAAGGAAGCGATCCGAAATAGAAAAAGGGAAGCGCATAATTGCTATATCGGTTGCATAAAAATAATCGGTAAATTTAGGGAAAAGTTAAAAATTTCTCAGGCACCTACGCCTGCACCTCAGAGACTGAGCTCATCTGTTTCGGTACAGAAGTTTTTCACGGCGATTACGTGAGCTGGCCCAGATTCAGAGACCTGTTTACGGCCATTTACTTGAATAATAAAAAACTTAGCCCAGTGGAAAAATTATACCACCTGTTCCAAAAAACTAGTGGTGAGGCTAGAGAAATAAACCGCCATATTCCATTAACAGCGGAAGGATTCGATATTGCGTGGTCAAATTTGAAAAGTCAATACGAGAATAAACGTATTCTCATTAATAATCAGTTGAAAACACTGTTCAACTTGACCCCATGTACGCAAGAATCGGCTGTCGGTCTCAAAAAAGTTCAAAGGGTGTTGACAAATTGTATTTCGGTTCTTGAACTTTACAATATCGATATAGGATCATGGGATCCAATTTTTGTATTTCAATGCTCTTCAAAGCTCAAAGGTTAACGCTGTCTCTATGGGAACAGTCAATTTCCAAGAAAACCGAACTTCCAAAATGGGATGATATAAATAAATTTCTGACTGAAAGGTTTCATGCGTTGGAAAGTGTCTCTGACGTATTTAGTTCCAAGGGAGCTAGCTCATCTCAAACCCCTCGCCCAAACTATAACAATTACGTCAAGTCGAGACAATTCAAAGTCCACCACACAAAAGTAAATAGTCAGAAATGTGCTTTGTGTAAGGAACCTCACCATTTGAGATCATGCCCAAAATTTGTTAACATGGATTTCAAAAAAAGGCTTTCCGTGGTGAAAAGAAATAATCATTGTTTAAACTGTCTGTCCCAAGGGCATATGGCTGTTGATTGCTCCAGCAAAAATGCGTGCTCAAAGTGCAATTCGAAGCATCACACGCTATTGCACAAAAATAAAGTAGCTCAGCAAAGTGAGTCGAGGCAAGAAGAGTCTTGGAGAATGCCCCAAAATCAAATACAGTCTACTGATTCACCTTCGACATCTGCTATTGTTAGGGCATTTCATACGTCTGTCTGTCGCGCACAAAACAATGCTAGCTACAGCGTGGGTAAAAATTGTGGGAAATTGCGTGTCCCATAAAATAAGAGCGTTAGAGAGTACAAAGGTTATTGAGATTACACACAAAATCGATTTCAGCAGATATCACCGGTCTTGGCGGTGAATATCTAACAAAATGGCAGTGTTTACTCTCTGTTCGACAAGAGAGTCAAACTTTTCTCTGGACAGTGATGCACTGGTGATCCCAGATATTACGGGAAATGTCCCAACTCACTCGATCGAAAATGTGAATATAGATCAGCTTCCAAAATTAGATTTCTCTGACCCTTACTTCTTCAAAAGTGGCCCAGTGGATATTCTCCTTGGGGGAAATTTGTATCCGCTAATTCTACTCAGTGGAGTGGAACATGGCATTTTAGGCTCGCTTGTGGCCCAAGAGACAGTTTTTGGATGGAGTTTTACTGGCCCAACGATCAAAAACAATTCGAAATGTTTTCTTCGTGTCTCTCATTGCACAAGAGTGTCGATTGACGAGCAGATGGCCAAAATTTGGGAAGTCGAAGAAGTTCCCACAAAACGAAAAATATCGGATTAAGATAAGATTTGCGAAAACATCTATAAAACGACAACAGTTCGTACAGCTGCAGAGAGATATGTAGTTGATCGACCCTTTAAGCCTGATTTGCAAATAGGATCGGCGATTGGCCAAAACAGGTATATTGCCCTTGGTCAATTCCTCAGGAATGAGAAATCTATGGCTCGAAAGCCAAAATTGAAGATAATGTATGACGAGGTTTTACGTGAATATCTGAAAGTTAACGATATGGAGAGGATAAACACTCCAACGGGCAGACCAGATAATTATTTTTATCTGCCCCATCACGGCGTTTATAAGCCCGATATAGTGACAACGAAGTTGAGGGTTGTTTTTCACGCCTCTAGCGCGTCATCTTATGGTAAAAGTCTTAACGACTGTCTTTTCGTTGGCCCAGTCTTACAAAAAGATATAGTGTCTCTGGTATTGAATTGGCGCCTGTACAAGTTTGTATTCAACGCGGACATAACGAAAATGTACAGGCAGATTTTGATTAATCCCAAACACGCTCCATTTCAACGAATACTGTTCAGACCTGACGCAAATGAGGAACTGCAAGATTTTCAACTGGAAACAGTCACATTTGGCGCCAATTGTGCTCGGATCTTGGCCCTGCGTACAGTACTGCAATTTGCAGACGATGAGGAACATCGGTTTCCCATTGGCGCTCAAATATTAAGA
Organism: Phaonia tiefii; assembly: GCA_963931995.1. Classification (NCBI taxonomy): domain Eukaryota; kingdom Metazoa; phylum Arthropoda; class Insecta; order Diptera; family Muscidae; genus Phaonia; species Phaonia tiefii. The sequence goes on along the minus strand of OZ008368.1, from coordinate 109,703,718 downwards.
GAAAGCATATATGTTGATGATGTGCTGGTAGGAGAGCATTCGGTTCCAGAGGCTATAACATAAAAAAATCAGTAAATTTCAATTTTATTATCAGCTGGGTTCGATCTGAGAAAATGGACCTCGATCAGCAAAGACATCCTCGAAATTTGCTCTAAGATCATCTGTTAGACAATGATTTTTTGGTGTTTGATGATAAAAGTACAGCCAAAACCTTAGGCATTAGATGGAATGCGTCGGCTGACTCGTTTGACTTTATGGCTAAAAAATTAGAAGCCAAAACAGCTTTTTCGAAGCGGGAAGTTTTGTCAGTCATAGCGAGGCTATATGACCCTTTGGGCTGGCTGGCGCCAGTTGTAGTAACGGCAAAAATCATAATGCAGCTGTTATTGCTTGATGACATCGGTTGGTATGACCCTCTGAAGCCACTGACTCTCATAAAATGGAAAGCATTCATTAAAACTTACTCCGAAATTGGGAATATTCATACACTCTCCGCTATGTAAGCTGCAGATTTATGGATTCTGCGACTCGTCAGAGTTAGCTTATGCGGGGGTTTTGTACGCTAGAGTCGAGATAGAAGGCCTGGTTCACACAAATGTACTTGTTTCCAAATCAAAAGTCGCACCCATTAAAAAAATCTCCCTCCCAAGGTTGGAGTTGTGCGGATCACTCTTGTTGTCAAACTTGATCAATATATTTCTGCCTCAGATGAAAATTCCTCAAAACTCGATTGCTTGTGGTCTGACTCGTCAATCGTTTTGGGCAGGTTGAAAAAGCCTTCGCATAATTGGGCCACATTTGTGGCGAATAGTGGCAAATCAGCGGAAATAGAGGACATCTTAGATCGTTTTTCCTGTCTCTCGAAAGCCATGCATGTTGTAAGTTATATTCTTCGCTTCATTAAAGCCATTCACCCAGCTTCAAAGAAAGAAAACCGGTGCGTTAGCGTCAAACTATCGGCTCAAGAGTTAATGGCAGCACGTAAGCACTTTCCAAAAAATCCACTTTTCAAGCGAGTATCATTGTCTGTCTCAGAAAAAACAAATAGAATCGAAAAGTTCCATCCTAACCCTTACTCCATTTTTGGACAAGGATAAGATACTTCGAGCCATTGGTCGTTTTTCTGTCCACTATGTCCTTGTCTTATAGTGAACGCCATCTCGTAATTGTCGCTTATCAAAGTCGCTTTGCAGAGCTTTATGTGGACTTTATCCATAAATAGACCCTTCACGGAGGAATTCGATTGATGCTCGCTACCGTGCGTCTCGAGTGCTGGATTGTAAAAGCAAAAAACCTGATTAAACACATATTAACCACTGTAAGGAATGTGTTATGGCCCGTAAAAATCTTCAAGGCCAGATGATGGCAGCTCTTCTGCATGAAAGGACAACTTTGAGCCGTCCACTCAGTACCACAGTTGACGATTTTGCTGGCCCACTCGAAATTAAAACACTTTCATGCCGAGGCTGCCGTATCACGAAGGGGTATATTTGCTTATTCGTTTGTTTTGCCACCCGAGCAATACATTTGGAAGCAGTAAGCGACCTCTCTAGCCAAGCGTTTCTAGCAGCTCTGACTCGTTTTATTTCTCGCCGTGGCTGTCCCCATAAAATATACTCTGACAATGGCCGAAACTTTGTCGGAGCGGCTAGGAAAATAAAAACTTCATGAAAGCTGTCTCTGAACTTCGAGCCGCTGCGCCTCACATGGGTTGACTATGGGAGGCAGGAGTCAAGAGTTGTAAAACCCATCTGAAGAAGATATCCGGGCAAATCCGACATACATTTGAAGAACTTACTACCATCCTCGCTTCAATAGGGTCATGCCTTAATTCGTGTCCACTTCTTTCAGACAATATCGAAGACTTTAGCGGTCTGACTCCTGGACATTTTCTAGTTGGATCTTCCCTAATGACCCCAGCAGAGCTTGAAACTATTTCCTCTCGAACTGCCCGCTTAAATCGATGGGTGCGTCTCAAGGTCATTCAACAAGATTTTTGTACTCGTTCGAAATCGGACTATCTGAAAGAACTACGCAAAAGAACGAAGTGAAAGCGCCCTCAAAGGGATATGAAAGAAAACGACATGGTAGTCTTACGTCAAGACGCAGGGGCCCTAAGATTGGCGATTAGGAAGAGTCGTTAAAATATACTCCGGAAAGGATAATTGAGTTAGAGTCGTGGATTTGAGAACTCAGTTTGGGTTGATTACGCGCCCTGTCCACAAGCTCGTTCTTTTGCCAACAGATATCTAACCCAGACTCAGTGTATATATTTCGGTCCCTTACGGCACCTCTTACTTACCCTACTTCACACCTAACCCAACATCTACCTATCTTCATAATTTGTTTCTTCTCCCAGACATGGACTACCTCGAGGAGTATCGATGCCCGCTCTGTACTACATGCCATCCGTTCCGGTCATACTGCCGTTTCCTGATATTGGACCCACTAGAACGAACACGGGTGGTCGACCGATACCACGTTTGCCAGAACTGCCTGGGGCTCTCTCACTCAGTCAAAAAACACCGTTGTCATGAATGTAAGGCCAAACACCATACGCTACTACATTGTCCCGATATGAGTGCCTATGAATGGTTGAAAATTACCGTGTGGGTCCATGTACAAAGAAATGGCATCGATGAAGAGAAACGATCCCTGTAACGTGCGTGCCCACCATTTTTGGTTGGAATTTTTTTGGTGCGATCCCACTACAGCAGAAGGGCGAAAAATAATTTATTAATTACAAGAAGGCGCCACATGGACTGAAATTGCCTCTGTTTTGTTTTTTGTATTATTGTTAAGATAATTAATGAGTTTACCTTTTTAATTTGATAAAATTCTCACCCACATTGTCTAGTGGTGATTTGTTTGCACATATTGTGCAAAGGGGGCTAGTATGTTCGCGCACACAATGGCCCACATTAGCCCACCACGGAAATTCTTACCATCTCAGTGGTTGCTCTCATGTATGCGCGAACAGATTACTTCCTTGTCTGCGTCGTCGTCGCTCTCTCTATTGTAGCCCTTACGGCTGAATCGCTGGAAGGCTGCCTGCATTTACCATCGAAAAACTACAAAGGGCTAGTTAGTTGATGTGCAGAGAACGAGTGATAGAGACGACGGCAACAGGCATATTCTATAAATTTCTAACTTAAATCATAACTTAAACTTAACTCAAATACTTTAAATTGAACAAAACAAACATTTATACATAAAAGTGGAATAAAAAAATTACAATTTAAGCGGCCGTTGAAAGTGCCACGAAAAAAAAAAAAAAAAATTAGTGTGTGTGTTTTATTTGCGCCAGGTTTCAGCAGAAACCACAGGAGTGACCTGCCGTTTGTTTTGGCTTGGGACAGACGAAAAAGCAAGAAAGTACGAGGGTAGCGGTGGCAGTCAAAGGTACGAGGGGTGTTAATAAAGTTCCAGTTGCCTTGGAATACAACAACATACATACATGTATTTACTACCCTTCACATCAGACCAGACCTTGGTTTAATGAAGCCATTAAATATGTGGATATGGCATATAACAGGTGGAAAAGATTTAAAATTCCTGTATTTTATGAAGAATATCGGTCAGCGAGCAGGGTCGTTAATATCAAGATTCCCATTGCTAAAACGGAATATTTTAAACATCGTTTTTGTTGTTCGCTGGGATCTTAACAAAAGTGGAATACTATTCGTTGCATTGGGTTTTCAACTTTGATGACGATTTGAATGACATGAATAGAAAATGTAACAAAGGGTAATTTTGCGTCCAATTTCTACAACTTTAAATATACCACAGCACATATTAGTAAAATTGATGATAGTTTTGAATTTTCTTGCATAAATGATTTAGAAGTATTTAAAGCCTTTTCCCTTGTAAGTTCCAATGCTATACGAATAGATAGACTGGCCTTCGATTCGTCAGAATACTTCTGCTGCGACTTTTACCCTACATCACCCATCTTTGTAATTTAATAATTTCAACAAGTGTGTTCCCCACATCTTGTAAACAGGCCAAAGTAATTCTTATACCAAAGACCAAGTCAGAATACCGACCTATTTCCATACTCTTCTACTTTTCTAAAGTACTTCAAAAGATATTGCATAGGCAAATAACAGAGTATGCAAACGTGTTTTCACTGATGACTGATAAACAATCTGGCTTTCGACCCAATCACAGTTGTGTAACCGCATTGACTGAAGTATCCAAAAATATTCACCAAGATTTAGATGATAATAAAGTTACGGTTCTTGTCCTTTTGGATCATTCAAAGGCTTTCGGCTCTGTTGATCACGGAATTTTCTACTGTAAGCTCACAAAGTTGATAAATTTGTCCACTACTTCTAAACGGTTACTTCACTCAACCCTAAGTGGGCGTGATCGTGCAGTATTTTTAATCAACAGGACATAAAAATTCCTTTCAGTTTCTAGAGAGGTTCCGCAAGGGTCCATTGCCGTTTTCGTTGTATACCAATGATCTTCCTATGCAGCTATCACATTGCACAATGTGCAATTGATATTAGGATGCCATATTAATCAATTAACGGAATGTTTTGCTACATTGAATTATGACTTGGCAAAGGTACACTAATGGGTAACTGCGAATGGACTCAGTATAAGTCCTGTCAAAATGCCTGTTGATAATAAGAGGCGATCCTTACAGACTCATGAATTTAACATAGTATTGAATAATGAACCCATTGCTATTGTGTCAAGTGCGAGAAACCTGGGAATAGTCTTTAATGATACCCTAACCTGGTCACATCACATAATTTCGGTGGTAGGCCAAACGTATGCAAAATTAAGGTGACTTTGGCAAACCGAGCATTTTACAACACCAAATATAAACATCCTCCTAGCTAAAGAATATATTTTTGCAGGATTACTCTATGTCTTTCAACTTTTTGCAAGTTTTGATTCGGCGACTAAGCAGAAATTTAATCTAATGTTTAATAATATCATTTGATATGTTTCTGGCCTCGAAATATACGATCATGTATCGCAGTTTTCGTTTCTGCTTTATGGCGTTTCTTTAGATAGGCTTTTGAATATCAGAACTCTTTTCTTTCTTCATAAAATTATTTATTCCAGAAAAACTTTCTCTCTACTTGAGAAGCATCGTTTTAATAGGAGAAATAGGGGGGGGATATTATACCTCTTCAGTGCCGCAGCCTTGTTTCGGAAAGGCAATTTTTTATGCATGCTGTTCGTCTTTGGAACACACTACCTCGCAATATTCAGCTCCTCAGTGATGCAATCTCGATTAAGAAAAGTATTTTTGAAACAAATTAGAGCATTTTATGTTGATTCATATTATTCCAAATAATAATTTATTTGTCCCAAAATTTTTGTAAACCTAATTATATGTCATTTAAGATAAATATTTTTGAACCAAATAAATAAATTGTATATTGCTTTACATTATATTACAATATGTAGATAAATTTTATGTTGGCTCCATACCTGTTTTCATATTACATATATAAGTAGTGTTTTTTATCTCTTAAAACTTTGTTTTGTCATTTTTAATAAGCCTTAAGTAATTTCACTTTTTTAATGTAAATTGTTTCCATAAATAATCTATATTTCCGACTATAATTCCTGTTCTATAATTATAAGATTTATTTCCTGTTGTACAGGATAAACACAGTTAATAAATGCAAATACAAATAATATTGAATCTGACTACATGTTTCGTCTGTCCTATAATAGGCGGTAGTTCTTTCCGGTCCCTGTAGGTCATGTCTTTAACTGGATCTGCAGTTTTAAGATCAAGGTGAAGGAGTTGTGCCGAGGATCTGTATGGCCAGCAAGTGCTTTAAAGAAACTGTTCGCTAGCTTCCCCCTTCGTTTCCAGGGCACAGTTCGATTGTAAGTTAGTTGCCTAGTGTGCGCAAGCCGTCACTGCGTACTGCGGTCCATCCCCTTACGGCACACTCGTGAGACCAAAATGGCGCAAATTAAAACCAAATCAAAAAAAATTACTCGATGGGTCTGGGAAACCCATGAGAGGAGGATCTTTTGCCATCCGGTCAGGACTCGGAAGCCGGTCCCAAAAGCGCGGTGAATGTCATCAAAAGCGTTCCCCCGCCTACACTGTCAACATCCACAGAAGAAAAATTAGACCAGTCTGTCAAGTCAGACGGGAACGTCTCTAAAAACCCAAGACGCAGATGTCCTTGCTGATGCTCGAAGGACACTGTACCAAAAGGCGAAGTTCAATTTGAGAAGATTGCCAAGAATGAAACCAATGGCACAGTGCACGGGAGTGATGAAATGGACAACGTAAAATACTCAAAAAAGTTCAGGAGTACGACGAGAAGAAGCCCTCCCTATAAAGCGACAGACCCTCAACCTCTAAGCGGGAACGTTCTCGAGTGGAGGACGATGAGCCCGCAAAACGAAGGAAGGTCAAGGCGCTGCCAAAGACGACCATATCTGCGAAAAGGCCCTTCAATGAGGTAGTGAGGGACAACCTAATGATTGCCTTTGACAACACGAAGACTGGGAAGCTAACCCCTACCACAGTCTCGGAATGAAGTAAAGTGGAGTCCAAGTTGTCAGAAATCGCGATGGAACACGTACTGACAAACAAGTGCTCCTCGGTACCCCATTACGACCCTAGCGAGATCCACCGAGGCTATAGGGTGATCAAATGCATGAACGAGTTTCTGAAGGATTTCCTGAAGAAGTCGATCTCTTCATTGAGCGATGCCTGGGAAGATATCAGCCTGAAGCTGATCACGGCGCAGGAACTTCCTTTAAGGCTTCGTGCACGGATTTGGTTACCCAAAATGAGCATGAGTTTAATCCTTGCCATTACGGAAGCGGGCGCCGTCGCTCTGAAATCAGCAGGAGAGAAACTATTCTTTGACATGAGAGAATCCAAGGTGAAAATATTAGACGCTCCTCTAAACTGCGATGACGCCTATAAGCTTCTAGACCAGATGCAGCTTGAAGGGGCATCCACTTCATCTCCAAAATGACCCACATGCTAAAAGTCGTGCAGATTAATCCGAAGCACTTCCGTATCGCCTCAGATAACCTGCAAATACTTCAAGCTGAGAAGGATCTAGACCTAGGCACCATCCAGGAACCCTACGTACAAGACAATATTCGTGTTTTGGTTGCAAGCAAGCGATTATCGGTTGCTAAGTTGCAAAGAAAACGGCTTTTTAGCGAGAAGTCATTTTATTCAAAAATATGAAAAATGGTTAAAAACGATTAAAGATGTCAAAATTTTTATGTTTTACACTTAGCGAAAATTAATCACGTCACTAAGTTCTCGCTAAGTCTTCGCTAAGTGCTTCATACGAAACAAGCGAATATATAAGCATTATAGGCTGCGACGCCAATGCGAGACATGTCATATGGGCAGCTCTTACGTCAATGGACCAGGTGAGTCCGTTTTAGACTTTATTAATACTAACAACCTTACAATTTGCAACAGAGGTACTAACCCAACTTTTGTCTTCCCGAGTTCCGATAACTTTGTTGGGTGGTCAGACGTCATTGACCTTACTCTGATATCAGATAATAGAATAGTAGAGATAGAAAACTGGACAGTCTCCGGAAAGAAATCCTTGTCGGACCACAACTGGAAATTGTTCAACTGGAATATTTCAACATTTTGGAATCTCAAGAGAACTAATTGGGACAAGTTCAACAGGGTTCTGAAAAGTAAACTTCATAAGTCCGCGCAGCTCATTAACACCACGACACACGTGGCAAATGCTGTATCCAAGTTGGAGAAATCCATGTATACCGCATTCAAAGTGTCATGTCCTTAGTCACGCTTAAAGAAAACGTATCCGTCTTGGTGGACAGATGAGCTCACAAGACTAAGAAGAGAATCTCGCAAAGCTTTCAATGCAAGCTATATAAGTGGATCCTGGCAGCCGTATAAGGATAAACTTAAAGAGTATAAGAAAGCAATAGCCACTGCAAAAATATTATCTTGGTCAAAGTTCTGTGGATCGATGAAGAACTCAAAGGACACAGCAAAATACTGGCCAAGCGGCACTCAAATCCCACCTATGTGAGGAGGGATGGCGGGACATGGTGAAATAGCTCAGCTAAATCGTTAGTGACACCCCTGAAAACTCTCTTCCCGGCCTGCGGGAACACATCCAGGGAGGTGCCGACATTATCAGTTCAATACTCGGATACTTATGGTACAGAGGATGTAATAATTCCAGACAGAATATCCTGGGCCATCAATAGCTTCACACTAAATAAATCTCCGGGCCCAGATGGAATTATACCAAAGATGCTGCAATTCGCGGAGGTCATAATTAGGCCGTGGTTCTGTATTATATTCCGATCCTGCGTGACTCTTAACTTCTTACCAAAGAGATGGAGCCAGGTAAGAGTGGTCTTCATTCTCAAGGCGGGGAGACGGAGTCACGAGAGTTTCTTCTGAAAACGCTTGAAAGTCCAATCGACCCACACATCCGCACAAAGATGGATGGTTCGCCCAGAATATCACGCAGAAAACATGCATATATAAAAGGGCGCTCAATCGACACAGTCCTGCACGAAGTCGTCAGAACTATTGAGAGGTCCTTGGAAAACAAACAATATACCCTCGCGGCCTTCTTGGATATAGAGCGTACATTCAATAACGTGAGCTCAGCGGCTATAGAAGAATCACTTGAAGATCTAGGCGTGGGTACATTCCTCACGCGTTGGATAGTGACAATGCTATAGAGCAGAATTATCAACGCCTCTACAGGAAACAGCCAGTCATCAACAGCCGTGAATAGAGGAAATACTCAGGGTGGAGTCATCTCTCCCCTACTTCGGTTACCCGTGATCAACAAAATACAACTTAAACTGGACAATATGAGGACTAAAACCGTGGTGTATGCGGATGACATGGTATTAATGCGGATGACAGCCGTGTTGAGCGAAATCCTGAATGGGGCCTTGAAATCACTTAACGATTATGCCTCTGGGAGGGGTCTTGGAGTGAATCCAGGGAAAACTGAGGTCATGCTTTTCCCACGAAGACCCAGATACCAAAGTTAAATTATCCTAGACTAAGTGGAATAGAGTTGCGACTGTCAACTCACGCCAAGTACTTGGGCGTGATTCTAGACCTTAAACTTTCCTGAAAGTGTAACATAGAGCACCGCGCACAGAAGGCAACCGTTGCGTACTACGCTCGTCGGAAAATGTCCGGAAGCCGGTGGAGTCTCCGACCGATAATGATGCTATGGATATACACTAGCATAATCAGACCAATACTTTCCTATAGAGCAATGGTATGGTGGTCTTTCGCAGGGAAGACGTCCACCATGAAACTGTTGTATAGATTACAGAGATCAGCTTGCATCGGCATAACAGAATCAATGAGGACGTGTCCAACTGAAGCCCTTAATACGATGCTTAATATTATACCAATCGACCTACACATCACAGCTAGGCGGCCTGGAGTGCCACCCGACTAAACTCTCTCGGACTCTGGAAGAGCAACGCATATGGGCATGCGAGTATACAACCGACAATCCCAAGATAACTCAATATGACCACCGATTACAGCACCCCCTCATTGACGTTCGATAACCTAGTCGATGTCAGGTTTCCCAAGAGAATAGAGTGGGATAAAGGGGAATTACTGACAGGTTTTGACACCAAAATATTTACGGACCGATCCAAAATGGAATGTGGAACCGGCTCGGGAGTCTTCTCCGAAGAGGCATGCCTCAATTTATCATTCAAACTCCCAGACAAGTGCAGCGTTTTCCCAGTGGAGATACTGGTCGTCAAAGAAGCCTGCGCCGCACTTATACTACAGCGAAGAAGAGAGCACATTGGAATATTTGTAGATAGCCACGCGGTTCTCCTACCACTTAAATCTTACAACACTGCATCGAAACTCGTTAGTGAATGTAGGAAACTTGTCGAGCTAAACTGGCTGGCCAACGTGGTTCTTATCTAGATACCAGGACACAAGGGTTTCCTAGGGAACAAAAAGGCAGACGAACTAGCCAGGACAGGATCCTCTTCCACCGAACTCTACATGGTGTCAGTCGCAACGCCTATAGGGTTGGTCAAAATAGGTAGTTTCCTACATTAACTTGAACGAGCGAAGATCAGATGGGATAGGACGGAAACGTGCCGCATATCCAGAAACACATGGCCAGAACATAACATTCACCGGACTAACTCTCTGATTAGCCATAATCGGGGAGACATATCTAGGCTAACTGGCATGCTGACCGGTCACTAGCTAATCGGTAATAACGCAAGTCGGTTGAAGCAAACATATAATGACCACTGCCGTGCCTGCGATGACGTCGTAGTGGAGGAGACGGTGGAGCATCGCCTCTGCAGTTGTCCGGTTCTGATGAATAGGCGCCTGACGACTATGGGCCGTCCCTTCCTCCATAACCTCACTGAGATACACGAGATACAGCTACGGGATCTAATGAGGTATCTCCGATTAACCGGCTGGATATAGACACGGTACTATGAACTGGCCGGGGTGAAGTAGTATGCAAAACGGTGTCTCAAGACACTAATTGATGCTAAATAGTATCTTTAGCAACCACGAAAACCAACCAACCAACCTGTCGGTCAAATTATTTTTGTTGTTAATTCTCCGTCTACTTTCAAATCTGTCTCATGTCAACAACAAACAAAACTCTCAAATGAAATTATCATTGAAGAGACCGGTGGTTACGAAATATTGACAGGAATCCATTTTGAAATGTTCATAAAAATTAAATTTAAATATATAAATATAATAAATATATTAAAATGTATACATTTTATGTTGGAATTATTCACGTTGAAACCTCATTGCACCCAACGAACAGACAATTCTCACGCTTCAGACTATGTTTGAAACCTTATTGCATCCAACGGAGAGACAATTCCACGCTCCAGACCGGTAGGTTCTATATTTTAACAGACATATCCTTAAAGAAATTCATTAAATTAACACCCTCCAAATTAACAGACCCAGTCCTGGACATATTGACCTAATCTAAAGCCACTTGAATAATCATCATCGCCAAGGAACGAAACTTAAAATAATTATAGACCATGATGACGAACCAACATATTCAGAAGGACATTATCATGGTCACACAAACAAGTTAAGTAGCCACTGCAAAATATTTTCCCACACGCCACTTCTATTCTGACCGTCATAACATCAAAGGAATTCCTTACATTGACACCCCACCACCCAAATCAGCAGACCCAGACGTAAACACAGTGAGATAATGTAAACACCCGCTTTTCGGAGCATGGTATCAAATTACAACCCATCCACTTGAATAAACAACCACAACTTGTTTGTGTTTTAAACAGTTTCAATTAGACATTTAACGGTTGAACACCATTAAACGGTTTATCACTGATAGAAATCCCAGTTCATCTTCGCGATCTTTTTCAATAAGTTACGTAAGTGTAATTGAATTTTTAAATGGTGAAAATTTTAAGAAACTCCGCCAACTCTAAAATAAGTCAGTTTTTGAGAAAGTGAGCTTTCTAGATTTTTAGTTTATTTTACTAAAAATACATTAAGTGGAAACGCCACACCATTCTGTAAACAAGGAACGTTTAGCTGTAGTTTGTACGCTTCGACGAATGAGGTATAATATGTCGGATTTTCTCAATGATTTCATTGTGAAGCCCGGTATTCAGCTTTTTGAAACTTTCGTTGCCATAAAAAGTACGTGTATAAAAAATAACGAACATTTCATGGACAGAAAATTCCGCTCACTTTTCATTTGCTTGGTACTCAGCTCTTTGCGAAAATTTCGTAGCCAAAATCAAGTACAGGGTTGTTACGCTAAACTTATTTCGTACGAACACAATTGTTTGATAATTGTTTGGGACCGGAATTTTATCATTTCGATTAGTAAACAAAAGTAATACCACATGCGTTAAAAATTAAATGGAGTGCAAAAATTAATTATTAATGAAATATTTGCAAGGTAAATCAGAGATATGCGGTAACTCTCTGTGACATAATTTCCATTTAGAGACAAATGACAAAATTTCTTACGAAAATTTCGCAAGAACTGAATACGGGGCTTTAGGTGGAGACTCAAAGTTAGGTACCTCGAGGGCAAAGCATAATATGGTTGCCAGATCATTAATTATCCGTTATGTACACCAAACGGTTCAACCAAATGGGGTTTGAAGATTGTTAGAAACAGCTTTCAGAAACCGGTTTTAAAGACCAACTTCCAAACTCGGTTTTAAAACTGATTTAAATGAGAATATTCGTTTTAAACATGTTCTCAACTTTCGAAATCGTTATATACAAAGGGGTTATTTAACCGGTTATGGTATCTATGTTTTGCTTAGTCAACAGATCAATGCGAATCGTTGAGTCGTAAGCCACAAAATATCTTTACAAAAAAATTGTTAAAGAGAGGTAAGTTTAATTGAACGAATTAAACATTTTAATAATATTTTTTATTAAAAATTTGTGTTAATTTACTGAGGAAAATAAGCTTCCCTATCTGAGTCCACACAAACGCAATTATACTCCATTTAGTTACGAACAGTGAACATATGTGTTCATTACTTTACGTAGGCATTCTCGCTTGCGATAAAATTGGAAAATGTAAATATCGAGTTAAGGTAAAATCATGCACCCAATTTTTGTAAAAATTGATAAACATTTTTATAATTTGAAAATTTTGATTATTTAAATTACGGCAATAGAAAATTACAAAATGTCGCTTACGATACTGTGGCGCTAAGGGCTCGATATATAGAGTATAGTATGTTATATGCATGTATATAGATATATATATGTTAAATACAATATTATACAAACACAGTTTTTAATAATTAAAATGACCGAAATAGTAGTGCTCTGAAAGTGGTAAATCTGTTGGCATAATGTTGTTCAGGCGGTAATTACAATATTAATAATTGTATTGCATAATACAAATACAATATCAGTAAAACCACTATTTTTTACGCAATATAGAAAGTAATGAAGTTGACGTCAATATTTCTTACCTACAATATATATCCATTATAAAAACCTATCTAAATTTAAGTAAATCAGTAAATATTGGTTTCTTTTTTTTGCGTATTTAGTTCCTTAACTTTAGTACTTAGATTTTTTAGTTAATTTGTTCAATTGTTGAACTTGAAGTAAAATCGCCTATATGTTTGAACTATGTATATAAGTTCGTAGACACATTTTGAATGATGATGGATTGTTAGATCAATTACACAGTACAATTCGAAAAAATATAACCATATACGGACACCACTACGTGATTAAAGACCCGTGTCTCCCAGTTTTGCCAAAAGTAATGCACTTTTTTTATGGACCCCCAAAGATTTGGAACCTCGGTGTCATTTTTGCAAAAAAAGTGATTATTTTGTCAGGCTCATGTCTTGCAAACCGTTCGGAATTTTAATTTTTGATTTACCAAAATTGTGAACATATAAAATCAAAAAAACTTCATCTTCAAGGTCAAAATCGCAAAAAACTTCAAAAATTCGATTTTTTTTATCCTTTTTCCCCTATTCAGATCCATAGGTAGCAAACCGTTCAAAATTCAAGGAAACAATTAACTACAAAAATATACCTAAGATCTCAGTAAATAACATATGAACTTCCCAGGAATGATACTTAACACGCTACCTGAGTTTAGGTAGCCGCAAAAGTGAAAAATTTTCCCGAACATTTTTTAATTTTATTTGTTTTTTCTTTACTTCAACATTGAGATAATATGCTAAATATTACTACAAAAATAATAAAAAAAAATATTCGTATTATGTTTATAATGTTGATGGCTAGGAAATTGCAAAACGCACTCTCTTAACCGCCATCCGAATCGTCCAAATCTGACTCTGATTCAGAACCTATGGTGTCCACAGACACGTTGCTTCCAAACTGCCCTCCATCATTACTTTTTCTTCTTCAAATACTTCATTAACATCATACAGTGTGATCTTGTGACTCCACCAACATACCTCAAATGAATTTGAAAAGAAATCAAAAATGGAGTGTCAAACAATGCATCAATAAAATTGATATTACCTCTGCAAGCAATGCGTCGAGTTTTTTGCGTTTGTACCGTTTGTGGTTTGGTGAAACCGTTCTCCCTGCTCATCGGATTCGGTAGGGATTTGTTTGATAAAATCGCCAAAATGAATATGAAGAAAATGCAGCTTTAATGCCATCGATGTGCCGATTTTCTCACAATACTTCAGCATTTCTTTCACCCATTCTCTGGGTTTCGGTTCCGCGTCTCGATCCCCTCCCAAGACTCTGGTGCATACACGCTGAAGGTAAATCCATGCCATTGAATGACAATCATTACGCGATGATTCAAAGTTGCTCTTGAACAGCTTCCTAATGTCAGGGCCATTAAGTACGCCTGTTAAATGAAGACACAAAATAAAGACAGCAAAGAAAGTATTAACATAGTGTAAATAGTTTTTAATTTTGTCATCGCTACGCTTTGGGAAAACGCTTTTCAAATAGTCGAATGCGTTTGGCAATTTACAACGGCTACTTCGATGAATTTTTTAACAATTACCAATTTTATGTGGAGCGGTGGCAGCAACATGTCTTGAGTATTGTCAATTAAAGGTGCATTCTTCAGTTTATGATGTTTCATTTATTCCTCCACACTTCCTCTTGGTCTCCACGAATTACATTGGTATTGATTCAGAGGTGAGCGCGAATCCCAATTTCAGAGAAAACAAATTAATTTTGGAGAGCCGTCCTTATCGATGATCCCTTGCAAAATGTTGATGACCTTCAAATCACAGCAAATCTTCCATTTATTTTTGCAGAATTGGATTTCAATGTTTCATAGCTTTCTTTCATGTTAATACCCATTGCTAGCGGAATGGAAGGTTTTCGGTTCGACACATGCAACAACACTGCTTTCAAGCTTGAAACAGAACCATCAACAAATATTCTCCACTCACTAGCGATGTAGTTCATTCCCGTTTCTGCCACCAAAGCGTTTATATCGTTGCAGTAAGCGAACTAATTGTCATCATTTAGAGTGTAGAGGCTCTGAAATTCAGCTTGACGTTTGGGGTACGCCGTAGAGTTAACATTAGCATGAGTAAGTTTTCTTTGCTTTAAAAACGCTGTCAATAATATGGCAAGTCGCTGCGTTATTCCCAATATGGCCACAAAGAAATCCATTTCCTTTTGTGTTATTAGTTGTGGTACATCTCTTCCCTGTTGGGGCTCATAATCTTTATTAAATGGATCTTTACAGTCATTCCTGAAAATTGTGTCCTACGATCTGGAATTGGCTGCCTTGGTGAGACTTTCAGGTGCAAGCGCTGGTAGGCTGTTACAGTTGTTTTATAAATTTGGTTCCTCTCAGCATGTCAATTTAGATGACATGGCTTTTAAAAAGCGGGATTTAGATTGGTTTTCCATAATTTCTGACAGTGATTTCCGTGATTTTCTGTGCAACCAAAAATTTTTTGGCAATAAAAAAATCAAGTACTTTTTTCAAGGGCTTATTATTAATCACGTCAAAAAAACACATTAACTTGAAATTAAAAAGAAATAATCATAAGTTTATTACGATTGGTATATTGTTTCGTTTATTTGAAAGAAAGTATGCAATAGACATTTGTTAAGGTTAATCTACTAATCTTTTTCCATTTTTCTAGATGAAGAAACAAAAGTATAGGATAGGTTGGGAGTCTAATCCGGGTATTAAAAAATGGTTAAGACAATCAAAAGATGTATCAAAAGCATTTTGTATTTATTGTCATTATGAAATCAGTGCACGAGACAGTGATTTATTGCGCCACAGCGATACGAACAAACATGAGAAGGTTATGAGTCCAAGCAGTAGCTTTGTGTTGCTGCCTGAGCTGTCCCTTAAGCCTTTAAAAAACCAAAAGTCCCAAGACTATTTGTGCTTGTATGCAACAGTGGACACATGTTTTTCAGCCATAAATCATTTATCTGACATATGTGCGAACACTTTTTCGGATAGCAAGTCTGCAAAATTTAAATTACATAGATAAAGTGTTCAAACACTATTTCCAATATAATAGCTCCCTAATTTATAAAAAGTATTATCGAAGATATTAAAGGTGTTCCATTTGGCCTTATATTGCAAGAAGGGACTGATATTTCTGTGGAAAAGTTGCTTGTCGCCATTGTATAGATATTTTAGCGCGACAAAAAAAGTGTATTACAAGGTTCCTGGGTTTAGTAGATTTACAAGGGGTTTTACAGAAAAATTCAAGAAAACACAAACTTCCAAATTTGGTTTTAGTGCGATGTGTTTGTCATTCCCCTCAATTAGCCGCATGTGCTGCAACTGAAAACAGTTTTCTAGTAATTTAGAACTTCTTGTGAAAGAAACTCACAATTGGTTTTCGCGCTTTCCAATTAAGAAAAAGGTTTGTGCCAAAGTTTTCAAATTGTTATACGACGATATGAGTCCCTAGAAGATTCCAATGTTGTCTAATACAAGGTGCTTATCCATTGAGACAGCTGTAAAGGCAATATTAAAAATGTGGCTAGATTTAAAAACTCAATTTAATTTGCTAAAAGATAATTGTTTTGATTCCAAAATATGTATAATAACAATGGAAATTTAATTTATTTGACTTATTTGGGTTCAGTGTTGAAAGAAGTTCAAAAAGTGAATTTGGCATTCGAGGCTGACAATGCAGATCATGTAAAATTATATTAGATTTGTCAACCTGTTGAAAAGTCGTTCAAATAGAATAATAGTACCAAATGAGGACTTTGATTATATTAGACGCAATTTGAAAGTACATAATGAATTTATTCATCTTGGTTACAAATTTGAAAAGTCTTGTAAAGAATATAACATAAGTGTAACTTATAAAGAAGTAGTACAAAATAATTTGGTAGATTTTCCTGTAATAGTGCTGAGATCAAAGCTACGAAAAACTTTTAATTTATTACAAAACTTGTGACTATTTAGTGTTGGTAATACTTTTCACAATAATAATACTAAATATATTACAGAAAAGTTTATAAATGATCCAAACGACATCAATAAAACAGAAGTTTGTGTAGAAAATATTAGGCTACATAAATGGAAAAACGCAGAAAGAAGTCCATTAATATACAGATAGTATTGGAGAAACCGCATTCATTGTCCTAACTAATTTTGTTTTGCGAATATTTTCTCAGCCCTATTCAAAAGCTGAGGTTGAGATGGCATGAACTTATTTAAATCAAAAACCAGAAGTAGGCTGTTTTAAACTCAGCAAATGCGTTACTGCACATTAAATACGGTCTGAAATTTGAAAGTGCATGTTTTGTATAAAATAAATTCCAACGAAACCTACAAAAAAATTGAATATTTTATTAAAACTCTTTTGTGGCCTAATGATTGACTTAAAGATGTTAGCTTCCTCTCGGGTAGGCAGGCTGCAGACGTTTAATATGGATGCTTCTCATGCAAATGTGATAGCAGATGAAATATAGAGCAGAGCCAATATTCTAAAACACAATTGGGACCAAGAGTTGAAGGGCCGTTAGGGCAGCACAATATCCTTTATCCACCGCTGAGTCCAACTGAACAAATTATTTTATGACCATTGCATATAAAACTTGGTGTGGGAAAAACTTTGTTAAATGTTTTGATACACATGAAGACATTGTTTCCAAAACTTAGCGAAGTAAAGATAACAGAAGGCTTGAACGCTTTAAACTTTAATTTTTGTCATTGTTTTCATATAAAATAATCTTTAAAAATTGTCTTTCCACTACAACCAGTGTTTTTGTTGGCCCGGACATACGAAAACTTTTTCGAAACACTGAATTTGAGCAACAACTCTCACCAAACGAACTTGCCGCATTGAGAAGCTTTAAATACGTTATTTACTACTTTCCAGGCAAACTATTCTATTCTATTCTATTCTATTTTAAATATTCTATTCTAGCTTTAAATACGTTATTTACTACTTTCCAGGCAAACTATTCTATTCTATTCTATTCTATTCTATTCTATTCTATTCTATTCTATTCTATTCTATTCTATTCTATTCTATTCTATTCTATTCTATTCTATTCTATTCTATTCTATTCCATTCTATTCTATTCTATTCTATTCTATTCTATTCTATTCTATTCTATTCTATTCTATTCTATTCTATTCTATTCTATTCTATTCTATTCTATTATATTCTATTCTATTCTATTCTATTCTATTCTATTCTATTCTATTCTATTCTATTCTATTCTATTCTATTCTATTCTATTCTATTCTATTCTATTCTATTCTATTCTATTCTATTCTATTCTATTCTATTCTATTCTATTCTATTCTATTCTATTCTATTCTATTCTATTCTATTCTATTCTATTCTATTCTATTCTATTCTATTCTATTCTATTCTATTCTATTCTATTCTATTCTATTCTATTCTATTCTATTCTATTCTATTCTATTCTATTCTATTCTATTCTATTCTATTCTATTCTATTCTATTCTATTCTATTCTATTCTATTCTATTCTATTCTATTCTATTCTATTCTATTCTATTCTATTCTATTCTATTCTATTCTATTCTATTCTATTCTATTCTATTCTATTCTATTCTATTCTATTCTATTCTATTCTATTCTATTCTATTCTATTCTATTCTATTCTATTCTATTCTATTCTATTCTATTCTATTCTATTCTATTCTATTCTATTCTATTCTATTCTATTCTATTCTATTCTATTCTATTCTATTCTATTCTATTCTATTCTATTCTATTCTATTCTATTCTATTCTATTCTATTCTATTCTATTCTATTCTATTCTATTCTATTCTATTCTATTCTATTCTATTCTATTCTATTCTATTCTATTCTATTCTATTCTATTCTATTCTATTCTATTCTATTCTATTCTATTCTATTCTATTCTATTCTATTCTATTCTATTCTATTCTATTCTATTCTATTCTATTCTATTCTATTCTATTCTATTCTATTCTATTCTATTCTATTCTATTCTATTCTATTCTATTCTATTCTATTCTATTCTATTCTATTCTATTCTATTCTATTCTATTCTATTCTATTCTATTCTATTCTATTCTATTCTATTCTATTCTATTCTATTCTATTCTATTCTATTCTATTCTATTCTATTCTATTCTATTCTATTCTATTCTATTCTATTCTATTCTATTCTATTCTATTCTATTCTATTCTATTCTATTCTATTCTATTCTATTCTATTCTATTCTATTCTATTCTATTCTATTCTATTCTATTCTATTCTATTCTATTCTATTCTATTCTATTCTATTCTATTCTATTCTATTCTATTCTATTCTATTCTATTCTATTCTATTCTATTCTATTCTATTCTATTCTATTCTATTCTATTCTATTCTATTCTATTCTATTCTATTCTATTCTATTCTATTCTATTCTATTCTATTCTATTCTATTCTATTCTATTCTATTCTATTCTATTCTATTCTATTCTATTCTATTCTATTCTATTCTATTCTATTCTATTCTATTCTATTCTATTCTATTCTATTCTATTCTATTCTATTCTATTCTATTCTATTCTATTCTATTCTATTCTATTCTATTCTATTCTATTCTATTCTATTCTATTCTATTCTATTCTATTCTATTCTATTCTATTCTATTCTATTCTATTCTATTCTATTCTATTCTATTCTATTCTATTCTATTCTATTCTATTCTATTCTATTCTATTCTATTCTATTCTATTCTATTCTATTCTATTCTATTCTATTCTATTCTATTCTATTCTATTCTATTCTATTCTATTCTATTCTATTCTATTCTATTCTATTCTATTCTATTCTATTCTATTCTATTCTATTCTATTCTATTCTATTCTATTCTATTCTATTCTATTCTATTCTATTCTATTCTATTCTATTCTATTCTATTCTATTCTATTCTATTCTATTCTATTCTATTCTATTCTATTCTATTCTATTCTATTCTATTCTATTCTATTCTATTCTATTCTATTCTATTCTATTCTATTCTATTCTATTCTATTCTATTCTATTCTATTCTATTCTATTCTATTCTATTCTATTCTATTCTATTCTATTCTATTCTATTCTATTCTATTCTATTCTATTCTATTCTATTCTATTCTATTCTATTCTATTCTATTCTATTCTATTCTATTCTATTCTATTCTATTCTATTCTATTCTATTCTATTCTATTCTATTCTATTCTATTCTATTCTATTCTATTCTATTCTATTCTATTCTATTCTATTCTATTCTATTCTATTCTATTCTATTCTATTCTATTCTATTCTATTCTATTCTATTCTATTCTATTCTATTCTATTCTATTCTATTCTATTCTATTCTATTCTATTCTATTCTATTCTATTCTATTCTATTCTATTCTATTCTATTCTATTCTATTCTATTCTATTCTATTCTATTCTATTCTATTCTATTCTATTCTATTCTATTCTATTCTATTCTATTCTATTCTATTCTATTCTATTCTATTCTATTCTATTCTATTCTATTCTATTCTATTCTATTCTATTCTATTCTATTCTATTCTATTCTATTCTATTCTATTCTATTCTATTCTATTCTATTCTATTCTATTCTATTCTATTCTATTCTATTCTATTCTATTCTATTCTATTCTATTCTATTCTATTCTATTCTATTCTATTCTATTCTATTCTATTCTATTCTATTCTATTCTATTCTATTCTATTCTATTCTATTCTATTCTATTCTATTCTATTCTATTCTATTCTATTCTATTCTATTCTATTCTATTCTATTCTATTCTATTCTATTCTATTCTATTCTATTCTATTCTATTCTATTCTATTCTATTCTATTCTATTCTATTCTATTCTATTCTATTCTATTCTATTCTATTCTATTCTATTCTATTCTATTCTATTCTATTCTATTCTATTCTATTCTATTCTATTCTATTCTATTCTATTCTATTCTATTCTATTCTATTCTATTCTATTCTATTCTATTCTATTCTATTCTATTCTATTCTATTCTATTCTATTCTATTCTATTCTATTCTATTCTATTCTATTCTATTCTATTCTATTCTATTCTATTCTATTCTATTCTATTCTATTCTATTCTATTCTATTCTATCTATTCTATTCTATTCTATTCTATTCTATTCTATTCTATTCTATTCTATTCTATTCTATTCTATTCTATTCTATTCTATTCTATTCTATTCTATTCTATTCTATTCTATTCTATTCTATTCTATTCTATTCTATTCTATTCTATTCTATTCTATTCTATTCTATTCTATTCTATTCTATTCTATTCTATTCTATTCTATTCTATTCTATTCTATTCTATTCTATTCTATTCTATTCTATTCTATTCTATTCTATTCTATTCTATTCTATTCTATTCTATTCTATTCTATTCTATTCTATTCTATTCTATTCTATTCTATTCTATTCTATTCTATTCTATTCTATTCTATTCTATTCTATTTATTCTATTCTATTCTATTCTATTCTATTCTATTCTATTCTATTCTATTCTATTCTATTCTATTCTATTCTATTCTATTCTATTCTATTCTATTCTATTCTATTCTATTCTATTCTATTCTATTCTATTCTATTCTATTCTATTCTATTCTATTCTATTCTATTCTATTCTATTCTATTCTATTCTATTCTATTCTATTCTATTCTATTCTATTCTATTCTATTCTATTCTATTCTATTCTATTCTATTCTATTCTATTCTATTCTATTCTATTCTATTCTATTCTATTCTATTCTATTCTATTCTATTCTATTCTATTCTATTCTATTCTATTCTATTCTATTCTATTCTATTCTATTCTATGCTATTCTATTCTATTCTATTCTATTCTATTCTATTCTATTCTATTCTATTCTATTCTATTCTATTCTATTCTATTCTATTCTATTCTATTCTATTCTATTCTATTCTATTCTATTCTATTCTATTCTATTCTATTCTATTCTATTCTATTCTATTCTATTCTATTCTATTCTATTCTATTCTATTCTATTCTATTCTATTCTATTCTATTCTATTCTATTCTATTCTATTCTATTCTATTCTATTCTATTCTATTCTATTCTATTCTATTCTATTCTATTCTATTCTATTCTATTCTATTCTATTCTATTCTATTCTATTCTATTCTATTCTATTCTATTCTATTCTATTCTATTCTATTCTATTCTATTCTATTCTATTCTATTCTATTCTATTCTATTCTATTCTATTCTATTCTATTCTATTCTATTCTATTCTATTCTATTCTATTCTATTCTATTCTATTCTATTCTATTCTATTCTATTCTATTCTATTCTATTCTATTCTATTCTATTCTATTCTATTCTATTCTATTCTATTCTATTCTATTCTATTCTATTCTATTCTATTCTATTCTATTCTATTCTATTCTATTCTATTCTATTCTATTCTATTCTATTCTATTCTATTCTATTCTATTCTATTCTATTCTATTCTATTCTATTCTATTCTATTCTATTCTATTCTATTCTATTCTATTCTATTCTATTCTATTCTATTCTATTCTATTCTATTCTATTCTATTCTATTCTATTCTATTCTATTCTATTCTATTCTATTCTATTCTATTCTATTCTATTCTATTCTATTCTATTCTATTCTATTCTATTCTATTCTATTCTATTCTATTCTATTCTATTCTATTCTATTCTATTCTATTCTATTCTATTCTATTCTATTCTATTCTATTCTATTCTATTCTATTCTATTCTATTCTATTCTATTCTATTCTATTCTATTCTATTCTATTCTATTCTATTCTATTCTATTCTATTCTATTCTATTCTATTCTATTCTATTCTATTCTATTCTATTCTATTCTATTCTATTCTATTCTATTCTATTCTATTCTATTCTATTCTATTCTATTCTATTCTATTCTATTCTATTCTATTCTATTCTATTCTATTCTATTCTATTCTATTCTATTCTATTCTATTCTATTCTATTCTATTCTATTCTATTCTATTCTATTCTATTCTATTCTATTCTATTCTATTCTATTCTATTCTATTCTATTCTATTCTATTCTATTCTATTCTATTCTATTCTATTCTATTCTATTCTATTCTATTCTATTCTATTCTATTCTATTCTATTCTATTCTATTCTATTCTATTCTATTCTATTCTATTCTATTCTATTCTATTCTATTCTATTCTATTCTATTCTATTCTATTCTATTCTATTCTATTCTATTCTATTCTATTCTATTCTATTCTATTCTATTCTATTCTATTCTATTCTATTCTATTCTATTCTATTCTATTCTATTCTATTCTATTCTATTCTATTCTATTCTATTCTATTCTATTCTATTCTATTCTATTCTATTCTATTCTATTCTATTCTATTCTATTCTATTCTATTCTATTCTATTCTATTCTATTCTATTCTATTCTATTCTATTCTATTCTATTCTATTCTATTCTATTCTATTCTATTCTATTCTATTCTATTCTATTCTATTCTATTCTATTCTATTCTATTCTATTCTATTCTATTCTATTCTATTCTATTCTATTCTATTCTATTCTATTCTATTCTATTCTATTCTATTCTATTCTATTCTATTCTATTCTATTCTATTCTATTCTATTCTATTCTATTCTATTCTATTCTATTCTATTCTATTCTATTCTATTCTATTCTATTCTATTCTATTCTATTCTATTCTATTCTATTCTATTCTATTCTATTCTATTCTATTCTATTCTATTCTATTCTATTCTATTCTATTCTATTCTATTCTATTCTATTCTATTCTATTCTATTCTATTCTATTCTATTCTATTCTATTCTATTCTATTCTATTCTATTCTATTCTATTCTATTCTATTCTATTCTATTCTATTCTATTCTATTCTATTCTATTCTATTCTATTCTATTCTATTCTATTCTATTCTATTCTATTCTATTCTATTCTATTCTATTCTATTCTATTCTATTCTATTCTATTCTATTCTATTCTATTCTATTCTATTCTATTCTATTCTATTCTATTCTATTCTATTCTATTCTATTCTATTCTATTCTATTCTATTCTATTCTATTCTATTCTATTCTATTCTATTCTATTCTATTCTATTCTATTCTATTCTATTCTATTCTATTCTATTCTATTCTATTCTATTCTATTCTATTCTATTCTATTCTATTCTATTCTATTCTATTCTATTCTATTCTATTCTATTCTATTCTATTCTATTCTATTCTATTCTATCTATTCTATTCTATTCTATTCTATTCTATTCTATTCTATTCTATTCTATTCTATTCTATTCTATTCTATTCTATTCTATTCTATTCTATTCTATTCTATTCTATTCTATTCTATTCTATTCTATTCTATTCTATTCTATTCTATTCTATTCTATTCTATTCTATTCTATTCTATTCTATTCTATTCTATTCTATCTATTCTATTCTATTCTATTCTATTCTATTCTATTCTATTCTATTCTATTCTATTCTATTCTATTCTATTCTATTCTATTCTATTCTATTCTATTCTATTCTATTCTATTCTATTCTATTCTATTCTATTCTATTCTATTCTATTCTATTCTATTCTATTCTATTCTATTCTATTCTATTCTATTCTATTCTATTCTATTCTATTCTATTCTATTCTATTCTATTCTATTCTATTCTATTCTATTCTATTCTATTCTATTCTATTCTATTCTATTCTATTCTATTCTATTCTATTCTATTCTATTCTATTCTATTCTATTCTATTCTATTCTATTCTATTCTATTCTATTCTATTCTATTCTATTCTATTCAATTCAATTCAATTCATTCAATTCAATTCAATTCAATTCAATTCAATTCAATTTAATTCAATTCAATTCAATTCAATTCAATTCAATTCAATTCAATTCAATTCAATTCAGTTCAGTTCAATTCAGTTCAATTCAATTCAATTCAATTCAATTCAATTCAATTCAATTCAATTCAATTCAATTCAATTCAATTCAATTCAATTCAATTCAATTCAATTCAATTCAATTCAATTCAATTCAATTCAATTCAATTCAATTCAATCATTCATTCAATTCAATTCAATTCAATTCAATTCAATTCAATTCAATTCAATTCAATTCAATTCAATTCAATTCAATTCAATTCAATTCAATTCAATTCAATTCAATTCAATTCAATTCAATTCAATTCAATTCAATTCAATTCAATTCAATTCAATTCAATTCAATTCAATTCAATTCAATTCAATTCAATTCAATTCAATTCAATTCAATTCAATTCAATTCAATTCAATTCAATTCAATTCAATTCAATTCAATTCAATTCAATTCAATTCAATTCAATTCAATTCAATTCAATTCAATTCAATTCAATTCAATTCAATTCAATTCAATTCAATTCTATTCTATTCTATTCTATTCTATTCTATTCTATTCTATTCTATTCTATTCTATTCTATTCTATTCTATTCTATTCTATTCTATTCTATTCTATTCTATTCTATTCTATTCTATTCTATTCTATTCTATTCTATTCTATTCTATTCTATTCTATTCTATTCTATTCTATTCTATTCTATTCTATTCTATTCTATTCTATTCTATTCTATTCTATTCTATTCTATTCTATTCTATTCTATTCTATTCTATTCTATTCTATTCTATTCTATTCTATTCTATTCTATTCTATTCTATTCTATTCTATTCTATTCTATTCTATTCTATTCTATTCTATTCTATTCTATTCTATTCTATTCTATTCTATTCTATTCTATTCTATTCTGTTCTATTCTATTCTATTCTATTCTATTCTATTCTATTCTATTCTATTCTATTCTATTCTATTCTATTCTATTCTATTCTATTCTATTCTATTCTATTCTATTCTATTCTATTCTATTCTATTCTATTCTATTCTATTCTATTCTATTCTATTCTATTCTATTCT